>CM037780.1:22364580-22414580 GCA_021229015.1 Solen grandis | reverse complement strand
ACAGTGCAATTTGATAAACAAAAACAAAACGAGCAGTTTGTTGAAATGAAATGCTTTTAGCCCAATGATAAGTTGGACACGTGTTGCATGCTGATTTGTAGTTATAGGTAAACCACAGAAATATTTCATACATCATAAATGATAAGATGTAATTATTTTCATGAAGGGAAAGTCTATGGCCTTGTCACACGCTAAACTACTCCTTCTCTTCAGGTTCTCCTGCCGCTTGTGACAATGAAATACATGTTTATATTTATCATTGATCTTTCTTTAAAAATATCCTATTAAACCAATAAATATCTTCAATATGATCATATCATCAGTCAAGTATATCTATTGTTAGAATTTTCTAAACATAAATAAGGTTATAAATCTAGTATTGTTGACTTATTTGCTGTTGTTTATTTGTAATAATATTGTACATACCTCAAGAACATTTTTCAGATATTTTGAGATTTTCTCGCCGTTTAGTACAGCCAGAATTTCGACGATTTCCTTTTTTTTAACATTTACAATGACTGTGATACCTACTGTTTAAGTACAAATTGTATATACCTGTAAATATTGTTTTACAAAGTTATGTATAGTGTAGTAGGAAGTTGATATACCTGTAAATATTGTTTTACAAAGTTATGTATAGTAGGAAGTTGATATACATGTATATTTGTAAATTATCAATAAAATTATGCGAGCAGAGCTCGTATGTATATATCGATTTTGTAAAATGTTTGAATTGATCTAATGCATATTGTTATCAAATAAAACATTATAAATAATATTCGGTCTTTATTTTTTTAATATTTAATTTTCAACTCTCCTGCTGTTCCCAGCTAAAATCAACTCCGCGCTATACACATAAACATTATTTATAATTTATCATTCATAATTGCTTACTATGTATTAACAAAACGTATTCATCAGAGATAGGAAATAGTGGAAACACAGTAGATCATTTAATATTGCAAAATTTCAAAATAAAAAAAATGTGTGGAAAAATCACAGAGGTAAATGTAACCATATTGAAAAATAATAATTTCTCTTCTGCAAAGGATTATTTTAGTTTGATTTACTTTAAGAATTCTTTTAAATTATTTTTAACACACACACACACACACACACACACACACACACACACATTTTGCATAGATGTCCTATGCAGGTACTTTTCTGTTTTACTGAAAACATCTTCTAATTTTGACTTGTTTTATTTAAATCCGCTTAAGGCACTTGGTCTTATTTTGATTTAAGATGGAGCATACCGTATGTCGCGATCTGGTAACCTCTTATTTAGTCTTGATTTAGTTATATGAAGTTATTTATGGAGCAACATAACTAACTTAATATTTACCATATGATATACCTTTTTAATGCTTTCAAACAAATCTGTGATAGTGTTAAATGTTAATTCTTAGTGAGTTTTTTTTTCAGCTTAAGATTTTTAAAAGACCATTTTAATCTTATTTGATCAAAACGCTATATTTCTAGTTCACCTTAATATTTTAACGACATACCTTAACACATTTACATGTGTATTTACATGCGAATACGTTTCCGAGATTTCCATAATGAGAACAGAGAGAGAGAGAGAGAGAGAAGAGAGAGAGCGGGGTACAACGACGACGTCTTACAAATCGTATCTTTTACACATAAGACGACAAATGCACGTGGATTTACTTAAACGACTGTAAATATGTAACAAAAGCTGATAAATGTACTGACACAAAGCTGTTTAAATGTTTTGATATCGAAACTAACTGTCATGTACAAAAAATGCATGCGGTCTTTGTTTTGTTCTTCCGATATCTTAAACACTCGGAGTGTCGTCATCATGACAGTGCCAAAATTGAAAAGAAAATGACTGTTTGCACTAGATAGATAGATAGATAGATAGATGGACATATAGATAGATAGATAGATGGGCAGATAGATAGACAGATAGACAGTTTGATAGATGTTAATCAAAATCCATAGTTACAATAGCCCACGTGGTACAATCATGACTACCGAAATGATCAGTACAACATTTTTACAAAATTTCTACGAAATCCAATTCTTATAATATATACACACATACGTACATACACATGCGCACATACAAATACGAAATGAAAATTTAGGGATATACATTTACTTGAAGCAAACAAAATCTACACTAAAATTGTTTAATTTTTTCAATATATAAAATTTAATTCCAATGCCAAATATGGGTTAAATTTTTTTTTTTTTTTTTTTTTTGGGGAAAAAAAAAAAAATTTTTTGGCAGGATTTGGTAAACCCACGCCTCTACAACTATGTAAAGCAGGTTTGTGACAAAGTCGTATTATACCTGACGAATATATGCATATCGGAAATTACTTTATTCATTAACCCTTTTGTGATTTATCATCTGGACACGCTATTACTTATTTTACATTGTATGTGCAAACATTAATAAAATTGATACGAGATACAACAGGGAATCGAATACATCGAATGGTTGCATAACGTTGTAAAGAGTACGTCAGTGTTTCAGTCTGTGCACTTAGTAACGGTCTATTTTAAGCTCAATGAAAACAGTAATGTATATATACAAAGCAATGATATGGTGTCTGCCACGCTGGAATCTCCATGCTGTTAAAATCAATAATAGGCAAATTTTAAGAGTAATTTAAGTGTGAGAACGTGAGGATTAGGAGTATGTTGTTACTATTAATTAAATAAGTATTGATTTATGAGTTTATAACTGAGCCTTTAACAATATGGGTTTGTTTCTGTCTAAACTTATTAGTCTCTATAAAGAGTGGGGAGCAGATGAAGCCCGTGTTCTTATGCTAGGCCTGGACGCTGCAGGTATGTGTTATTTTTATCTTTTTCTAACCTCACTTTTTACATACTAAGGAATGGGGATGAAAGACAGCGCCAAGTGAGTATTTTAACGAAATTGGTATATTCAAGGAAAAAAAGTTACTAGTATATTATTATTTTTGTCTAGAGCAAAATTGATTTAATATATTGTATGAAGGATTTTGCATCTGACCCTCTTGGGTGGGGCCCAGAGAGGCTAGACTCAAACGGAGGCATTGTGTTTTATGAACACATTTTGTTTTTATCTTAGAATTTTCAGTGATGACGAAAATGTTTAAAAATTATAAAGGATGCTTAAATTACCTTTTGTTGTTATGTAAGTGTTCATTTACTTTTCATTTATTCCACCTGTTCACACCTTATTACATGTAGTTATTTAGTTTACCTCAACTAAGAGTACATTGTCTAATAATTACTAAGTAAGTATATAAATCTCTAGACTTCATTCACAGGTAAGACGACATCCGTATAAGATCATACGGAACACCGAGTCCATAACTACTATCTACTATAACTACTTAAATACAATGACACTTTGATAAAAATCTATAATTAATCAATCCATTCACCAGGTAAGACGACCATCCTATACAGGCTCAAACTAGACGAGACCGTTGTTACTATCCCCACAATCGGGTTCAATGTTGAGAAGGTGTCCCCAGTGAAAGGCCTCACATTTGCTATCTGGGATATTGGTGGTCAGGGCAAAATCAATCCACTATGGAGGTATTACTTTCAAGACTGTGACGGTACTGGAATTTAATTTATCCATTTCATTTATTTCTTAAAATGTTATATACCATTATGTGTCGAATTTTTTTATTTTTCATATCAGGTGACAAAATTTTGCTAATTTTATCAATAAAAATACAACGAAAACTTATGACGCTGTGCAAAATATATGCCTCTGTCACTTTTGTGTTCTGTTGAAAAGATTCGTTATATATCATATGTGTATGTATTTTTAAAATCGATATAGTTCAAATAAATCTTTATTGACCGTTCTTTGATAATATCTGCTGATATTATTCCTAGGTCTGATCTACGTGGTGGACAGCGCGGACAGGGAGCGGCTGGTCGAGGCCAGGGTGAAGCTGAACGGTTTTACTGGACAGTGAGGAGATGAGAGGGGTGCCAGTGGTCGTGCTCGCTAACAAACAGGACCTTCCAGGTAAATGTTCGATCACTGAATGTGTTTCTACTAATTACAACATTACAGCATTTTTATGCAAAGTGACTGGATAATAATTATATTGATAATAATGATACTAAATATCATTAAATTGCAATAATGACATTAGCGTAACCAATAAATTACCATCAATATTGATTGACTTTTTCACAAATGATGTTTTTTTTTTTTCTCTTTTGATTTACAGATGCTCTTAGCTGCTCAAAACTAATACAGGAATTGAATATGAACAACTTCAGGAACCGGAAATGGTACGTCCAAGGTGCGTGCGCATTCAAGGGAGAGGGAATCTATGAAGGCATGAACCATTTATCAACAATTGTGAAAGAATTCAGGAAAGAGGGCCACAAACCATTTCAATCTTATCTTAAGTGAATAGGATTGAAAACATCTGAAGGATTAATATAGAGAGCGGGGTTATGTTCGCTGGTTCGAGTCGGAGACCGGAAGGAAACACTTCATCAAACACTAGTATGCTGGAGATATCCGGGCATTTTGGACACAGTGCAATTTCATTAACAAAAACAATTTGAGCTGTACATTATATTGATATTTTTATTAAATAATGGAAATGAAATGGTTTTAACCGTCGTTTATGGTAAGATGGACACGTGATGTTTGCTCATGTGCATTTTCGATGCAAGTTTTGAATCCACGCTCTATGAGCATTCTGGGAAATGGTTGTTGCCTTGCCACATGTTGCCTTTACAAGGATTCGCCTTTGGTGATAAATATACCATCAAATATCACAGTATTCATACTCATGCATAAAATTTGACATTTTCTTAAAAATAACAATATATAAATACTTCCTTTTTTTGCATTTACTTATTTTCAATAATAGTGTAAATAATTTATTTTTTTTTTAAAAAAAAAATGACTATCTGTTATTTATCATATATATTGTAGTACAAAGTTTATGTATATCCTGTCTTAATTAAGCTTTCACGTGTATATGCATTGAATTTATTTTCAAAAACGTTTGATTTAATGCCTATTGTTTAAAAAATAAAATATCTCAAATAACATTCTGCTTTATTTTTTATATGTTTCTCTCAACTGTGCCATATTTTATAGATTGAAAGTCATCCGCCAACGCGCCTATCTTTTAAAGCTTAACCACGTCATATATACATTAACATTACTAATTACTTATAACTTATGATGACACATTAATGTACACACGTGTATGACACGTACAATATATTGTATAAGCTTAAAACACCAGCAATTAAATAAAATAAGGTTAATCCCCTTATATATCTCTTGATATGTTCGGAGCTGCACAACTCATTTATTGCCAACACTTTTGTAAAATTGTAGAATCTGTTTCTGACATAAATGATTATTTCGGATGGTGTTTTAATGTGTATTTTAGTACTATTTCAGCAAGACAAATCTGACCAATTCATACCAGGACTAATTGTACACAATCTTCACACATACATATGGATATCTTTGACCTGCACCAATATTTACAAATAATTAATAGGCGCTTTTGTTTAAACTCAGACTTTCAGTTCCGTTTAAGTTGTAACAAGAAAAACCATGATACTTCGTATTACAGCGGGCTCACAAGCATAACTGACATATTTATATTTTGAGAATAGAATCTGAACTTTTGTGACAGTTGCTTCTCACGAAAAATGCAGCCTTTGATATGCATAACATCATATATTAAACATTGACTAGACTAGTCGTTATATTGCCAAAATTGAAAGAAAATATATTGTACTAATTATGAAAATTTGATAATAAAGTCGAATTCAATTTTATCATTTGTCCACTGAAAGGTATTTTTACATTCGATCAAACGTGGTGAAATTAAGAGAATTCAGATCATAAAAAAGTAATTACGAATTTAGCTTTGTTTATAAAACATATATTGGAATTAAGAAATGATACTTAATTATGTATTATCTATTTACTCAAATTACCGGTAAGGGAATTATACGTACTTGTTCATATACAGTTTTATATTCATAATTATACGTCTCAGTCATTAAGAATATTTTAAGTTGTGGCACTGATGTAAAGCATTGCATTCTTAAATTATCAACATAAAAGGGTACACTTTTTAACGATGAAAATGGAATTATCATTAGTAACACACAGTCTGAGTTAAAGTCTTGTCTCGTTTTCAAGGCAAGCGAAGAATTTATACAGGTATATATATACACGTTTATTGTCAAATTTCATCTCGCTTTAAGCCTATAATGATACAACGTATATTTAATTTCGAGCAACGTTCAATAAATCATGCATTGTAAAGACATATATCTTAAAACATGACTGTCACTTCAAAATTTGGTATGTAGTAGCCAATATTATGCCACAAGAATTGATGGTTTCAGATTAAAGTCGAGACGTTAGGCTAACTATTAACTAATATGCATAAATGGACGTCATGTTAACTGGGATCTTATATTTGTGTTACGGAAATCATTTCATTCATCAACGATTGAAACCCCTTCAGACAAGTTATATCTATTTACGGTAGTCATACTTGTATGTGCAAATATTCATTAAAATAGTAGTCTGTGAAAAAAAGGCTTGTGTCTAAATGTTTTGTTAGGGCTTACCGTATTATAACTATGAAAATAGGCGCTAAATATCCCCACAAACTTCTTAATTTGTCCGACCTATGAACTAAGTGAAGATAACAAGAATATAGACATAAACATAACAAGGAGTCGAATGGTAAATATCCAGTATTGGACATCAGTATACTTTAAATTATTGCGAATAAATTCGATTATGTCCTGCATAAATTAATATAAAAAAGTTTAAGTCTGTGTATTAAGTGGTCTATTTTAAGCGCATGAAAACACTGTATATTAATAACCAGCCAATGAAATTGCTTTTTTTTTTGTTCGAACTCGTGTTTACTGCCACGCTGGAATATTCAACATGGACACAAATGAATGCCTGTAGAATGACTATATTTTAATTTCGTTTGACAAACTTTTAAGGTATTAAAGGCTGCGAAACCCTTTAAAATGAATGTGAGAATCAGATGTATAAGATATATTTTTACTGTTGATTGTTTTAATCATTCATAACTATTTTTGTTCCAGTAATAAAAGCGATATTGAAGTCTATATAGTATGGGACTGTATATATCAAAACTTGTGGAACTCTTTGAAGAGTGGGGAGCAGTCGAGGCCCGTGTTCTGATGCTTGGTCTGGACGCTGCAGGTATATATAATGTTGTTGTTTTATTTTTGTTCATCAATTTGTAATATTCAGTGAAGGAAATATGTTTATAATTTATTCTCGTATGAAGATAAAGTTACATTTTGCTGATATGTAAGTGTTCATATATCTTTTCCCCAAACTTCTTCATTCTTTTCCTCTTATATCTTGATTATTCACCCAATTTACCTTAACTAAAAGTACATAGTCTATTAAATATAATGACACTTTGATAAAAATCTATAATTAATCAATCCATTCACCAGGTAAGACGACCATCCTATACAAGCTCAAACTTGACGAGACCGTTGTTACTATCCCCACAATCGGGTTCAATGTTGAGACGGTGACCCCAGTGAAGGGCCTCACATTCACTGTTTGGGATGTGGGTGGCCAGGATAAAATCAGGCCGCTGTGGAGGCGTTACTATCAAAACACCGAAGGTACTAAGATTTACCATTTTTATAGATTTTATTTTTTCATATTCATTATTCAAATGACAAAAATGTATTTATTTTTAAATACATCACAAACTTATTGTGAGATGATGTTCGAGCTATACAAATTCTATCAATATTTTCAAGGAACATTTTACGTCCTGCTGAAACGTTAGTATTTTATCTATCGAGTGTGTACGTTGTTTTTTTTAATTGATAAAAGAAAATGAAAAAAAAAATCATTGATTATACTTTGATTATATCTGCATTTTCCTTTACGAAATAAAACCACATTCTTAAAAAATAACATGAATAACAAACTCATTCATTCTGATTTTCAATGTATTGTACGGTGTATAACGCGATATGTTCCGGAAATAAACAAGCGTCTATTTATTTTCCCCAGGTCTGATCTACGTGGTAGACAGCTCGGACAGGGAACGGCTGGCCGAGGCCAGGGAGGAGTTGAACGGTATACTGGACAGTGAGGAGATGAGAGGGGTGCCAGTGGTCGTGCTCGCTAACAAACAGGACCTTCCAGGTTAGTTTTCGATCCTTCAAATGTCTTATTCTAATAACAGCTTTTATATGCCAAGTAATTTGATTATAAAAATATTTCACTCAAGTTTATCATTGATATTGGTTTAACTTTTCACAAATTATGTATTTTTATTTCTTGATTTACAGGTGCTATAAGTTGCTCAGACCTGATAGAGAAATTGAACATGAACAATCTCCGGAACCGGAAATGGTACGTCCAAGGTGCGTGCGCAACCACTGGGGAAGGAATCTATGACGGCATGAACCATCTATCAACAATGGTGAAAGAATTCAAGAAAGATCGATATAGACCATATTAATATTATCTCAGGTGTATAGTGCGAAAATTATGGCTCTCTGGGATCAAGGAGGATCAACATATGAGCCGGGTTCATGTTCACTAGCTGGTACGAGCTAAAGTTCGGGAGGAAACGCTGCATCAAATCGTGCAACCATATTTGAGTTAGCATCGACAAAAGTTCTGGGAAACAGTGCAATTTAATGAACAAAAACAGTTCGAATCGTATCATGACTGTTTTGTAAAATAATTGGAAAAAGATGGCTTTAGCCTACGCCGATTGTAGTTGAATGTCTTGAATCCATGAAATACTAAGACTGATCCATGAAAGATATGATTCTATCATACATCATAAATGATAAGGTGTGATCATTTTCATTGCGATTAAAGCCCGTGGTCTTGTCACACGTGAACATATTTGTTCCCTCCCGGCGGCCTTACCGCTTGTAATAAAAAACATTGTTCTCTGACCTTGGAAAATACACCTTTGACGTGGAAAAAAACAACAACATTAAGTTTAATCGATAAATATCATATCTTATATTAATTAACAATGGGTAAATTTATCTAACTTCTTAATATGAATGTCACGATGAGCATTGCCAAATCAACTTATTATGTTTTTTCAAATGAGAGATGAAAAGAAAATAGGTTATATTAACTTCAATAACGATTTTGCTTTTGTATATAGGAAAACTCAGTTATTCTTTTCTGAAAATGATATTAACACCCTTTCTACGTTTTGTATAAAAATATCACATGTCAGTAGCTATAACTGTAATCAAATCAATGTTAATTCAATTTCAATATATATATATATATATATATATATATATATATATATATATATAGTGTTATTTATGTCATTTATCATCAAACATCACATCAAAAGAGTATTTTTTCTGATTGTTTTGAATGCCTTATTGTTAAGTACAATAAGAGAAAACAGTTACTGTTTTCCATTGTTTAACAGGGTTTTTATGTTTACAACGACAGCGATAAAAATTAGTTTATCAAGTTCCATATGATGTAGTATAAAGTGTTTGTATATATTGTCTTTGTTAAGCTTAGGAACCTTAAAGCATATACTTTTGTGTAAAGATGTTTTCTAAATTGTTTGTACTAGTTCTTTTGAAAAAAATTAAAATTTACAAATAAATGTTTCTGTCTTGATATTGTATGTAATGGTTGTCTTGTTTTACGGATAGAAAAGTCCCCAAGCCTGTGTGTTTAACCCTTTACATCATAGATTTCCATGTGGTTTGACACCTTGACAAACAGGGCAGACTCCGATCAGACAATTCTTGTGGCTCATATTCTACACAGCCTTGCAAAGAAAGATCCATGGTTTTATATATCATTTAAATGCCATTAAATTAATATTTATCAATTCATAAATGTGTACATAAATTACCATGAGGTAAAGGGTTACGTCAACCACGTGATAAACTCATACATGTATAACACATTGCTAGACTTTCACAATGATTCATGAACATTAGATTATATTAAGCCACAAAAATTATACCAGTCCAGTAAAAAAGATTATAATCCACTTCATAAGTCTTATTTTGACTGGTCGAGGATACCATACGTATGCACTGAACAAAACAAACTTAGCTCTCATGTATGTTAAGTATTCAATATGAGGATAAAACAATGTCAATACAATTAAAACAAGTATACAATATGGGGATAAAATAATGCCGTACAATTAAAACAAGTATACAATATGGGGATAAAATAAAATCAAGTATACAATATGAGGATAAAACAGTTCCAGTACAATTAAATCGAGTATACAATAGAGGGATAAAATAATTTCAGTACTATTTGATCTAAATAAAATAAAATTATTCTTGTACAATTAAATCAAGTATACAATATGGGTATAAAATAATTAACAATTAAATCAAGTATGAAATATGGGGGTAAAACAATATAAAGTATACACTATGGAGATAAAACAATTCCAGTACAATTAAATCAAGTATACAATATGGGGGACATAACAATATAATACGGGGGTATAAACGACACCATATTCTATGCCTCCGGTTAGAAACATAAAGTAAAATCAGATTATTAAGTAAATGGACAAGGGACGATTGGATCGATACAATACAAAGCTGTGATACGTTAAGATATTTAGGAGCCTATGTCAGATAACAAACTAAAAAAAAAGCAAAAAAAAAACAAAACAAAAACACATAAACATGCACAACTTGCCAAAGTTGAATGTAGGCAGTAAACATAGGAAGAAAAAGACATTAAATAACCTTTACTTTAAGCAAAATAACTTGGAGAAATACTCCTACATGAATGCTGAACCTTTTCTTTCAGAAAGGGTTACCGACAAAGGTAATGATCTCATTACTAAGGCAAACATTATTAAGGCAAACAAAGGTTAATATACAGGTGAATAGTCAAACCTAAAAACTCTTTTTTCACATACATGTACTTTTTTTTTTATAGACAAATATTTTTTTTTTCAGAAAAGAGAGAGAGAGAGAGAGAGAGAGAGAGAA
This sequence comes from Solen grandis, assembly GCA_021229015.1. Classification (NCBI taxonomy): domain Eukaryota; kingdom Metazoa; phylum Mollusca; class Bivalvia; order Adapedonta; family Solenidae; genus Solen; species Solen grandis. Next base: position 22,403,546 of record CM037780.1, on the reverse strand, counting down.
TGTAAACTTAAGAGACCACCTCAATTGACAGACAGGTAGCATCCATAAGATACATGCACGTATTACATACAGGTTTTTGTGTATTCATTTTGAAGCATTTCTAAACCTTTTATTGTAAGCCATTACATATACTGTTTTGAGTAAAAAATAAAAAAAAACCATGCACATTTTTAACCTTGATTAACAAGCATTTAAAAATGAAATTAACCCTTTCCCACATAGAGGACACCATGAAAAGACCTATGCGAACAGCATAAAACCAGATCAGCCTGCGAGTAACTCGTAGGCTGATCAGGTTTTATGCTGTTCGCTGCTCCTCAGTGGTCTGGAAATGAGGATTTTATAATTAAACTTGGTAAGGTTTAACTGTGGTTAACTGCAGGTCAGGCTTTATGTGGTACCTATTGAGTGCGTCAAAATGAGTCTATATGAGGGAAAGGGTTAAGAACTTTAAGTCAATGCAAATGTACATACAGTAACTTTTTTAATCCCTTACTTTCTTCCATTTTACAAGCAATATAGTGTTTTATACAGCCTCACTCCTCATGATAACACTATCATTAATAAAAGATATATATAAGTTATTCATTACATTTAGCAAAATGAAGTTAGTTCGGAGATGTAGGTCATATATTACTCTGGTCAAATGTTTAGGGAAGGTATCACATACATCTGGACCAATGACACACGGAACCAGTATTGCCTCTGTTCTCCAGTGGTTGTAGTTGCTGACCTATCACTAAGTCATTCAACGATGTTGTTCGAGACCCAGACTGGTCACTCGATTTTTTTCAGTACGCAGGCCTTCTGGGTGACTTGCACTCGATACGTGCATGTAATATCGGATCTGTAACCATTCCTGTGGATGAATAGGACGGAATATTCGTGAAGTATTGAAAAAGGCGGGATACAAGAAAAGGATCCATTATAATTTTAACACACAAGTCAATTATTAAATTATACGTACATGCGCGAGGAGAATATAAGGAAAACTTGTGATAATATACATTGTGTTTGGTTTCTGTGTTCAAACGATCTATATTTTTGTAATAATTTATTGTTTTTCTGATATTTCGTTATTCTTGTAATGTATTCATCATAGTGAGGATTGGGAAACTGAATAAATAAATGACACAGATACTGCTGGTCAAATTATATATACATCTAGTACTGACCTTTCAATTGTTGCAGGCTTAGTTTGATAACAATGTCACATTAATTATAATGTTATGAAGATACTAAGTAATTTTGATGGCACGTGTCTTCATATGAAACGATTATATATTATATTTCTCTATACATGTGACTATATGCGCATCATACGTGTACAATTCTTACAGATAGAGAGCTAGAGAGAGAGAGAGACAGACAGACAGACAGACAGAGAGTAAAAATGTATACCACAGTTTATAGAGAAATAGGATGTCAATAAATAGAATACGGAAAATGCGTTGTTATTTATATGAACCAATGACTAGTCGTATTTAAAATATCGACCAATGAAATTATCAGAATGGTTGGCTGTGTATAATGTGCCACGCTGGAAGTAACAGCATAGACGATATTTGGTTGTGAAAGATCACAGTAATTGGTAGGTATAAAAGACTTTACTTGGTTCTATTCATTTTACAGACGGTAAGCTATAAGAAAACAGGAGTAAAACACAGATTTATTTTTTTCAACATTTTTATCTCGTTACTATAACAGAAAAAAGCTATTAAAATGGGACCTATTCTATCAAGGTTGGAAAATCTTTTTGGCAGTTGGGGAACGACACAAGCCCGAATTGTCATGCTAGGGTTAGATGCTGCAGGTATGTTGTACAGTTACCTTTTCAATCAGTTTGAAATTCGTGTTAATCACGCATGTGTACATGTAACACAATTAAGTCCGACATCGGGAATCTATATACATGTCATGTTTATATATAGTTACGTTAAATTGTTACCGTTGTCGATGTTATATTATTTAAGAATGTGACGTCAATCATTTTAAACGTATTTATCATCTCTTCATATGTGTGTAGAAGGTCATTATATATATGAGAAGATTAAAGTAAATATAAGTATAAGTGTGTTTGCATTTTGTACATCTGACTTAATGAAACATTTGTTTTAGGTAAAACAACAGTATTGTACAAGATCAAACTGAACGAGACTGTGCAGACCATCCCCACGATCGGGTTTAATGTTGAGACCGTGACCCCGGTAAAAGGTCTGACATTCACTGTCTGGGATATCGGTGGGCAGGAAAAAATCAGGGCCCTCTGGCGGCATTATACACAGGACGTGGATGGTAAGTGTACCACTGTTATGTTAGCTTTGTTTGTACCGGTAACTCATTTTCAGAAAAAATCGGAAATAACTGCGAGTACCATAGCAACCACAACCACATACCTTCACCACTGCTCTTACTGTTATGACTTCTTTAAATTCCCTTAGACTATGCTTGTTAGATGGTTACAAATGTACGAATAAGGTCGTCGTATATGTATCTGCATGTACATTTCATACACTAGCAAAACTGTGCGGGAGGAGTAATTTTCGCAGAAATAATGCTTTTTTTCGTTGCAAGCAGGTCTTACAAGTAAATAGAATGGAAACACTTGGAATAATGATTTATCGTGACAAGACCAATTAGCATACAACTGTGTCATGGATTGTACGTGTAAGAATTGTAGCTGTTTTCTTTGCCAAAGCGGTATGCGAGGCAATTAATCACCTTTAGTGATAGTAATAGTTTAAGCAGTGACTAGCTTTAATTAATATTAAATGATTAGATATTATTTATTAGATCTACTTAATTGTGATGGTAATAACGAGTATTTAGAGCTAACCGGTACGTTTTGTGTTACAGGTATGATATTTGTGGTGGATAGTTCAGACAGGGAGCGGCTGCCCGAGGCTCGGGATGAACTGTTCGGGGTCCTAGAGGAGGACGCGATGTGGGGCGTGCCTGTCGTTGTCATGGCGAACAAACAAGACCTCCCAGGTATCCATCATAATTATGACTATATTGACCTGAAAAGTTAACATGAATCAAATTAGTTTTAATTAACATCTATTTCATCATATATAATTGTGGTCTAACAGAACAGGCTGTTTTGATTTATTCTTATGTATTTATAATATGTAAGTATCTAACATGAATTGTTAATTCATATCAAAGTTTACTAAACGAGTTCATGAAAATGTTATTAAGCGAGCCTCTCAGGCGTGCTTAATAGCATTTATGAACTCGTTTAGTAGAAGTTGATATGAAATAACAATTCATGTCAGATCCTATATATATAATCTAAAATGACTGGACATTCCAGTGTGTTTATGAACAACAACGTTTTTTTCCTGTAGGTGCTGTAGGTTGTGCAGGTCTGGCTGAAAGGTTGAACCTTAACAAACTCCGTGACCGGCAGTGGTATACACAGGCAACATGCGCAACAACTGGTGAGGGGATATATGAAGGACTGGCTCAGCTCTCAAAAATGGTGAAGGATTTCAAGAAAGAAGGGAAGAGAAGGTCATACTATAGTTAAAATGGAAGCCAGACGGACTAGTGAAAAAAAACACCATCTGTTGGAGAGGAATGTCACGCCAGAGATAATATCTGATGGTGTAAAATAGAAAAAGGGTGACAAATTTAGATTAAATTATCTATGTCACCGTTTAAATGAATCGGGGTGGTAGTGAGATAAAGAGATCTTCAATCGGAAGCCCATGGACGTTTCCGCGCGTTATTGTCATATAATCCAAGTGGATATTGTGCAGGCACGAGTGTGATGTGCACTAAAAGGCACAGATATATGGAGAGCAGTTCAGTTGCACGTGCATCAGTGAGCTGGTCAAGTGCTAATGTCTAATTGCTTTAAAAATGTTTGGCTCTCATGATGTTTATAAAACTTTTACATGAATGTTGCATGAGTTGTGTCAAGTTATTGGAAAAAAGATAAATGTAATATGTTGTTGTTGTTGTACTCAGGGCCATTGCAATGAGCTGTGATACTGACTCCGACTAATGCTTTGTAAATAGATTAATTCTTATACATAACATGAAACTGTTGTATAATTGCATGAGCTTATTAATTGTCATTAAATGAAAAACAAAGTGATACTATTTATTTAATTTTCATTTCATTTTGTGAGAAAAAAATGTTGCATAAAATGACGTTTGATTAATGATGTATGTTATGTAATTATTGATTTTTAGATGTATATGAACATATCTCAATCATTTGGTTCTTTATTCTTTCGTTGCCAGTATCTGTTTTGTATACTTAAATAAACTTAAAAAAAAACATCACACTTTCTTTTTCTTTTTAATGAACAACCACTTTAAATTATGAAGGTGCCAGTATCTTGCCAGGTCAGGCCGTCTAGTTTCAGATTTTTGATTAAACATACCAAACACCTCTTCCTTTATTATTATTATTTTCTTTAAACTGTACATCCTCGGATATTTTTAAAAGCCTTAATTCCATTAAAGGGACATAACTACATGTAAAGTGAACAAAAAGTTGATATATAGTTATGCTTCTTGGGTACTAGTAATGCTTGTATGAAGGCAACAATGGTATAGAGGTAATATAACTTGACTATTTGTGTTTATCGTCGCCTCGACAGTATTTCAGTCATATAGCGACGTCCAGCTAATTACAGGTGGAGGAAGACCCCGAATGCACGGAGGCATCCGGGTAGAACCACCGACCTACTGCAAGTCAACTGGATGGCCTCCTCACATGAAAATCCGAATAATCCTGTCGGGATTCGAACCCACGCGGTGAGGGGCTGAGTGAGTGTTTAAGTCAGCGACTTTACCCTCTAAATATAAAGACAAACGCTAAGTCGGATAGCAGTTATTACAGTGTATGGAACGCTAAATATCATCACATTGCTATCAGTTTGTTTTTTGGGTTTAACGTCTCATCAATAATATTTCAGTCATTTAGAGACCATATTCCGCATTCTCGAGAAAACAACAACAACAACAACAACAACAACAAACAACAACAACAAATTAAATACGATCCCAGCTTAAACTTATATACATGTATATGCTCAACTTTGGATCTGAGTTTGATATTTGAACGATGTTCTTGAAATAAAATTCTAACTCATAATCTAGCTCAAACTTATTTGGAATGTTCTCAAATACTGTCTCAGGCCAAAGGCCTAACCCGTGTTCTCGAAATTAAAAAAATGGTACATGTACATAATATATGATTTTCATACTTATACTCAAACTGTGTCCATTAGTTTAAATATGGATTTGAGTATGATACTCAAATTTGATCCTGAGATCGCACTTAAGTATTTTCGAAAACACGGGGCCTGATAACTTAACAATACTTGCTAGGTATATGCTTAAACAGCGTTGTGAACACCATTCATTGATCAAACTTAGTTGAGGATGATGATTCAAATTAAATTTGAGTTTGAATATGAGTACCATGTTCAGTGTCCTCGAGAATTACCCGAGACAAATAAAGTGCAATACACACCAACCGTAGACATGTATACATACGACACCCAGTCACATTATCCTGATACACGGCCAGGCTGCATGACCACATCCTATTTAAATCATTTGGCTACCGTAGTAATTTAGATACTCATCCCTCTTTCAGAGTAAAATCTCAGAAATACACACCAGTGTATACTATCAGTACGGAGATACTCACTTCTTAATATATCTACTCCTTTTTTTTGTTTGATTTTCCATTTTATTTTCAGTTTTCAATTGTCTTGTTGATTGTATCAGTGCATTCTGAACTACCTCATGTCGACTAACAATTTTTCTGCACAGATCTAATTCATGCTTTCTTATATTACCACGCCGCTTCACGTACTTTTGACACCAAATGCACCCATACTTTCACTTTTCTCACTGACACAAACATTTCCATACTCAACATTCCACTCACAGACTCATCAGCACTCTCTCAAACACCACTCGTGTAAATACCACCGATTGCACCATTCCGGGCACTTGTAAGCTTTGCAAGCTCATGAAAACAACAACAAAGACTAGACAAGCCACTAGTCTTATAATTTGAATGTTTTCATTTGAATTTATTATACAGCAGTAACTCAGCAGATTTGCCATGGTTCATTCCCGTGACCATAGTCTTGTGGCTAAGCTGAACTATGACCTCTTCTGAAGATCGCATACTGTTGTGCATTCGGAACACCTCGTCCATTTCTTCGATATCTAACGGGTTAGGCCGGAAATTGCCGAGTTGATACGATTGACTGTTGTGATATCATTTTTCGAGATTACGGTGGCATAAATGGGACATGGAAGATATTTTTTTATATTACGTGCGCACGTAGTAGCTTTTACGTGCGCACGTAGTGCGCACGTAATAGTTATCACGTTCGCACGCAGTAGTTATCGCGTCCAACCACTTAGTTTTAATTCATTACCATCTATCACATTCTTGCATGGGGAGATATATTCCAAAGCAAATACCTGCGGCATGCTTTTGCAATTTCCTGTTTTTAAAGAATATGAACAGTTCAAATCCCATATGGTGTTTGGGATTTCAAATTCACCAGGATTTGGATTAGCATAGTTATTTTATCAAGATGAAAAGTAATTTAACATTATATTCTGAAACAAACGTCTGGATATCAAAGTGAAACATCACCTGAGTTTGAAGCATTCAAGCACACTTTATTTTTTTCTCACTCTAAGATCTTTATTTCTTTAACAAATCTAGATTTAACTTAAGACAATATTAATGTCCATGAGATAAAATATTAAATCAGTGTTTATGGCTGTAATATTTAAATGAATATGGGTATATCTAATCTATAAGTCTTAGAATTATTTCCTTTGAATTATTGAAGCTAAATTTTCACTTTATATTCTCTCCTCGGTTATTCACATCATTTTAACTCACTTAATTAGAAGCAATGTTTATGGCTACAAGGCCTCAGCCAAATTCAATTATATTTAAAATGCCAATTCTACAGTTTCAGACACTATCAATTTCATTTACCAATCATAAGGGCAGTGAGGTCTAGTCGTAGGTTACCATTATATGACAATGGAACTGAATTTTGTCGGTTCAAACATCAATTTGGGCAAGATCTGTCATAGCCTTACACGGGTCAACATGCTTAAACTAATAAGAAATCTTTCTGGAACTTTAAACTTTGGTGGCATAAAATGGAGATGGCATAATATATATATATATAATGATAACCATTGTGTGCAAACTTGATAGCTTCTGGATGCACACGCAGTAGCTATCACTTGCACAAGTGATAACTATGTTTAAGCATACAATAACCTTATTTACCACGTGCAAACGAAATAACTACTGCATGTGAACAATGTAGCTACTGCATGCGAACACAGTGGTTATTGCATGAGGCGTGATATAAAAATGATCTTCCATGTCTCCTTAATTCCACTATTTTATATTACTTTAATGGTGCAAGGTATACCAGGAAAATATATGGTATGCAAAAAAGAAGGGGGGGGGGGGGGCATTGTTACTACTTCACCAGTCCCAATAATATCCTTTTTTTTTGCTAACAACAGTGTAATAGTCACCCATTTCATTTTATAAGTTGATTGTAGGTTATGTAAAATCTCGTTTACAAAAGCTGCTATTTACTATTTCTCTTCTTCGAGCAATTGTGAAAAGTGCTTTAACATGTATAGATGGATAGTTTTTCATGCAGCTTGTTGCTTATGAAGATGTATCAACACGCAAACTAAAACTGTACACATTATATAATGTCTGTTGTATTAAAAGTCTCATATAATTTTATTTTTCTGATTACAATAATATGCATGTCATTTCCTTTTGTAAATTTTATTAAAAGTTTCATTTTACTAGTAATTACTTCATCAGATGTTAGTATTGTTTTAAGTAATCCTACAACCTTTAACATTCCTAGTGACATACAGAACCGGATCCAAGGGTTAAAAAATTATAGGCAGTAACAATGCAATCGGCTTGTCGCTTTGTCAGGGCCGTCATAAGAGTGTAGTTCTGGTTGGACTAGGCATCTTGGGGAATTCCTGTGAAATTTTTTTTTTAATTTTAAGCTGTAAAAAAGTGCAAAACTAGTGTAAAACTACTACGTGCGCACGTAATAACTACTACGTGCGCACGTAATATAAAAAATATTTTCCATGTCACCTTTATGCCACCGTAATCTAATACAGAGAGAGAGAGAGAGAGAGAGAGAGATAATTATTTGTATTGTTGCATTATTTCGGATAATCCAAGAGTACTAAAATATGAACGAGAGTACTAAACTTTGAATACAGCCAATAATGTAATTCATACATCAGTATGTACTGTCGAATCCAACCAATTCAAAACAGTTTTGCAAGAAGACAGGTCATTTATCAATGAAAAATCTCAACGAACTTATTTGTAAAGAAAATATTTGTAAAGAAAAAGAATAAATCAATATTTTAAAAGAAAATTTTAGCATTTGCGTGAATGAAAGAAAACGACCCGATCTGTAAGCATTCATATTATACAAGCTTTATGTAATCCTACCCGTTTCATTTGATTTCAACCTCAGACAATGATACTAAAGTTATCACTGACGTTGATTTATACCCCCGCTACATCATAAGTCAAAATCACAAACACTCACATTAAATGTGTTTAATTTAAAGCAGCTTGTTCGCAGATGGTCACTGACTAGGAATTGTATTTAAAACTATGTGTGTGTATTACATCGATCAATACCCATCTACAGAGGCATGTCACCCAATGCAACATTCCGTGTCTGTAAATAAATGGTTATGTTCTCCTTCACAGGCTACAGCGTTGCGAACGGTGTGAAACTTACTATCAAAAATTTCTTTCTTCCGTGCGCCCACATTCACTCTTTGCGCATGTGCCCACTTCACAGGCTGAAAATTTTAATAACTCTTACGAAATGGTGAAAACATCACGTTGTTGAATGTGTCACGTGATAGAGCAATCACCTGCTTCGATACTGTATTCTATATCTAACTAGACTTCCCTGAAGTGTGTTGATAAAAAATAGCGTTTTCCCATGCATGCACGTACGCTGCACACATCCAAAATACAAATTGTAGCTACCATATATATCAGAGATTTAAATGATCGGATGTAAACAGATAAAATACAGCAAAACACGATGGAAGATTTCATTGGAAACTTTCAATATGTGTACTATAAATAACCTGTCTACGAATCAGTATATATTAATTTTCTTGTTCTGCTCGTTTAATATTTTTTAAATGGATAATCTGAAAAGTATATCGGATCTGGTAGTATAATTATAGAATATATCTTTCTTTTATTCCGTTGATAAAGAGAATTTATCTGGTTCAAGACCCAAATGGTGGATGATTGAAATTGTGTAGATCTGTGTCAAAATATTTAACCCTTTTCCTCATATAGACTCATTTTGACGCACTCAGTAGGTACACATAAAGCCTGATCTGCAGAAAACCATAGTTAAACCTTAACAAATTTAATTACAAAATCCTCATTTCTAGACCACCGAGGAGCAGCGAACAGCATAAAACCTGACCAGCCTGCGAGTTACTCTGGTTTTATGCTGTTCGCATAGGTCTTTTCATGGTGTCCTCTATGAGGGAAAGGGTTAAAGACTGAATGTAAGGAATCGTGTAAATGATAATACCAGAAAAGATAGGAATGGATATATTTTTTATTTGGAATATATATTTTTTTTGTTTAGAAGATAATTGGATATTAGAATTGATATACAAGAATCTTTATTTCAGATTTAGATATGCATGTATATATAGTAAGAGAAAAAAAATCACGAATATCATCACCCACTAAATGGATGAATATCGCATATGCACTTTTTTGCCAAAAGGGGCAGGCAAGCCAGATTAATCAACACAGTGCAAACATTGTTACTGCCCCTTAAAAAGTAAAACAGGAAATTTAGTAGAGTGATTTCCCCTGTTACTACGGTTTAGGTTAGCAACGTTAGTAACAAAAATGAGGTATTTGATTGGTCAGTGTGAAACACGTGGTGTCTGCAGTGACGTCTCCATGTTTGTCTGACAACCCTCTCTTGAAAAGGGTTTGATAGAAATTGTTCCCGATTTAACAGATCAAGAAGTCTTAACAGAATTCAAGGTAAATATGTGTTAGATAGATGTTATGTTTCATTTGTATTAAACCTTTGTTTAATATTACCGTATGATCTAAGAAATAATTCTCTTTTTTTTTGAAGTTAGCAACGACGACCGATCAGTCACTGACATTTAAATTATATTGTTCAAATAACGCTATCTCCTTTAAACACTCCAATGCCATAAATCGCAAAGATGTTTGCTTATGAATTGTTATTCACTGGAAACGGTGTGAATTATTTCTCAAGAAAGATGAATTTGTTTTTGTAGTATTATATATTCATAATGAATTTTCATTGTCAATAATTGATCATACAATTGATAAGTGTGCTGCTAGTCATCTATAACGGCACTATGATAAATAACCTTTTTTTGGAAGTGAATAGGGACTAATATTTTTATATATATTTATTGAACATCTCAATATTTTTGTGTGTTTTTCCCAGTCCAGTAAATGACAAGTAAATGAGTAAATGAGGTTCTAACTGCACCCCCGAGAAAACTTCTTCTTTTTTTTTTTATCATAGTCTTGCAGAATTTTATTACACATGCAAGTGACTGTGAGATTTTCTTTTACTCTGTTTCAGTAAATAAACTCAGATGATTTTTTGTACAAAATTTTGATTCAAACAGATAAATATTGTACATTTTATCTCACACAAAATGATTTCCACTCAGAATGGTCCTTTCCATACCCATAATGATTTGAAAATGTGTATTTGCATGTAGTGTTATGATTTAGTCCTTTAGTTACTTCTGTTATAAAGAATCTAGTATTGGGATAAAAAATAAATAGCAAAACTAAGATGAGACCAATTGTAAGTTTTATCATTTTATGCAAATGAATATCAAATAATCTAAAGACTGTGATCAGTAGAGCATTCATATTTCAAACTCTTCATTGTCTTCAATGATGGCTTTAATTTTTATTTTCTTTCCAAAATCTATTAATGAAATATGCCTATAGCCCATGTGAATAAGTGATATTATTTTCTTCTATGAAATAATTACCCTCTACATTGTATCTGCCTCTTTTGGTAATAATACTCTTGTTTAATACCAGAAATACAAGATATACTGTCCTTAAGAAGGGAGCCATCTTAGTTTGATTGTTGATTATTATATCAAATCAGAATAGGGCTTGGGAGTACATATTCATAACAATACAAATAGTGGTATGTGCTGGTTTCTTGTCTTTATTTCTGTAGGATTTCTGATTTGTTGCTTCTTGTAAGTAAAGGGAGACCTACACTTACTACTTTATATTTAATTGTAAGCTAAAAAAGCTAAATGATAGATATTTTACAAGGGACCACTGTCATAATCTTTACTTAATTATAACATAACTACATTTGTAATTAAACAATCAAGCTTGCTAGATAATGAATAATTATTCAAGTCACATTAAAAAATATGATCGACTTAAGTATTCAGTACTTCTGTTGGAGTCATTTTCAAAGGTACAATATTACAGTCAGTTAACTTTTTTTTTTTTTGATAAGAAAAAATTCAGTAAATCACTTTATTGTTGTTGCTTTGTTCTGCTAAGTTTTATTATGGTGGCAATTGTAATATGATACACCATGTGAATGTATAAGCAGTCTTTGTTGAAGTAGGTGACTCAGAATGTCAAATGTTGCAACTTGTTGGACTTCTGTTGTTGTAGAATGATTAAGAACTTTAGGTCATAGAATTGGTATAAATCATTCATCTGTCTTATTAGTTTACAGTGACTAAATTAAATCTTGAGCTGATCAGGTTTTTTTTAATTTGATACACATTATTACTTCGTTTAATATCCCTGGGACAGCATCCCCTTCAGTAAGGGATATTTTTTTCATAGAGCTAGCCCAGTGTGGTATCCTGCCAGACAAGTGACACCGGTGTTCTCATTAACTCTTAATTGAAAGTCCTGGATTCCAATTGAGAAAAAATCCAAGTTCTTCTTATATGACTCTAGGGAGATTTCCAGCTTTTTGGAAAATCTTTGTTCATTACTTCAGTTTTCAGAATTTTAGTGAGAACCTGTCAGTTTTCTAAAACTTTACCAGCCAGTCCTGGTCACTGAGTCTCAAGCAGGTGTGCTGTTCTAGTATTATTTTACATGATTTTGGTGTGTTCTGCATGGTATTGAACCTGAAACCTCCCACCCTCTAAGCAGACATTTGAACCACTGAAACCTGCTTCAGTACTTTTGTCTTGAGAAAGTACAACCTAAAATCTGTTCAGACTGAGACTCTGTTTGGAGAGATCTGACTTTTCTGCATGTTATAACATGGTGTGAAAAAGATTTCGAAGTTGTAAGGGCCATAAACAGATCACAGATTTTATCATTGTGAAATACATATATCTATATATATATACAATTCTTATATGATTCTTACATTTCTTTTCACTATTGTATAGCTTTATTCTTGCTACTTTCTCAGCATGTTTAATTGTGAAAAATATTGATAAGAAGTTAAGGACAGTTAAGGTTAGTTCTGTAGTTGAAACTAGAACTTGACTCAGCGCGATAGATTTTGTGAACAATGTATGTGCCAAGTTTGTATCAATTAATCCATCTTACATTTGAATGAACCTTTTGTTTACTAATACCACTACATACACACTAAGCACTTTGACAGATATTTGATCCATATATTCATATATGTCTGTGTATCGTATTGAAAAGCCTTGCATATTGTATTCAGCACAAGTATTGGAAATTTCTTTTATGAAGACTGTAGATATTTCTATACTTATAATTAATAACTTCTTGTTTTTCATACATATTTAGAGATAAACAAATTTGCTCTGTTATTGGAAGTGTGAAGGCAACATACAGGGGAGAGACTATTGTCAACTTGATTTTTTAAATTTAAATATATTGGCCAGGTAGCTGATATCTGTAAATGTAAAGAATTTTATTGATAATTCCTTGCATTTTATTTCTTTTGATACATTATAGAATAAGCAGAAGTATGAAATAATATCATATTTCTTAAAACTTAATTTTTGATTAGTTACATCTATATTCAATCATAAGAATAAATAAGCCATGTCCTGTTCTAACCCATTTCACTGGGAATCCAATTTTAATCAAGCAGATGTGTTAAATCACATAAAACTAGTTACTTTTATGAAAGGTTTGGGAAAATAAGTGAACAAGTAAATGAGTTTATGGCTTTTGTCAAGAAGCTTCTTTTAATGTAGTACTTCGACGCATTTGTGCGACTTCTTTCAAGTACCGCTTCATCATTTTAAGAGATCTTCTTATATGCCTAGTCATCAACTCTTAACAGTTTATCAATACTATTGATTTACTGTGTAGATTGATGGGGATATAAAAAAAGAAAAATGCTGTAATACCACTGTTTATAGGGTTACAAGAAATTACATTGATCAAATTGATATGAAATTTTATGCTAATATTGACATATATTGTGCTCATTTATGATTGGAAAGGTAACTAGGGCATATATACGCCTGCTTTTTTTTCTCTATAAAAAAACTTATATGATTGCTTGCTGTCAGTGATAATATTTTACTTGATCAACAAAAAAAAAAAGGAAACAAACCATAGCAACCATGCCAACTGATCAGGTTTTATACAGTTTGCCACTCTTCATTCATTTTGAGGTTTTGTTTTGCTGGAAAACTTTTTTTTTATTTTCAAGTATGAGAATAACAAAGTTTGATGTAGAATTTTAGTTCTCAAATAGTGGAGTGTATAACAAGAGATTTTACGACTTCCATCAAATTGGTAGTAATTGAGGTTATGAAGCTAATCATTTGCAAATATGAAATTGATTGACGCTTCATGGGTGAAAGAAATATGTTTATGCTCGATCAATGATTCTATCTACTTTATATCTTTCTTTAACAGCTCATAAAAAAACCTGTTGCCCGGCCCTTTTGTCAGGAGAATTTATAGCATAGTGGGTGAAAGACATTATTGCCAAGTTGTGAACATAATCGAGCATTCAGAAATATAATGCTCTGAATGGCTTACTTAAATAAAGTCGGATTTTCATTTATACACGCTCCATACAATATAGGTATACACACGGGGTATTGAATTGCTGTGTGCCGTGTCCCCCGTTGCTTAGAGCTACGGAACAAAACAATGTAATACAAACAGATTAGGCTCTGTGACCAGTACACCTTAGATATTTTTATTTAATACAGGGATACTGTTTTATGTGATCTTAGGAGCTGACATAGTAAGTTTAAATATTATTTCTTTTTCATTTTGTTTTTGATGTATTTATGTTTCTATATTTATGATTTAAAATGGAAAGGATTATTGTATTGGCTTAGTTTTCATAAGTGAATCATTATAAGCTCCATTAGTTACGACAGTTTTAACTTTTTAGGTCAGTGCTTAATTTTGGTCTGATTGATTGGCAATAGAGAAACCAGACATGGCCATACTTTTGTAATTACTTTCACTTAAATAGACCAAGATTGTTTTTGTGTGTTATAAATGGTTAATTAGTAACCAGTACTTGCTCATTCACATTTGTCTTGTCATAATTGATTTAAACCAATTATTGAACATGTAAACCCCATTAGGTGAGTTATAACAAGTTTAAACATGAGTCAAGGGGAAATTGCCATGGCTGGTTCAGTGTTTACAATTAAATATTTAGCTGATAAGAAAAGTTTTACAGTTGTACATGAATCTTATAATTGAATGATTTGTTTTCTTTAGCATTGGTTTTTACAATGTTGATTGTTTTTCGGGGGGGTGGGGGGGAGAATTTCAAATGAAGATAAATGATTAGGATGGTTACAAATAAAGGCCTTTTAAAGTTAGATCCTACGGTTTGAGTACAAACGCAACAATTTGTTTGACTTGAATGTATCACTTTTAGGAGATTGTATTGCTTTTTTTTCTTTCTTGTATGTTATAATGTTGGCTCAGACATCCTTGGTTATTTGTGCGTAAGTCAGAAAAAAGGTTTATAAGTAATACTGCTTATGACAGGTTTCGTTTATATGCATATATTATATGCTTAATACGTTAATAATTTTGAAGTCTGTCACATTATATCAGTCTTACGTTTCTAAACTTTCTTTGTTTTTCTGTTTTTAGACTGTTGAAAGTAATGTAGAAATTTACATATTTATGTACATGTGTTATAAAACATTTTGATAAACTGTAAGAATTTTTTAAGAAATTACTTAGTACTATAGCAGAAGAAATAAACTTGCCTTCCTGTTGTGCTTGTCTTAGAAACTGATAACAAAAACCAATACAAAAGCAAACAACAATAAAAATGGAAATTAGAAAGAAAAGAAAAATGCTCTAGTGTATCACATGGAGATATATAGGTCAAAATGTTTATAGTTATGAAAGATTGGAAGTCAGAATTTTAAAGTACAAATAGCAACAAAAAATAATTTTCATTTCGGGCCTTGATTTTAATTTACACCACATATGTGCTAAATCAATTATTGAACATGCGTTCTCCATTTAATTTTATTTTCATAAAATGTTAACAAATTTATACAAAAAACTATTTCATCCCTTAATATTTGCTATTTACTGAAAAGAAAATTACTTTGTGATAAGGGAAAGTAGTAAGTCATTTAACCTATCAGTTGTTTATGGGGTCCCACATTCCATGTTTATATGCCATTGACAGGTGCTTATCCAGTACCGCAGTGGACAAATGAAATTGTTGTGCAAAAGTATTGACAGGTAATCTATAATATCAGGATAAATGTTTGCAGAGGATTTTATGTTCTTGGTCACTATATTGATCTTGTCTTGGGTTGTCGACTGATGACCAATCTGGGCGTCTGTGTTGTGTGTTCTTATCGGGGAGCAATTGACACCCTGATAGGTGGATCTGCTGTAAGCCTGAAATGACTGGGAATGTAAATATTGGCCAAGTTATGTCTGAAATTGACATTGTTTTATACTGGACCTGCCACTGTATATAGTCTATTTGATTTTTAGAAAGTTTCACTTAAGCGTTGAACAAACTTGATTTTCTTTAAAAAGCATAGAGATGCTTATTTTCATCCTATATCCAATGTGTATCATGATGTACTAAAACATATGGAGTGTACCTTAACACACACCCCCACCCAGAAAAACAAAAACAACAATAAAAAACACACACACACACAAAAACACATACAAAACCCCAGATATTTGTCAAGATTAAGTTATTCTTTATTTTCTTACAATCATTTATTGCCAGAAAATTTCAATCACATGTATTAACACTGTTTATTTTTGAAACAATCTTTTTGGCATGCATCTTCATACTTTTTTAAGTTCAGTAATATCTGATTAATAAATACAGGCATTGTCAGATTACAACAAATCTCAGCTTTCATATGGTTTTGATTGTTTACTGTCTAAACTTTGGAAAATGTTCCTTCATATGAGAGATAACACAAATACACATATTATGCTTGCTAAATCTTAGCCACATGATAACAGCTAAGTGTTTCCTCGCTCAGTAGGGCAAAACTTACAGAGGGTCATAATAACACTCTTTAGCCAAGACAAGTGGGCTGTTCTGCCCGTATCAAAATTTTTATTTGAGTAAGTCGATATCAAGGGCAGAACCAGTGATAAAGTTATTACAGCAAGGCTGTTGTGGGTGGTTTGTGTCACAGTCTGGTTTGTGAGTTTACGGCACCTTTTATATGCTGTACAGACAAGTGGATACTTCACATGTATAATGTTTAGCAAACACATTGTCATTGATTCTAGTGATAAATCAGAGCTTATCACTATACTTGTGTCAACGTTTCTGTATCAGACAGTCTCTCTTGCTGGAGTTTATTTGGTTTAGTCACAGTTTTGTTTGATTTCTTGGCAGATATTTGCCATTATGGCATGTCAGAATTGAGTTTAACCCTTACAATGCTGTGGGCACCTGTGACTGCCTTTGTGATCCATGCAGTCTGATCATGTTCTGCACTGTTCGTTATTTAATCAAGCACTACCTTAAACTACTAATAGTACAGTCTAAAATAAAACAAAAAGGACAAGTCCAATTAAGAAATGTAGCATGGTAAACCCCCCAAAAAAGATAATAAAAAAGTTATGTTTCTGGCCTCAAGAAAATAAAACAGAGGGTTGGTAGGTCGGGATTTTATTTTTTTTTATTCATTTTTTTTTACATGAAATGAAAAGTAAAAAAAAAAGGGGGAAAGATTTTTTTTAAAGGCGGAAAGGTTAAATAAAACTTTAGGGTTGGTTGTAAAAAAGAAGGGTTGGTTGGGCGACCAGAAACAGAACTATTTTTTTTTTTTGGCCTAAGGTTTAATTAACATGTACTACACATATTTCAGTCATATGTGTATGAAAAGAAAATGCAAAGAATAAAATGAAAATTGCTTAGAATACTTTTAACTTTGCTTAAGATAATTATGATGTTAACAAGATGGGGGGGGGGGGTAAGTAGAAACACTGAAATGTCGAACGTTTAACACTCGAAATATATTTTTGATAAAGAAAATAAAAGATGAAAGATTGAACTTGGTGTTTATGTCATGACTGCAAGGTCCAAGGATATTGATGTACAGCACGTGCATTTTTGAGAAAGGAAATCATTAAAAAGATAATTCCATTCAATTTCTTTTTTTAACAAAAATTCATTTTCATTTTACATATATACATTAGCTAACAGAAGTTCTTTAATTAATTGCAGATCCTTTAGAGGAAGAAGGGAACCATGGTTTACCAGTATACTAAACCACGGGGGCCAATTGCTGCCATGTACAGCAGCCCCGGACCTTGCTACGCCCTCCCTGGTCTTGTTGGGCAGAACACTCATGACCCCAGAAGTGTGCACTACCGAGGTGCCGCTTACCCATTTGGTGTCCGTCACGGAAAATTCAAGGATGACTGCAGCCCCGGCCCATGCTATTACCCAAGCCCCAAGTATTCACGAGAGGGCCCAGATGGTACCCCACACTACTCTCTGTACTCCAGACAAAAGGATGGTCAACAATTTAAGACCCCAGGACCTGGTGCATACTCACCAGAGGCTTCTGGCCCAACAGCTCAGCATTCATATCCAAAATATTCGTTTGGCTTGAGGCACAGAAACAGGAGAACAGACAATACTCCAGGTATTGAAACCCTCATACCTAGCAATAATCTCCTCATATGAATCTATTGTGAAAGTGATTTACTTGCAACAGAAATGAAATTACCGTAAGAAAGAATTCAGCCATATTGGAAGAAACCTTGTTTTTAAAATCACTGGAAAAATTTTTAGATTTTGAATTTTTAAATTATTATTTGTTTTGAATTTTAATACAAATTTATAGTCATTTATGATAAAGCAAACACAATTGGTGCCTAACAAAGTTTTTATCAAGTTTAAGATATTGCAATTGTTTTAGTGACTCTGTAAGGTATTGAAAAATCTTAAAGACAGTTTTGTCAGGTCATCAGTTACCTGAATCTACATTCACTACATCTTTTGCTTTTTACCTGATATTTTCAGTGCATTTCTTTGCCCTATATTTTTAAGTTTACATATTCCAATAATTTTGGATTTTTCAACAACATAAAGTTGAGTAAATTCTGATGAAGGGTATTTTTAGGATAACATGCCTAGTGACTACCATGTACCATGTTTAAAAAAAAAAAACTTTGATCAATGTAAGACCACATTCTATTTCTTGTTAAGTCATTGTTTTCTTGACCCCATTTTTACTTTAATGATAAGGAGAAAAACCCGTGATATGTACATTAGATTTGATTACCTACCTAATTCATTTAAGCTTTTTCAGAATCATACTAGCTTCATGGTCATAATATATTTCTAGAATTGTACCCCAGGACTCTAGTGTATCATGAATGTTTTAGCCTACTGTTGCCCTCAAAAATGTTTGCAAATCATAGTATGTAAGAGATTAGTATGCTTTTTATTACCCCAGATTGATAGACCGGATCATATTGTTTTTGGCCTGTTTGATTGTCACAAAACTTTAACCTTGACCATAATATGGAAGACTTTCAGCTACAGCCTCCAAATTCACAGATGCATGCACCTTGATGAGCTCTACCCACCAGGTGACCTTGACCATTAAATGACCTTGACCCCCAAGGTCTAAGCCCCATCCCCCAAATCTCCTTTCAGCATGTCCTTGCATTTACCTTGCAGGCTGTAAAACTTTGTAATATGTCTTTAGTATTCCAGTTTTACAGGTTTCATGATGGTTGGACAAAATACTTATGAAATTTTACCATTTTCAATCATAGAAAACTATTAGTGATCCTGCTTTTAAGCTGTAGACCTGTTCTTGTAATAGATTGACTTAGATAGCAACTGTCGGCCAACTCTTGTTTTGTTTAACTTTACATTGTAATGTATGGATTTTTTTCACATGAATATTGAAAACCTAGCATTGACAGCTTGGCAGAATGCCAGATATAATAAAATGAACTTGTTATATACATTTAGATATTAGCAGTCAATTCATGAATAAACATTGAGGGTGATAAGAGAAAAGTGAACACACACATATATAAAAATCTCCAATGTCCAATACTTGTGATTTATTTGTAACTGGTAATATGAAAAAATTTTACACAGAGCTTTAAAAATGAAATTGTTGCATAATTTGTCACTGAAGGGAAATCACTCAGACATTAACCTGTTGAAAAACCATTGATTGGTTTTGTGGTATATTGATTTTTTTTGTGTGTGTGACATTGCCTTATTGATTTCATCCCAAAATGATTTACATTTTTTCTTTATTTGACATTTATTGCTTTAATTCATTTTGATTTCATGTAAAAAAAGTATTGGTTATGGACATTTCATACCTTCCAGGAGATTAGATAAAGCAGGGTGTGCTTTATTAGTTGCCTATCCTTTGGTTATTTAAACTACATCTGTTTGATATCTTGCTTGAAATATGTCCTGATCTATTACAGGTCGTATGTTTGTATTACACAGACAAATTAACCATACCTCCCCAACCACTATATATTTCATAATTTGAATAGTATTATGGCCGACTTGTTGTCAATATGTTGGTATCTTCATCTTCATGCTATCATAGATAAAAACTTCCTGTCAGTAGTAGTAGTAACAAAAAGAAAAAAATTGTAATAATATCCATTGCATAAGTCAGGATCAGGGATCGTATTCATAAAACTCATTAGTTTTTAAGGAAAATAAATTCTTTAACTGGCATAAACTTCCGAAGGTGTTTTATAAATAAGACTAAAGGAAATCCTTAATAACTAAAGTGATCTGTGTGATTTTAAGGGAAAACTTAGAAACTAAGGGAATTTTTCTCCTAAGGAGCTTTATGAATATGGCCCCAGGTTCATATATGTTTGGACAGGGATCGCTGATAACCTGTAGTTAAAAGTATGGACCCCTATTGCCTAGGAAACGAGTCAAAAAAACATTGCAATCTGTCTAGACAGTGAGCCCCATGTTAACCATGACATTTTCTATATTTCAGCACCTAATAACTATACATTACCCTATATGATTGGCAAAACTGCCCAGAGCAGTAAAAAGCAGGCTCCCTGCTACTCACTGACTGGCCGATCAAATGTTGGAGCTTTCTGTGAAGATCTAGCCAAGGTTTGTGTGACTGTGGACCCGCCCCTACCTGTTTTTCAACTTGACCATTTGACTAACCTTTTCAAATTTAGCTCTTAATTTTTTGTCATGTACTGTTTCAAGTGTTTGATACTGTTGCTTTTGTTATCTGAGAGGAAAAAGGTTTTGTTATTTTCTATAAAAGGTTTATACATTTAATGGAACTAAATGATTAATATTAAATATCATAAAGATGTTTCAGTTGACTGTTAAGTATCTTAAAGAGAGTCTGAAGTGGTCCATGAACATTTTTTTTGGCTGTTTTAACCACAACATTTAAATTCAAAGAAAATAAAAAAGGAACTATAATAAAAGGTATAATAAAAGGTATCAAATATGAAACAGATGTGATGGAATTATTAGCTAGTAGATTGGTTTTTGTCAACAACAGTGAAACACTTGTCACCTTTCATCCTTGTTCAAATTGAGAGCAAGGTTGTGGTACTGAGTGTTGCTTTGTCACAACTGTTTAACTGGCTTCATAATGGGGGACTTTTCTATATTTGATTTTTAAGAAAAGATAGGGTACTTAAGTTCTAAAAACAAAACCAGTTAAGCAGTTGTAACATCTTTCAGCCTCTCTGTCTTTAAAAACCTCCAAATCTACACTCATTTTGATATTTATATATACTTACAGCGCCAAATTGCTATACTTTACCTAATATGATTGGAAAAACTGTGCAAAGCAGTAAGAATCAGGCTCCATGCTACTCTTTAAGAGGTAGATCTAAAGTAGGAGCATTTAGTGAAGATTTAGCAAAGGTAGGTTGACCAAACTTTTCAAAGCTTGTTCAATCTGTTGTCAGTTTCTCATTAATTCATTATCTTTTTTGTTCTGAAACTCTTTTCATCATGTCTTCATGAACGAGTGTTTATGTGAATTGGTATTTCAATAATAAAAAAAAAAAGAAAAAAAAAAAAAAAATGAAATATGAATATACACCTGGCTAAGGTTTCAAAAAGAATCATTTTGCATGATGTGTCTTTCTCCCCTTTACTTCATTTATGTCATTTTTTTAATTTTAAATATTTTAATACTTCTTTTTATATTATTTAACATACTGAAATCTTTGATGCTCCCCTGCCATGAACAAAACCAGTCATTGAAAGTGGCATTGGATTATCTCCCTTGTTAAGTGTTTTACATATAAGGATAGCTCCAGGATATTGACCTGGTGCCATGATATTGTCACTGGTTGTGACAAAATATTATTTGTCTGTACAATGCTATGTTTCATGTAGAATAGAGTCTATAAATGACTGCAGTAACTGTCAATGGGTTGTAAACCGATGGAAAAAAAAAAAAAAAAAAAAAAAAAATTAAAGAAAAATATATAAAATAATAATGTATAGATTTCTGTAGTAAAAAAAATCGTATTCTGCTTTGTTGCGGGTTGAAGGATACAGTGAGTGTGTGTCATCCTCTAGATTCCTTTTATGCCATAAGTAATTTAATGTCCAAGAAAATTACTGCTCATTTAAAAAACTGGTATGTTTGTATGAATAATTAAACATGAAAAAATGATAATAAGCCTAATATGAAAGATTGAGAGAGTGAGCAAGATGATCGTTTGTTGGCTGCAAAATTTTAGCTCACCTGAGCAAAGCTCAGGGTGAGCTATTGTGATCCTGTGAATGTCCGTCGTCCGTCGTGCGTTGTGCGGCATCAACAATTTTTAGTGTTTACACACTATCACCTTTATTTCTTAAGCAATAATCTTCAAACTTTAAGACAATGTTTATGACCATAATGTCTCGATTGAGTTCGATTATGGCAGAGATCCGTCGATTAGGTCAGGAGTTATGCCCCTTTCAATATTCAAAAAATGCCATATTTCACTTTGTTTACACTCTAGCATCTTCATCTTTTGAGCAATCATCTTCAAACTTAATGGCAATGCTTATGACCATAATGTCTCGATTGAGTTTGATTAAAGCTGAGATCTGTTGATTAGGTCAGGAGTTATGCCCCTTTAAATATAAAAAGATGCCAGATTTCACTTTGATTACACTCTAGCATCTTCATTTTTTTAGCAATCTTTTTAAACTTTAAGACAATGTTTATGCCCATAATCTTGCAATCGGGTTCAATTATAACTGATATTGACTAGTTAGTTT
This sequence comes from Solen grandis, assembly GCA_021229015.1. Taxonomy (NCBI): domain Eukaryota; kingdom Metazoa; phylum Mollusca; class Bivalvia; order Adapedonta; family Solenidae; genus Solen; species Solen grandis. The sequence goes on along the minus strand of CM037780.1, from coordinate 22,380,732 downwards.
AGGAGTTATGCCCTTTTCACCATAAAAAAAGCCAGATTTCACTTTTACCCTCTAGCATCTTTATTTCTTAAGCAATCATCTTTCTCAGGTGAGCAATCAAGGGCCATCTTGTCCCTCTTGTTATTACATGTCATAGATAGCCTTGAGCAATTCTGAACATTCCAGTCTGACAAAGTTTTCTGTAATATAAACCAAAATATGAAATTATTGTGTTTTAAGTTCAAAAAGAAATTCAAACTTTATTTGTGTAAAATGAATATGCAAGGAATGTATACATTGAATTTAAATGATGAATTTAATACCTGTGCAAGCTATGATTTTGAATCCTGCTATGTATAATTATGTTATATGTCCCCTCGAGTTAACGTAAATTTTTGTTATATGCAGACCCCAGGTCCAGGTACATACAACACAACTGATCCTGGCTTGTTCAAAGATAAGGCCCCCCACTACAGTATGACCAGCAGAAACGTGATGCCAGGGGACACCACCCAGAAGCCTGGCCCTGGTGCCCACTCCCCAGAAACCGTGAGTACCTGGTTCCCACCAGCAAGAACCCTTGTGTTTTTCCCCTTTCAGTTTTGTGTAGATGTGTTTGCAGATTTCTGTATTAACTGCTTTTTGACTTGGGGTGTAAGAATATGGAGCTCTCTCAGTTTTGATGAAAATATTCCTGGTTTAACACTCGATTCATTGTTTGTATGTCTATACACAAATCCTAATTGTGTTATTGTTAGAATTTTAATTATAAGAAATCTCTTGATTTTTAATTCATTTGATATAATATAAATATTTAGTATATTTTGAATTCAAATACAGGATAATGAAATATTAGAAAATATCAGGAAAGTACAATTATGATTTTATGATAATGTGATGAGAGCTCCTTGTTCAGAGGGTTGCTATAGTAACTAGAATTTTTACTGATGTAATACCAATGTAACATGCCTACCTCATAGAATGACATTGGGTGAATAAACAGACATCAAAATATTTTTGTAGATAACCATAGATTAAATATATCAGTTTTACATTGAACAAAATAAGGCAACATTTACATACAGATTTATATAAAGTAATGCTCATGTATCAATTAATGAATGAGCTTTTTCTTTAATCATTTTCTTTCGTGCACACCGGCACATGATTGTCTGAACACTATTGATGGCATTACCTAAAATGAAGTATTTCCTATAATGATTCTGTTGTTTAGGCCCAAGAATAAAGATTCTGTTTGTTTGCCCATATTGGTCTAGTCACCTCATAGCCATTGTTATCACCTCTCCTCCTGTTGCCTGTACTCTGCCTCACCTCACCTCCTGCCAAACACTCTTCATAACATCACAGCATTTGTAATGGTATACAATATACATGTTGTATATCCACTACAACACACTCCATTATAGCACAAAATCCAATGTAACACTGTCCTATTGGACCTAACATTTATATTTGGTGATCTGTTAAATTGACATAAGGTGCATCTTACAGAGTTAGATTGATGTCCAATAAGGCACAGTATCATACTCAAAATATGCTGCATAATGAAATGCAGTTGAGTGAACATTGCTGTGAATCAGAGTTTTGCAAATAATTGATCAAAGATTCTTTGTGAATCAACAGTTTAGGATCATCATCAGCCAGATGTGGAGAGCTCAATAAAAAATGATACATTATATTTTTGAAAATATAATTTTAGCAATATAGGTATCATAACAAGGACATATTAACCAAAGATGGCTAATTTGTCTAAATCTCACAAAAGCATGAAACAAAATGTTAATTTCTTACAGAGTCATGTTTTCAAATATCTCCTTTTCTATGGAAGATATATGAAAGTAAATTGTATCTTAGAACATCACATTACCTTCAATGTACACCTTATGTTTTAAAAAAAATTAAAAAAAAGAAAAAAAAATGTTTTGTATGTAACATTGAAAGGTACCGGCAGGATGAACTGTGTTAAATGTGTTGTTTTTCTGCTACATTGGTTAAATTTAAATCATAATTTAAAAGAATTTTTAAAATAAACTGAAAATAAATCATTGAAGTAGAGAAATGATTATTTTATGATATGGTTTTTTTTTTCTTCTTTGATTTTTCCCAACTTTTTTGAAAGTTTGCAATATTTAATAATCTGCAGTGTGTTTAAACACTATTTTCCATGTTTCCTATCTCTAATTTGTCTTTGTACAAGTAATGATCTAGACCCAGCACTTTTCTTCATGAAAGATGAAGTTAATCAATTTGCACAAAAGCACCAAATAATCTTTTGTATTTATTTCACTACTTTCACTTCACTTTCACAGGCAACTGAAATGCTTCCTTATTTGATACTATAAAAATATCTTTCATCTAATCTTAATTTTTTTTCGTATTCAACTCATACGGTAATGACCAGAAATTTTAAAATTATACTGAAAAAAAAATGAGGGAAAGCAATTATAGGTCACAGAACTGTAGTTTACTTTTATTCAGTAAGATGATTTGAAAGTATCTAGGAGCATACAAAAGAAAAAAATAATGGCCTGGTTTATGACATAGGGTTAAAGTCATTGGCATACTTCCAAGCAAACAAGGAGCAAGTAGTGTTTATATAGTGAAACATAGGCTCATATACTGTTATTTTATTGGTTGGTTTTGACCAATGAGTATCCAGAACTGATCATAAGATTACACTTGACACAATAATGAGGAATGCACATGTTGTATGGAACAAAAACAACAGCAACAACAATATTGTCATATGTTGAAATAAGTAGGTACTGTTCTAATATAGAATAAATTAATTAATCAGTATATGTTTTACCTGCTAAACATTGCCATTCCCTGGCATGAAATAACTTGGCATATTCTTCAAGTAGTTAGTTTAGTTACATATATAATCTATTGTATTGAAACATCAATTAATTTTGTGGTTTTAGCATGCATGATTCACTTTCTGTATTAGGATACTTTGCACATTTTCTCCTGTTTTTCTACAATTTATCCCAAACTTTTTCCACATTTATATCAGTGTGTATGTACAGCTTACCCTGCACTTATATGATCTTATAGTATCTGCACCTCTTAACTGTAGCAGTAAACCATCCATGGAGCTACTATACTTGTAAATGTAGCTCTTAAATGCATGGGATTCTGTAGCTATTAAAAATAAAATATTTTTTACTTTTTTTAAATTTTCCAATTAAATTATTAGAAATGAAACAAAATTTTAAATAAAACTCTTTAACTTTATAATAATGTAAAATGATAAAGGAAAACTACTTAAGATAATGAATACCAAATTGTAAGCAATGAGTGACACTATATTGAGATAGCAAGGCTGTGTTTTTCAGGTCCATATGAATAAGAGGGCTGCCCCCAATTTCAGCTTTGGTATCAGACACTCCCAGTACACCGCTCCTCTTATAGTAGAATGCCAGGATTAAACGTTCTTGTTTCAAATGGTAATATACCTGCACATATGTAGGGCAGAAATATGGGACTTTTCTTGCTTTCAAGGTGTTGCATCTTTTTTAGCTCACCTGAGCACAAAGTGCTCAAGGTGAGCTTTTGTGATCGCCCTTCGTCCGGCGTCCTGCGTCGTCCGTTGTCAGTCGTCCGTCGTCAATAATTAGCTTTAAACGACATCTCCTGAAACCGCTGGACAGAATTTAATGAAACTTGGCAGGAATGTTTCTTGGGTGAAGCTCTACAAAAGTTGCTAAAATAAAGTTGATCCATGAAGAACTCTGGTTGCCATGGCTACAAAAAGAAAAATAATTTGAAAACTTTAAAAATCATCTCCTTCAAAACTACCGGCCAGATTTCAAAATAATTTGGTACAGATGTTCCTTGGGTCAACCTCTACCAAAGTTGGTAAAATTATTCTGATCTGTAAAAAAACATGGCCGCCAGGGGCGGGGCTTATTTGCCTTATATGTATATAGGGAAACCTTTAAACAACATCTCCTCTGAAACCACTGGACAGAATTTGATTAAACTTGGCAGGGATGATCCTTGGGCCAACCTTCACAAAAGTTGCTAAAATAAACTTGATCCATGTAGAACTCTGGTTGCCATGGCAACAAAAAGAAAAAAAATATGAAAACTTTAAAAATCATCTTCAAAACTACTGGCCAGATTTTAAAATAAAGTGGTACAGATGTTCCTTGGGTCAATCTATTTATCTCAGGTGAGCGATTTAGGGCCATCATGGCCCTCTTGTTTTCTTGTTGTTGTTTTTTTTCTTATTAAGTTCTATGTTTAATTACAAATGACCTAAAAACTCTGATGCAGTTGCAGCTTTCTTTGAATTTGAGAAATGTCCCATATAAATCTAAGAAGATGCAAATTTTCTTATGATTCAAACACATTTCTATCTTTACTCTTTTCTGAACTCTCGTCATACTTTAATCAGCATAATAGTCAAGGACAACAAGTAATGGGGTTACTGGACCTCAGTAGAACTATATTACTTTGCTTCTCTGGAGGGTAAACTCAGCTTACAAGCACAGAAGCATATTAACTCTCAAACAGACACTCAAACATACTTGGCCAATATGATGACATATTCATCTCCTTTCTCTAAAAAACAACATTCAAACATTCTCTCATACAACATTACAGATACACACACACATGAAATATATCATCATCATCTTCATCATCATCTTCATCATTGTCATTTTGTTTCTCATGCTATTCCATAAGGACATGTTTTTGAATTCGTTAATGCTAACTTATTTGATGTTTTGCTATTTTAATTTTTTGGACTGCTTTTTAACAAGAGATTGCTAGATTGCCAAGCAATCAAATGCTAGCTGTAGATGTGTTTCCATAGCAACTATTTGTGTGTTTCAGGTATCCATGCATAGGAGACAGCCGCCAAGCTTTAGTTTTGGCATCCGCCACACACAGTTTATGGCCCCTTTAATCGTTCATGTTCAAGAATAGATTAACATTTTGTTGATGCTTTTGCAGACATTATAACTGATATAGAAAAGTTTGGACTGATTATCTTGGCTGGAAAATGCCTCCTTTTTGAAAAGACTTTACCTGAAATCATTTGATATCTGTAATATAAATATGTATTTTAGAGTATTTTATTAAACTTTTATATATGTGATATATCATCATTGACTTTAGTGTGTTATTTTGTCTAGAGATGCTTAACAGCGTCGTTGCTTTGAATGCATTGTATATGAGTAACATATAGCAAGGCGTGTTTTTCTTTTTTCCTGCTGTTTGACTATTGAGTCCCACATTTTAAACATTAAATGGAAACCAGCATTCTTGAGCGAAGATGCTCATGCTGTCAGAGTATTAGTATTAACAGGAACACATGTGATATTGACATTTATCCAATTAACAGTATTAACCGACAATCCAGTTCTAGCTGACAGAAACTTGACATTTTCATCTCATGCTTCTTGATCGTTATGGTGATATCATCATGCATCCATGGTTACAACAAAGTATTCAATACAAAGGGTATGCAAAATTTTGTTTTTGTAAAAGTTACTATAGCTTGTATATAAATAATAATGTACTTGTACAGTATAAATTTCTCTGTTAATCAATATGAAGGACATATTTTCATAAATTGTGTTTCTAAAGTAGAAATAGATTACCTTCCACAGCATTATGACAAGCATTTTGCGGGTGACCTTTTTACAATTTTTATTTAAAGATTTAAAAATGCACTCGCCTCTTGACAAATATTACTGCATTGTATAGCAATATAGTTTTTTTTTCTTCAATGTCAAAATCAGATCAACATTAATCTGATTGGAAATTAATTATAAAAGGTGAATGAGAAAAACTCTTGTTGACAAAATTTTCTTACCTTCTTTCGAAACATACCAAATAATGGTAAGATAGTATTGTCAAGACTAAAATGTTTATGTCTTTAAGTTGATTTTTTTAACAATTAGGGCAAGGCAATGGTTACTTGCATGTATATGTCTCTCACAATGTTATCACAGTTTTACACTTTGTATGCATTCCGTCCAAAACATACACCTTTCAGTATTCCTTACTTTTTATGTATCACAAAGTTATTTGTACTTTAACACTCAGTATTTTAATTAAGATAAAAGCATTATTTTTTTTTGTTCAGTTTATGTTACTTTTTTCTGCTGTTTAGATATATTTATTGTTTCTTTCTATGCTCAATCTGTGATAAGTGTGACTATCTGGTTAATTGTTCACAAGCTATTTCTGTTAAGTTGGTTTTAATAAATAGATAAACTCCTTTTTGGGAATAAAAATAACAAGCATAATATTTGTTCTTCGTTAAATCACCTTTAGTGGAAGTACCATTACTTCATTTTAAGTGATCATCTAATGGAGTGACAATTACGATTTTGAGTGAAAAAAAGGTTTTACCTACTTTTAAAAGTGTTAAAGCTGTATTATTCTCTTGTACAGAATACAGCTTGTTTAAAGAGTGGACAGCCTATTTTGATTTCAATCTTCCATCATTGTAAATGTAGTGAGTCCAACATTAAAGTGTCTGACGTTAAATATGTGACTGTGTTTTTATTGCTTTACTGACCAGCGGCATTTGGATGTGTGTGTGTGTGTGTGTGTGTGTGTGCATTGGCCAGCTCATAGAATAGGCTTCTGCAGGCTTGTTTCAATTCTGATTTCATCCCAAAATATGAGCTTGATTTACCATGTGACTCTAGCTTTAATGAATGAATGAATTGGAACAAGCTTTAGTCCAGAAGGGAACATTTAATTGTCGTTTGTTTTATTTACAAAAAAGATGTTTTCTAATATTTTCATTAACAATTTTTTTTCTCTTATGATGACACCTTTTGTATATAATACATATGACCTTTTTCAAGATATTGCATTTAGTTAGCATTAAGGCTTCGCCCTTTGCTTTAGACTTTTTTCAAACCGAATATCATTCACACAAACATTGTTTTAACATTGTTAACGGCGTAAACAACCCTCAGCTATTAAAAAGCAGTTACCGTAACTGGAATGAACGTCAAACCTCTACTAACGTATTTTGTCTCTGTTCGTTCATCCAAAAGACCCAGAAAGTTATTTATAGCTTGCTTCGCTAAAAGCAACAGAAAATAAATTTCCATAAAAATAGCACGACTATTATAGAATCGTACGCTTGCATGTCTTTGTTAATCTAATATTCTTAATTGGACATTTATTTCATTAGGAACAGCCCAGCTGCGACATTTATGATGATTGCATTGTTAATATCCTGAAGTAGACCCTTAAATAGCGTGATCAGTTAGCTATCAGCATGTTAATATAAGAATATTATCAATAATTTCCCTCAAAGAGGCGTGTTTACGATGATCAGGAATGAGTTTTAAGTGAGCAATTAGCATTGTTTGGTAGAGATTTGATTCTAGAATATATTGTGGCAAGGTCTACCTGAAACTGAGATGGGCCTCATATGTTGCTTCCATGTTATAACATCACACTTTGTTTTGAGTATATTGAATTTCATTGCCCACCAAAATGATTTACAGAAACCTGTCTTGACGTATATGTATGGTATACCCAGTGCTGTCTTCTCGAGTAATAGTTAAAGTATAGATATAGGGTTCTTAATCATTTATATTCCAACTTCCGTGCTCTAAATGACATATTTGGAACATTTTAAGTAACTTTATCTGTAGGAGCGTGCTCGTTCAAGTTGTGTGTTTACGTGGAATTTGTCAAATGTAGCCGTCACAATGGTTCAGATATAGGTAATACACTGCATGCAGTTGTAACACACGATGGCAAACAGAAGTGCGTCATGTTCAGTTTACAATTAATGTATCTGTCCATATAGAGATATGTCCAATAAGTTCATCAGCTTTAGACTTTGTTTGCATGTCTTAGTAAAAACCGAGCAATAACATTATTTTCAATGAAGTTTTTATAAATGATTTTGCACGTCATTTATTTTCTTCATATTCAAACTATTGCAATTTACACGTCAGACACTATTCATTGAATGTATCATTTTATGATTGTGACACTCATGTATGTCTAATTAGAATACATTAAGCATTTAACGTATTTGACATGTTTTAAAGTGCTCACAACACAAAATAAAATGAATAGATGATCTAAAATGAATGACCACCAATGACGGAATATTGAAGTAGCTCGTTCACAGATGGTCATCTATCAAGGTTACATCTATCAATACTCATCTACAGACGTATTTTCGACCGGTGTAACAATCCGTGATTAGGGAAAATATGAGTGGTTTCTTCGTCACAGGCAATAGCGTTACGGATGGTATTTAACTTATATTAAGAATTATAAAACCTATATTTAGAAATTCTATTTTCATGTGCCATCACATGACTGATCACAACCACGCTTCGCGCATGCGCTTACTCCACAGACTTAATTTACGGATTACGTAGTAATGCAAGCACCTGCTTCGGTGCTACCATATTCTGTATTTAACCGATTTCCCCCGATTTTATACGAAAATAGCGTATTCCCCCCCCCCCCCCTCCATGCAATGTGAGCTACACCTGCCGAGTTGCTTTAACCAGGTTGACTGGAATCATACTAAACTATGCTTTGCCGTGTTTCGTGTTATTTTAGTCATCAAAGTCAAAAGTTAAACATTTTCCGGAAATGAAAGACTACTAGTAATACATGTACATTTATCCGATTATATAAGGTATTGCCTTTAGGACAGTTGTTTGGTTTAATTGAATTCGATAAAGAAGTAATGTTGCCGAACACCATAGTGATTCAATTTAAACTGCTGATTTTCCTATAATAGCTCAGCAGGAAATAAATATATTTTGATATAATTATATAAGTTACAATAGCATTATGGCTGATAATCGTAGTGATACATATACTCAGTGATACCTAAAATGTATGAAGCTTATCTAATGTTAAACGGTATGTTATATGCTAAAATAAATGTTTAAAACACACACACACGTGTAAGATGGCTTTGCAAGTTTGAATTCTAGTTTGGAAAAACGTGAAGAAAACCTTGTCACAGTTCAATTAATATAGAACTTTATACTAATGCAAAGTATAAACGCTATTGCTCAAGCACATGACTAGTGGACACTGGAAGAAAAATGAATAATAATGATAATATATTTTCTGTGACAAATGAGCCGCTGGTATTGCTGGGTAATATTTTAATTCATCTGTGAGTAATTTCAATATAACGTGTATATGTTTGAACTATCAAAAACTACTAATTGAGAAAAGTGTGTAGAGGGTATGTCGAAAACCACTTCATCAACTGTCCCGTATTTTATCGATTTTCGGTCAAAGATGAAAATCATTTACTCATTTAAAAATAAACCAGAACTACATTTATGAATATATTCGGCGCTGATGGAACTATGCAATGAATTATGTACAAGAACGATTGATCAAGTGTTTTGTAACTGGAACGTCCAGTGCAGTACCTCTCGCTCCTCACTGTTGGACTGTATATTCCACACAGTTAAGCAACAGTAGTGGTATTTTTTTTTTCATCTTAACCCTTTCCCCCATAGAGGACACCATGAAAAGACCTATGCGAACATGCTGTTCGCGGCTCCTCAGTGGTCTGGAAATGAGGATTTTATAATTAAATTTGGTAAGGTTTAACTGTGGTTTTCTGCAGATCAGGCTTTATGTGGTACCTATTGAGTGCGTCAAAATGAGTCTATATGAGGGAAAGTGTTAATGATTAATATGCATCGTTAATACAAACGGAATCATGTGAATATATGGTAGCTTTTACAAGCACATCAAAACAGTCGCGTAACTTATTTGTGCAATGTCACCCTATTTAGACACAACAATTATGAATAATTCATTCGGGAATGATAACATTTTTCTATTTGTAAAGGTTTGTTAGCCAGCTACGCCGATAATATGCTCACAGTGTAAAATAAATGAACAGATAACTTGTACGCATATTAAATAATGCAACTGTGACCTGAAAACAAAAATATCTTGTTCAAAAGATTGTATCAGTTATGCCTACCCACCTGTGGGATATTTCTTGAGCAAACAGTGAGTTGTCAGATCAAATGAAGAGACACGGCATCCGCGAATATCAAGTCGTCAGCAACTTGCAGATATCTCGTTCTAGGGCAAGGGTGAATGAATACTGACATATGTAAAATTGTCAATGACAAAACATTAGTTATTCAGTTTCTTGACGTGGTATATCATGCCACCGAAGCCGCTAGGCTTCGAAGTTCAGTTTCTGTAGAATAATAAATTCGTATTACAATTTCCTGGAGTTCAGATCCGTTATACTGTTTCCTGACAGGGTACATGACTATAAATTCCCGGCTGAGAAAAATCATGTCACTCGAGCCGCTTATTGGCTAATCAGAAGAGAGAAGTATAAGACGTTATAAGACGTCCACGGCATATTGACCAATCATTTTTTTTTTGCAATAAGTTAATAATCGTATATGTTTAACTGATTAAATTTAATATATTGCCTGCTCAACAAATAACATGCATGCACTTGACTACTGGAATATTATAACGAGGTATTATTTAAATGCATAAGCCTTAATTAAAAACATTGCAATTATTAGAAATAAGACGGGATTTTAACACATTTCTCTGTCTTTTATCATTGTTCAAAGTACGAAATTCAAAATGATTATATAGTTGGCATATTGCAGAAGAATGGTCACTCGGGTATTATGCTTGCAGTTGTCTACCTTATACTATATTTTCGTTATACTATTGAAACATCGAATTTGAAATCGGCTAGAGTAGATCTATTTAGACAACAGAAATATGTTTTGTGTAGATATATACCGAAAATTGATCGTCGAGACAGGTTAAACCTTTTTAAACTTCAGAAGATTTTAGATAAATATATTTGTATTCAACTGAAATTACATTTATTTCTTGATATTAAAACCTGGGTATATGGCAAATTTGAAGTTCTTTTGGAATATGTGTAATACGAATGTTGATGCACTGCAAGTAATGCCAATCAAAAAGGACAGGGATGTTTATATTGAAGTAGTTTTCGACAATGTCATGTTACGCACGTCTCAACACTAGGTTCGTCATTGCATAAGTCGCACGGATTTCGTCAATTGAAAAGGTTGTAGGTTATCTTAGGCCACCTGCTCTTTTGTCTTGTTAAACCAAGCACTAGAAACTTTAATAAGAGATTGTGATGAGTTTAAGACATGTAAGAGAAAGATTATGCAAGTTACGAAAAGTATCACTTAATCATATTGGAAGAATTCCGTTGAATATTGCCGTAATTAAGAATGAATGATGTATTAGTTTGTATTATCACTAAAAGTCAGGAGATTGAAAATGTTAAGATAATTAAATCGTGTATATTTGTATGAAAAAAAAGAGAAAATGAAAAAAGCAGGTTATAAGACATGTATCTGCTATATCAGTGATTCTACCCCCCCCCCAAAAAAAAGATCTCAATGCCCCGAACAATAATATGAAAAACGACATTAAGGACTACAGTGACTGTATGTTACTCCAACAACTGACACATTTACCTGTGGTGGCAACCTATCATCAGCAAGGTTAAAGTCCATTTTAAATGCATTGGCAGCTTAACCAACGTTTTTCTTTGCTTTTATGCCATTCTCTTATTTTATAACGATTTCACATATACATAATTTTATATTTCATTTTTATTTTTCATTTGTATTTCTGATGATTTGTGTTTAAATGTCTAATTTAGTTTTTGACTCTTTCTCTTAGTCACAACTAAGACAACTACCCTACTTATTTCCTTATTTTTCAACTGAGTAATAACCTTGTTTATATTATATTTTACGTGTATTTCTTTTCTTTCTGAAGGTATGGCAACACAAGCGCAAGAACCCACAGTACAGCTTCGGTATACGTCACACTCCCTACGAGGCCCCCCTTATCGTAGAGGTCAGGGACTAAACAACACCAGTATTACTGATACAAGAGTATAAGAGACGTTATGAGATGACCGTGAATTGAGAGGAAAAATGCTATGGTGTACTGGTCATAGACGTTTTTAGATTTTATGACTTAAAGCAAAAATAACTGATCCCAATCAAAATGAATAAATTTATCTCATGTAAGTATTCAATGTGTGTAAATACTTTATATATATTTTTGTGGAAACCACAAGAATAGCACTAAATGCACAAGTCAGGAAAGCATGTATGTGTGTTTAGAAATATATCGATATATCGAACATTTTTAGAATAGAAATTAATTTTCTTATGTATGATTTAATTTAATAAAAATGTCTTTTATCACGATATCTTTGTTTTAAACAAAAAAGAGTATACAATCGGATTAAATATTCTTACAGAATTTATATTTACAAATGCATTTAATTATACCGTGCTGTTTGCAGAATGAATGAACTGCTCGATGTTATATTCTGTTTTATTCAAATATTTAGTTAATAGGATACCCAGGGCAACTTACAGCAACAGTAACGACAATAAAACAAAATACACACATACACACACTCACTGATTTAACTACAGAACACAATACAGTTTTTTATTTGTCTCTATAAGTATTTTGTAAATGGAGAGAGAGAGATTAAATGTGAGTATGCAAGCTTGTACATTTAGTTATTTAAGCCAAGCACCTCACGATACATTTACATTTAGAGACATGAGTAGGGTATTGAATACACTTGTTATTTGCTTGACATGCATAAGATCATGACTTACATATTCTACATTGAACCTACAATTAAATGGCATGGCCTGGGTTTGTGAGATACATAACTTTTGTCAACAACAACTACGACAAATACTTTTCGTGCATACTTTTTTTATTGAATATATTAATTAGGAAAATTATCTGCAAACTCTTTCAGGAATATTCAAAGCATTTCACATTTTCTAATGCTGATTTCATTGGCTAGTCGGCACTTCCACCTTTCGGAGAAAAATGACACTGGTTCAGTATAGGATCATACAGACAAGGTTACCATGGTCAAAATATGTCAATGTGCACGCGTGCTATATCTTTCTGTACTTTGTGTAGCGTTCCGAAGACAACTAACTCATTCTAGATCATTCTGCTGGTTAGCTCATTCTGGCTTCTCATCATTCGAATACAGAATAATTAACACTGTATCTAAACGTGTGCACATTACTTGATAGGAATCCATTTCATCCGAAGTCACCGATTCACAATTTTTTTTTTACTGTTAGAATGACATTAGGAGTAATATTTCAAAGAGTTATTTATTACCACAAAGTACCAAGGGTTCGTGTATCATACGAAAATCCTTAGAATAATCTTTTAAAACCACGTGAGTTTAGAAAATAATAAGTGACCGCATTAGTCAAATTACTTTTGGAAAATAATTCAAGACTTTCTATTTTAAAGTGTCGAAATTCACAGACCTTGCAGGATTTTGACATCGCACTGGTAATGACTGGTCTCATTGATTGTCCGCTATCAGTACCTCAACTAATTTATTATTGTTGTTGGAGTTTACCTTTTGACTTCTATTACAAGTTTTTAGTTGCATGTGTCTTTTGAATATAAAATTGTGACAACCCTTCTGAGGACGTTCCTGTACCTTCTTTCCCAGTTTTTGTTGTATTTTCATTTTCATCAGGAGTGATTTCAGCTATGTGTTAATTTATGAGTTAATTTATGATATTTACAAATATAAACATATCAGTAGGAGTTCACGTGTACACACCTTACCTTATCACCTTTGCACTAAAATGATTCTGAATTTCAAAACAAGTAAGGTCAGTCAATCATCCTGGTTGAACAAAATTGTGTATTGTTTATACTGACGTCAAGTCAAGAAGTTATCTTTACAACAGTCGACGTTGTCCGACTATTTTGACGTCGCTAAGGTGCCTTTACGTACAAAGGGGATGTAGGAATGTGTTGCCTAGGCACTCCTGCTGTAAAGAATATCAAAGTTTATGTACAGGAAGTACCAATGTATTTAATGAGTGTGCATTTATACATGAACTGCCAATACGAGAGGCATGTATTTCTTGATACAGGTTCATGGAATTAGCCTCATTCTGCGTGATTTATTTCTATTTCTCTACTGTCTGTATACGTTTATATCAATAAATGGGTGATTTATGTAACTATTGTTGGTTTTCTTTTAAATTATTTTTCGTACTAACAGATGGATATCAACTGAACTATTAAAGAATGCTTTGTTAGTGTCAGCTGTCAGAAAGTACTTATAATAATTATTATACAGGACTGTGTGCAGTTGTTCATGTTACCATAAGCACCGAGCATAAAACTGTTCAGTTGTTGTCAATTGAATTCTAATAAAACTTAAATATTTAAAGCTTTTTACATCTGTTAATATACATATCTTTGATGTGATTTTATTGAAGAAAACAAATAAATAGTTCATATTTCTTCCAGGAAGATATGAATAATTCATTCATATTTGTTCGTAAGGGAACTATTTCTGATTATATGTGCATTGTTGCAATTTTCTAAGTACACTTCACACTTTTCTTTTTAAAATATATCTGAACAAGTCGAGAGTTTAAAAATAATGGAAAATATGCTTTCAATTTCAAAATTAAAGACCCCCCCCCAAAAAACAACAACAACAACAACAAAACAAACAAAAAAAAACAACAAAACAAACAAAAACAATTTTTAAAGTATAAGTGATTAATTTATGTTTATCCCTTGAAACATTAATATGCCGTTATGCTCAAATTTGACTTTTCGGGGAAAATCTGATTAGCCTAAACTATGGAAAAAACGGATTTTTTTTATTTAAGTTAATAAAATACTTAGTATTTATTTGCGAAAAACAACAACAATGATAATAACCAAAATAACAACAACAAAATAAAAAAAAAAACACGACAAAAAAACAACAACAAAACAACAACAACAACAACAACAAACAAACCGTTTTCCCATAACGTAGGACTGAACAATATTGATCTATGGTTATAAAATTCCATTTTTAAACATTTTCTATTTCATTATTTGTTATAGAATTAGACAACTTAATATGTATTCTCAATCCAAGGAAAATATCGAAACACAAAGGTTTGCTCTCCTTGTTTGTTTCTTAGTTTAACATCCAACTAACAGTATTTCAGTCATTTTGGCACTTACATCTACGTGAGAAATATGTAGTGTTGCCTCTCTGCAAAATAAATAGGATGATTGGCACGAAAGCACAACCAGGCCATTATCCTGACAATGGCTAAATGGCACGATAGCAAAATCAGGCCATTATCTTAACAATGGCTAATTGGCATGATAGCACAACCAGGCCGTTATCCTGACAATGGCTAATTGGCACGATAGCACAACCAGGCCGTTATCCTGACAATGGCTAATTGGCACGATAGCACAACCAGGCCGTTATCCTGACAATGGCTAATTGGCACGATAGCACAACCAGGCCATTATCCTGACAATGGCTTATTGGCACGATAGCACAACCAGACCGTTATCCTGACAATGGCTAATTGGTACGATAGCACAACCAGGCCGTTATCCTGAAAATGGCTTATTGGCACGATAGCACAACCAGGCCATTATACGACAATGGCTTATTGGCACGATAGCACAATTACAATATAATACATGTACTTAAAGTGTTAATGTTATTATGTATGATAAATACTCTGTTAGAAAAGCTCATGTGCAATTTAAAAATAGAAATAGCGAGGAGAGACTCTATGAGAGAGAGAGAGAGAGAGAGAGAGAGAGAGAGAGTGAGAGAGAGAAGGCTTAATACATATAAAGATTATAGATTCCAGTATAATCAATAATCCCACCAGCCGTTTTCCATTGCATCTATTTGTACTTTATACTACGGTAGGACTTATGCATTTGTAAATAAAAGTTGAATTTTTTTTTTCCTGACAATGGCTTATTGGCACGATAGCACAACCAGGCCATTATCCTGACAATGGACCAACAAATCCTGGAACTACCCTTATGCGCATAAGGAGGTTTTAACAACGATGGTATGTTAGGACCGAATAAGGTCCTTACGGGGCGCATGCTTTAACCTTTTTTGCGGAAAATGGGCAACATTGTCACATTAGAAACAGGCCTAAACCTTTGGAGTTCCCATTGATTCGTATTTATCACGATTCCGATCGAGCATGTGGGTTTAATATATAAAATTGCAACAAATATGGTTATACATAGCATAACTTTTCTAGTTAAAGTTTACAGCAAGTTTTG
>CM037780.1:22314480-22364480 GCA_021229015.1 Solen grandis | reverse complement strand
AATACATCAACGCGTGGATAAATTTTTTTGTGTATTGTATTAATATGAACATTTTAAAATTAATGCAATAACGATTCATAATTTCATTTTTGTTTCAGTAATAAAACATTCCTTTTCTTAAGTTACCAAGGGAATATCGTCATTGACTAACATTCTTCCCTTTACGACAGTGGTTGTGTACTTATATGTTAAGTGCCTTATATGTAAAAACCTTAGATATGCTTTTGATAGGCTGGTGGTTCTTCCCGAGTGTTCACTGTGAATCCTCGGGGGTCTGTCTCCACCTGTAATGAGCTGGACATCGTGGCTGAAGTTATTGGCGACGTGATGTTTAATTGCAATTAACACAATTTTATAACATTTCTTTCTACAAGAAATGATATCTTTTAACATTCAATCTGAAAATCAGACTATTTAGTTATTTGATTCTGCTGTTGACAACAAAATAATGATTTTATCCATCAAAGTAATAATTAGAACTGTTAAAAAAGAGAAAATCCAGCTTCATCTTTTCCATACTCATTTTTGTATGAAAGTGTAGCGTTTTGTACAAGCATTCCATTATGTAACTCAAATAGATTTGTAAAACCAAAATAAGAATGGTTAATTGTTACAGTAGCAACGCAACAAAATGATGATGCAAATCCAATATTTTTCCAATTTTCCACTTCACTAACTCGAACTAAACTGCTATCAAGTTCGTGGAGCACTAGACGCTTGTTTTCTCCAACAATCAGATCAATATACATTGTATAGTTTAAAACGTTTCAAACACATAACGCAATCGGAATATGACTGATAAAGATTTGATTTATACAATTCAATTTAAAACAAATAAATTTCCGTTGAGAACAAATATAGCGGCACAATCTCGCACTACACGCTATTTCAGAAGCAGAAAGCATCTGTGGTCGTTTCTACAAGCAGACCTCTATTGAACATTTAATTTCTGTTTAATGTCACACGTATCTCTCCAGCGGCGTTACTGGCTCTCGAAGACGGGTATCATTTTTGATCAAAAGAAAATAATCGGGGGCTTCCTGCTCCAAACTCATCTGAGATAGAACCATTAGGACCCCGGGGTTTCAAGAAATGGGAGTTGTCTGAAAGCAACCTTGTCCGTCAATGGCACTTAACAGTATTCTTGTTTTGAAACAGTTGAAGTATTTTGTAAATGATTTATATTGTTTATATAATTACTCATTCATTAATTGATTTATACATATTGCATCACACTTTATTAGAAAACCAGATAATATCAAAAGTGGATATATTAATATGTTCAATTTATTTTCACCGAGTGTTAAAAAATGCTATATCATACTTATTCAATTTATTTGTGTGTAAAATTTGTAATTATTAAATAAAAGTAAAAATAAAATAAATTGTATCACTTTTCAATATCTAGCAAAGAATTCATTAATTTATTATATGAATTGCTTATCACAGCTTTAGCATCACAAAATATCTCAATGAGTAGTTTGTTCATTAATTGATTGATTGGTAAAAAGGAATAATATGACAAGTACAAATAATTATACCATAGTTCAGTTTTTATCAATAAATTAAATATTGTTTTTTTTTTGTTGTTTTTTTCTAGCGGACATTTTTCTCTAAAATTTGAACCTAATTCAGACAATAGCTAAAATAATATGAATTGGTATGAATTTGAAGTTGCAATACTCGTATAGACTACATCACTATTTACTTAAATTTGTTGAAATAACAACAACAACAAAAACAAGGAATTAGAAAATTTGATATATTTCATTTCTAAATACTTGATGAACATATCAAAAATAATATTTTCAGAATATCTGTACTTTTTACTCCATGTACAAGTTACAAGTGAAATTTCTGTCCAATATAGAAGTAGCATGGAATATACAAAACGAGTATAAAATTTTAACTGTGCTAAAACCAAAACATATATACAAAATAATCTCAAAGATATTAAAATATATGTATATATATCTAATAAAGTAATTCAATGGAGAGATTTCCTTTATTTTTTTAATGAAATCCACTGATTTAAAGTCTTTTTGAAAAGCGTAAAAAATGTTTGTTTTTTGATATATTTTTGTGTTCTTTTACCTAAAAATGCTGTTTAAGCCGAATTTGCACCAAAACGTTCCACTAAAATGTGACTTTTTGACATTCAAAATTTGGCAAACAATACTTGTGATAATGTCTATAAGTTTGGATTGTCCTTTAACATCCTACTTAGAATAAATGAGATTAAAAAGGAAAATAAAATCAATGGCAACGTACTGAAATGTACCTAGATGGATTATCACAGATTTACTTAAAAATAGATCAATAAAAAAATTCCCATCACCCAATATATGTGTCAGCGGTATACATCAAATTACTTACTTTATTTAAGTTTGGAGGGGGTGGGGTAGATGAAGGTTTCGCATTTAGCCGAATTATACATATATAGGTGTGATTTATTTTCATCTTAACTTACTCATATGCTAAGAAACATCATTAAGTTACCTGAAGTAAATGACGTTATGCCTTTCTTAAGACATATGTCCCCCCCCCCCACACACACACCATTACCATTACTTTGGTTATTGAATCTGATAGGATTCATCTTCAAAAAACATTTGCTGTCTGATTAAAACTGCATGTATTTTGTCTCTATTAAGGCAGATCATCTGCCTTTAAACGTATGAATATTTTAAGAGCCCGGTACAACGATCAGATGTTCATGTGATCCCTATACACTTTAAGGAATATCTTCTTAATGTGTCCAATATTCATTGTGACAATTATTGTTTTATATGCTCCTAGTGTCAGGTAAGATAAAAAATAAATTATTTTTAAAGTTCAAATGTGTTGCAGTAATTTATTTTTGTGAGAGTACTGCTTTTGTTAATCAACTATGTTGTGCCAAATTATTGCCCTTATCCAAGGTTTCAAGATGTCATTTTATCAGCACATCAATATTATTTATAATTCATGTTTTTTACCAGTTCATTCAGCTAGAGGCCCGTGTCACCATCGAAATATTGTTTATGTGTATAAGCGAAATTTCTTTTACGATGATAATAAGTATCGAGGTATAAAGCTGGTCAGCTGCCTGTCATAAAAGTACGGCTTCATGTGACAATTGCCAATTGTGAATAAAGGCCAATTGATGTAATATTGAAAAATATAAATGAAATGAAAACGATGTAGTTGGCCTTTAAATGGAATAAGAATCACACACACACACACACACACACACACACACACACACACACTTTTCTGCCTTTCATTCTTGAAATTGAAAATTGTTTCAAGTGTGGGTGGATACATTATCTTAAGATATGTTAATCTATTTTAATATGTTGCTGATATAATTGAAGTTGCTTGGATTCAGGGCAACGGTAACTGTTGTCAATTCCTATTCATTTCGTTATCTGAAGAAATATTTATATTAAAGGTCAAGGTCAAAAGCCCATATGTAATCGTTAAGTACTGTAATCATATACACTAATAAATGTAACAGCCGATCAAACTTTTGGGATTAAAAAACGTCGTTTTTAAGAAATGTCCAGAAGTCATATATTAAGGTGAAGGACACTTTGTTACATATGAAAGGAATCAATACAAAGAAAACGTATAACCTAAATTATACTTTATTTTTAAATTCATTTGCAATTACTTGACCTTTATAAAGATCATATTCAGTGCATATATATGTGTCAAGTACTTGAGAAAAGCATACTGTGTGTAAATTTGAAAAGAATAAATGCAAGAAAAAATTCTCATCTTTGAAAATGAACCTGAAGAACTTTTTAAAGATGTATTAAACCTAGATAGATTGAATCTTTGCTACATTTTAATATCTTTGCAATAATCTTAATATTTGTTCAATATTTTTTTCGCATTATACTAGTATCCGTTTCAGCATAACTTTTGAGGAATTTGAAAAATTCAAGTTGAAAATCAAGTCTAAAGGCATAAATGTATTTTAGTGCAGCATGTTTGCGCTGTAACATTAAAGAAATCCATGGATGACATAACGATATGTATGGCATTAAAATTATGGTTTAGAAAAAAAGGTCAAGGTCAAGGTCATGTATTTGTTCAATGAAATCAACACAATTTATTCGTACTATTCAACACATTACAGATAAATATAATTTTCTTTGTTTGAGGTACGAATTAAAAGAAAATTATTTTCCCTTGGTTGTAGTGAAGTAACCGCCAGGTGGCGTTTTAAGTTCGCGGTTTAGCTCGGGATTTTCGTGCTGTATATCGTGAAGTTGGCATTCAGCTTTGGGTTACCGAGGAGTATACATCGATATCTTTATATGAATTCATTTTGAGTCTGTTCAGCTTAATGTAAAAATATGATATCAGTAATAATATTGTACGTTATTATGAAAAGTGTATGTTAAAAGTATCTATGCATTATCAATGATAAGAGGATATGTTTATACATGTATTAAGGATGGTATAGTTTGTTATAATTATGCGGTATACCCAAATGCCATCCAGACGTTTTCCAAATTAAATATTGAAATTGCATTTAGAGTTTCTATTTTGTTCAATGTTTAGAAATGGTAATCAGGGAACCGTTCTATCATAGTTTATTGAGAAATGTAGGCCATAGTCCAGTGTTACGTACCCAACTGCGGATCTGATGAGGGCTGTGGGTTCGTGTCCCCATTGGGGACAAGAAATTTTCATGACTATCCAAAGCGCAAAATACTGGTCCAACCCAGGAGAGGGATTAGTATAAGTTGAAAGAACTTATTTCCCAATCGACGTAAAGTAAATAAGTTTTAACTAACTAATATTAGCCAGTACTTACTATGATTTCTTCTTACATAAGACTCGCACTGATAAAAACAGTATCACCCAATAAAAGTGATGGCCAAAGAGTACTGCAGCAGACGTAGGCCCAGATGTAGCTGACGACAACGACGCAAATACTATGAATACCTAGTATGTTTTTCTTCATAAAACAATCATGTTTTGTGTGGCAATTGTCTGTACTACTTCTATTATTAAAATAATTACAACAATTTTAGTTTTATCTATATTAACCCCTCCGTGGTTGAGAGGGTAAAGTCGTTGACTGTAACACTCACTCAGCCCCTCACCGCGTGGGTTCGAATCCCGGTAGGGTCATTAGAATTTTCATGTGAGGAAGCCTTCCAGCTGGCTTGCGATAGGTCGGTGTATCTATGCCTCCGTGCATTCGGTGGTCATCCTCCGTCTGTAATTAGCTGGACGTCGCTATATGACTTAAATACTGTCGAGGCGACAGTAAACTCAAATAGTCAAGTCATCTATTTTAACCTCTAACCACAATTGCTACAGTATATACCCAAATGGTCTAGACTGTGCTGTAGTCTATAAGTTTATTCATGATAACAATGTCATCTGCAAATAGTATTTTGATAAAAGTAATGTCGCCGGCTCAATCCGGCATTTTGTCCAAATAATTTTCTAAGAAAAATGAGAATAAAATCGGTGAAATTATCTGGCCTTATTTCAAGACTATCGAACACTCAGGAAAATCTGAAAACTTACAACCTTTAATCCTTGACTAAATAAACATCTTCTTAACATTTTGCCTCTAATACCAATCTTATAGGCCCTCTCTATAAATACTATAAAATGCTCTTTTAAAATCAATAAATGCACAAGCCTGTCTACCATTTTCAGAAAAGATTTTACTAATCACGACATTTAAGATAAAATAGAGACTAGAAATCGAGCGATTTTTCTTAAAACCAAATTTGGCATCACTTATTACATTGTTAGACTCTGCCATATTTTAAAGCCTTCTATTCAAAATACTTGTGACTTAAGACAAACAACTTACGAAAGTGATCCCTCTCTAATTATTTTCCTGGCTCGGATAATTATTTTTAAACACCGGGACAATAATTCCTTCCATCAAATGATCTGGAAAATAGCCCGAATTCATTAATTTATTAATTGATCCCCCAGCAAATGCTTTATTTTTCTTGAATTTATTTCTTACAGAAATATATGGCACAAGTTCCCCTTGTGTAACCTTCTACTAAGATGGTTCAAACAATTTTGATCCATAAAAAACTCATGGCCGTCAGGTATTTATTATATGGCCGCCAGGTATAATTTTTATATTTTATGGAAGCCAGGTATATAATCATATCTCTTTCCATAATTTCACGGATATAATTAGAAGCGTTGTGGACCCTGTTTGTGAAACAAAAAGTTGTTTATAATGGGCCTCGGCCAAAAAAATGGATTTTGTAAAAGAGATGAATGGTTTGATGATGAATGTATGAAAATGAAAAAAAGAATATAAAGATGTAATGGATAAAATATAACAAAAATAAATCAAACGAGAATAGGGGGTAGGATTCTGCAGATGCAAATTTAAATATAAAAAAGGAGTAAAAAAAAAAAAAAACGGCAATTTGAAATCCAAAATATTAGAGTACCTACGAAACGAAAATTCAAAGGATTTCTTGCGATTCTTTTCTAAAAGGTAAAACACAAAGTGATATTTCCAATATGAGCTCTGATATAGATAAGGTTATAAATGATGAGTTTGTAGTAATCATATATTTGAAGAAGATGTGTGTATATTCGAGGAAAATTGATGTCCACTTTACCTACTGCACCAATGGGCCCAACTGCTACATGCTGTTGAACTTTTATCTATATATCACTGGAAATTCCAGACAATTATGGTTCATAATATATCCGAATTAGGTGCTTTTTTTTGTAAGTACTTTTTTTTCAATACAGTTTATTAAACACGTTATCTCCAGCATCAATACATTTTAATTCAGTTTCGATTTCCATAACGCAATCGTACTGAAATAAACATGAAAATTATCACAAAGGGAAATCGATGTCTAAATATATGTGCGATGCAGAAATGTATGCTACCACAGAATGGCGTTGCAAGCAACCCTGTTCAAAAATAGTTGAAGATTATATTTCCGAAATATACCTAGCATTATGAATCGTATAACCCACCTCCTGACCCGATATATATATATTCCTTTACAAAATCACATCATGTAAAGACAGGCACGGATAAATAAATGCACAACACTGTTCAGCAATTAAAAACCGTACCAGGAACCGTGCCGGGAATGACAGATATACATAGAATGCATCACGTGACAAAATGGTAAAAGGAAGAAACAATGGATAAAGAAATGCATTATTCTTGCATCATATGAATATATCAATACTTATTCAAAATCAGATATTATGAGATAGATCTTCATTCTGGAAAAAATATAATGTGATTCGTGGTAATTTTCAAGAACATTATCATAAGTAGCAAGTATTAGCATCATTTTAACAGAGTAGCATTCTTCGTTGATAAAAAATAGAAAAAATATACATATTTTCTTCTGTATCATATCAATTAGAAGCTTGTATTAAAAGCTGTACATTTTACAATAGAATGCACAATAGACGTATTTTTCTTATAAAGTAAATATCTTTTCTTGATATCTGTCATTGTTCAATTAAGCTGTCCTATGTTTCATACAGAAAGACTATTCTATAAGTTGTGCATTCTTCCTTGCTGGACATAAAGCATATGCTGAATTACTATAGACTGGGGATTCGCAATTGGTGTGTTAAGTACTAAAACCTTCTCACCTTTCGTCAAATATATTTACATGAATTAAAGATTTTAACTTATCACATACAAACAGTTCATTCTTCCTTGCTGGACATAAAGCATATGCAAATGGTATGTCACGGTGTGTGAGATTGGATGCGATGCCTCCTTTGTTTTTCAACATAATCAAGCCTTTCTTCTTGTCGCAAGCATATATCATGTCGCCGTCTACAAAGATACTGCGAGGTCGTTGCAGGAAAGGAATTCCAGAAGAGTCCTTTTCGATAGTTCGAAGAAGTTTGCCTTCTAATGTATAAAGGCATATCCTTCCGGGTCCATCGAGAGGAAAATGATTACTACCCCCGAGAGCGACATACAGCGTTTTCTTGTTGTGATACAGTCCACGACATATGCCATCAATTTCAAAGGCCCCTGTAGGCGTCATCGAAGATTGATCTAGTGCAATGAACTGAATTTTGCACATTGATCCGAGAGACACAGCAATCTGCTTTGAATCCACTTTGCAAACATTACCGGGTGTGATTCTAGCATACATGTGTCAACTAGACGAAAGGTGCTGTCAAACCGTTTCAGACATCGGTTGGATAAATCTGCAAGGATGAGTTCCCCGTTAGAAGTAAAACAAGAACTGTTTATATCACACACCTTAGTGTCATCCTCTGTACGTACTGAGAACTCTTCCTCTAAAAACATGCACATCTCATTCGAGTCCTGCAGTTGTGTTTTCCCAAGGGTTTCCAAATTCAGGATGTTTTCAGCAATCTCGTTCAATTCAATATACATTTTTCACCCCGTGTTGTCTTCAAAAAAGTGTCCAACATTTGTTCGCCAGCTTTGATTTCGGTTTGACTTTTCTTAACGTACACAAACATTTGACCAATGTTCTCATCTTGACTTTGCAAATTAAGGATGTTAGTGTTCAGTGTTGTTATCAAAGTAGTTATTTCTTTGATGTCTTCATCTAATTTTTTAATCGAGTCTTTGCTCACAGACATTAGATTTGTTATCGTTTTATTTACAGTATCATCAACCTTATTTTTCAGTTCGTCTCTTATATATTCAATTTTCTCCAAGATTTGTTTTTTTATCTGTTAACAGTTGTTTTATCTGATATTCTTTGTGGTTTTTCATAGCCTCATAATTTGGATTTATTCTTCATGGCTTGATTTACAGTCTTTGTAACATCCGTAGAATCCATAATGGCAAGCACCACTTTAGGAATGTACATCACACCTTTGCACAATCTGAAAACAAGGTTTATCTGTTTAGTATATAGTTTTAAGTTTTCCTTCACCATATGTTGATGACTGATAAAATTATCAGGTGCATAGACAGAAATGAATAAAACTAAAATAATGCAGACTAAGCCATACGTCTTATTGAAGAAAATGTTATTAAGGGTCGAGTTGTCCGTCTCTCCGTAACAAATCGAGATAATTCTTAATATACTGATCCATTTGTCGAATTTTGACCAGACCAGAACACAATTAAAAAAGTCATGTGACTTCAATGTCATGGTCGAACAAACCGTCAAGTTGACACTGGCGATAGTTTACGTCAACCCTTACTGATAACCTGATATAAACAAAGGTTCAATTTGTGGAAAACAAAGCTTTTGTTACCTGTGATCTAGAGCCACACATGTCCCACAGACAACGGTATCATGATTGCCACAGTAGAGATCCAAAACTTTCCCAAGATGAAGAGCACACATTTCCCGTGGGAGACAGTTGCTTTCCACCCGTAGAGAGCTCATTGCCTTTATATCAACCTTTCGATGATTCTTCATGATTGCAAACTTGTCGTGGTCCTTGATACAGTTTTTGCACAAAGCTTCTCGACAGTCAAGACAATAGTGAACACCCCCAATTAGTTTATCTGATTTTGAACATGGAGTGCACCAGAATTCGCAGTATTCATCAGATGTACGAACCACTGTATTGTCCTGGGTATCCGCCATATTTCCTCCTTTGGCACCATTAAAAGTGATATGTGCATTAAAGATGTGTCTCCTCTCACCAGCTATGTACATATGGCCTTGTGAGTGTAGATATCTCGTAACGACAACCTGATTACGTGACTGAAACAGAAACTCGTGGTGCTCACGGTAATTACCCTTTGCTTTTTAATCCTTTTAGTCACAATTATGCATTAAATCTAGGGGATTTCCAAAAATGACGTCAAAGGAAGTACTTTGGGGAGGTGTTTTTATCCTCTTATTTTTTTTTAAAGGGGAACTGATATTTTTGCATTTAAATAGGTGAATAGCAAACATAATTGTTACATTTGATTAACAATGATATTAGATACCATGAATGAACCTTCATAATGAAAAATAATTCCATTCTGAATCATGGCGTGTTATGGCGAAGAATATCGGAAGCTGGGCGATCTTTGACGAATTTGCCGTAATTTTCCGAGCCCAACAGGGTTCCTCTGTCTTAATGGAGAGAATGCAGGAACTCCTAAGAGATGTTAGACTGACAAGGGAAAGGGATCGACCAATAATGCAATAGACGTCGTTCATAGTAATAACAATATGGCGACTGTACAAACGTCCATCATGTAATTGCTTAAAATTTCATGTTTTTTATTTATTTATTTTTTTTTATTTTCTTAATTTTTTTAAAAATTATAACTGTCTCCAAACTGGTTTAAAAAAAAATCAAAGGTTTTTTTTCCGATTCGCACTGCATATTGTTTAAGAAAATAAAACGACGGTTCAGAGAGTTTGACATTTTATTTTATCCCTTATCCCGATCCACTAGAAATCAAACAACATTTATTGAATTTATAACAGCTTTTGACAGACACATATTTTGTGATAAATAGGCAGATGAAAAAGTTATGTGTGTTATGGATAAAGAGGTATAACATTTTAATATTAAGATATGTATCAGATTATATGTAGTGTTGTTTATAGACCCCTCCAACTAGGCCCTTAAAGAGGTTCCAATTATATCAGGGATCTCTGTTTTAATGGCGATAGCATTTGTATTTTAAGTACAAGGCAGTCAATGATTAGCATTGTATTACTACTGCTATTTGAATTTATTGGGTAGCAATAAAACACCATAATTACAGGAGAATGTTATCTTTAGTTTATACTTCCAAGTGCTTGGATGCATTCAACTGATGTGTACAGCATGCTTGGAGAATCTTTGTTTACATGTTTCGAGTCACGTGATCAATCTGTTCCATACAGTGTCATATGTTTTAAGGAAGCAATAAAACACCACGACTACAGGAGAAAGTTATCTTTAGTTTATGAATGCATTCAACTGATGTGTATATATATATATATATCTCTGTTTACCTGCTCCGAGTCACGTGACAAATATTGTCGATAAGGTGTATAACGACACGAGTATGTGGGATTTTATGACAGATATGTTGAATCGCATGTGAAGTTGAACATTTATGTTAACTAAACTTAAACTTTTTTTTGTAGAATTGAGTCGGAATTTTATAATCAAAACACATTTTCAATTATTTTAAATCGACATCTCCTTTATGTGCTGGGAATTAAGATTTAATGTCTTTTTTTTTATTTTCTGAAGACTTACTGGGTGAACAAATTATGAACTCGAATCTTTACGTCTTAAACAATACCCGAAAATTAACAGTATAGACAGGAAGAGTGCTGACATGTTTTCACCGAAATACATTGCAAAGGAAGTAACAATGTTGACGATATATATCAAGAAACAGCTACCCAAATGCAGTTGCAATCTGTTTAATTTCTAGAATTTCTTAACTATGTTATTATTGCATCTTCCATTTCGCCCATTACTCTGAAAATAGCTATGCATTTAAAAGTTAAAGATATTGCACCATTGACATTTTATTTATTTTACAGGTAATACCAAGCTTGACACATCTTAGAAGATGTCATCAGTCTCCACCTGTGAAACCGGGAACTATAGGTCTGCGCGCGTCCTTTCATTCGTCATTCCTTCCCGCATTCGCGTCCTCTCCATAACTCAGACATCTATGGATGGATTTCAATAAAGCTTTACAGAAGTGTTCCTGGTAACACAAGGGTGTGTCGCGTGCATCAGTCATATGTGTCCTTGAAAGGTCAACGTCACGGGAGTTGTTAGAAATTGTTTTTGGTATTTATAGGCTACATCCCCGTGTCCCCTCCATAACTTGGACATCTATGGATGGATTTCAAAAAACTTTACAGAAGTCTTCCTCATAACACAAGGGTGTGTCGTGCGTATTAACATATGCGTCCTCGAAAGGTCAAGGTCACCGGAGTTGTTAGAAATTGTCTTTGGTATTTTAAGGCTACATCCCCGTGTCGACATCTCGTCTATTGAAAGCCAGAAGGGGCTATCAGCCATATACATATGCTGATAGCCCCTTTCGGCTTTCAATGGACGATCTATGGATTCCTCATAACACAAGGGTGTGTCGCGTGCATCAGTCACATGTGTCCTTGAAAGGTCAACGTCACGGGAGTTGTTAGAAATTGTCTTTAGTATTTATAGGCTACATCTTCGTGTCCGCTCTATAACTTCCATATCTATGGATGTTTTTTCGTTAAACTTAATAGAAGTGTTTGTCATAGCAAAATGATGTGTCGCGCGCTACATCCATGTGCATGCTTGAAAGCTGAAGGTCATTAAAGTTGTTATAAGTTTGGGTACATCTTTGTGTCATGTATATGGATAGATATTCATAACTTTACTTTTGTAATTACACAAGTGTGTGAGCGTCCTTCCATCTGTCCATCCATCTGTCCGTCTGCGCAGCCAAACTGGAGTAAGGGGCTTTCTTACGGTAAACAGAACAAAAGAAAAAAACAATATACTTCATTGCGTGGCCATGGCCCCTTAAACAACAAAAGAAAATAACAAAAGGAATGGTCCCTTACTCTAATCTGGCCGCGCATCCGTCCATCATTCCGTCTGTCCCACTTTTGTCTCGGCTTCATAACTTGGACATCTATGGAAGGATTTCAATGAACTTTACAGAAGTGTTCCTCAAAACACAAGGGTGTGTTATGCGCATCAGCCATGAGTGACTTGTTAATTTCATCCTTAATTTGTGTCCGGATCATAACTCATAAACTTCATGATATATGAACTCCATAGACAGATAGACCTCGTGGAAGAGAAGTGAAGTGCACAACTACCATTACCATGAGTTTGCACTTATCCTGTGACAAAGCGCAGTTCGGTTATCATAACCCATTTCTATTGATTTTACGACGGGGCTCACTCACTAAAAAGCAACGCATAGTAGAACCTACATCAAAGGCATATTATCCATTGTGAAATGAATTTTATAGGAGCCTAAACTGATATAGTAGATCACCTGGCTTGTAAATATCAGCAAAGAAAAACTAAATAGAAAAAATATAATCTAACCGCCCGGAGTTTTAACAGATAGTGTTTATGATTGTTATAATTGCATATATAATTGTTGTTATCTTCGCTTCACGTCAATGATGATAATTCTTTCGGTTGATGTCAATAAGATTATTGTGATGTCACATTTTTATCTTGCCGGTTCTGACTGTGCTTTGGTCAGTGTCTTAGACCACGCCACTTTCATTATGAGTTACTTCCCTTTAATCAGCATCCACGTTGAAAAAAGTCATGTAGAATTGCATTTTGTGGCCCCATGGTGTAAGTTATAGAGTGAAATCATATTGAATATTGTGTTTTATTTGCTTCCTTAAAGCACACGGCATTAATATGTTATGTCAATTGTTGTTTTCCCAATTAAAGCAATAAAAAATAGAGTAACCAGTCGTTACATCATGCTCGTGCCTTTTCGTAGCTTTGAACAATTGTTTATTCACCTTTGTGCCTTTACCTGCAGTTTCGTTGTTAAAATGTGACTTATGCTATATTAGTAGGAGCTTTTCTTTATTTGGCAATTTTGATTTAGGGTATAAAGATGTTTTTAAACATTTTCACAGAAGTCAAGGGAGATAACATTTGTAGCATTTATCAGGAACATTTGACTATTGATGTTTCTGTCAAAATTATAAGGTCATTAATTATTTATTGCCTTTTAATTATACTATTTTAATACCAGAAGTCATGGAAAGACAGCAACTTATTTGCTTATACTTAAATTGATATTTTTCCTTTTGCATTATACATTTATGAATATTTACTTAATAAGGGTTTTTTCGATTAGAAAGGAGAATGTGTTCTTGCAGTTAACATCATGAAGCCTAATCAGTGATATGACACCAGAACAGTCTGTTAGAACACGTGTTTAATATGTTTTTGTTTTCAGTTTGACTTGAAAACAGTGGCCATTGAGAATCGTCCTCTGTAGATAGGTGGCCTCTGTAGAAAGGTGGTCAATGTTTTGAGGTACAGTCCTCAACTGAACTGACCTGTAACTGAGTTACATTTCCTTAACTGAACTGACCTGTAACTACTGAACTCCCAACACCGGCGAAAATAGGACGGAATTCCAACATGGCTGCCGTTTCTATTTTTAATACAGTGACCCAATTCAAAACACTCTGATACTAACAATTTCATTATTTGAAATAATTTGTACGTTTTGGAGGACCAATAATAAAATGAATTAATGGTACATACATCATTATATGGTTTTTATCGTCTTTATGTTGTATATTCTAAGTTACATTTTTACTATGACGAAAACTGGTCGGTTAACGCTAATATAAACATTCAATGTAACAGTGAAGTCCGTGAAAACACAGTTGATTTTAAATAATAATGATGATGGTTATCCACATAATTTCTCTGAAATCACAGTATATATAGTACCAAATTAAAAGCAGCCCGTTCACAGATGATCAATGACTAAGAATTTAAATTTTAACTACCTGTTGTATTACGTCTATCAATACCTGTCTACAGAGCATGGTCACCCAATGAAATATTCCTTGATTGTAACGATGATGTAGTTTCCCCATCACATGTACACATGTATTAGAGTTACGAAAGGTAATGGACCTATATTTTGAATAATATAACCGTTATTTAAAAATGTCTATTTACGTTTGCCATCACATGACTGATCACAGTCACTTTACTTGCATACGCTTACTTCACAAGCTGAATCACGAACTCGCGACCTGAAACTGGTGAAAACAACATGTTGCGGAACGGGGCTTCGGGGATACCGTATTCTATGTTTTACCGATTTCCCCGAAGTGGGCGTTTACGAATAAACGTTTTCTAGTGCAATGTGACCCACACTTGCCGTGTTTATTTGTCAGAAAATAATATACTTCACCAACATTAACGGTGGAAGGTAGAAACGAAAAAAAAACTTCCTTTTATTTTTACCGATTCATCTATGAACGAGCTACTCTAGAATATGTACAGAGTTCTTCTGTTTGGCGGCGAATTGCAGACAGCTAAAATCAGGGCTACTTTGAAATAATCAAGAGCCACGACCAGTAGATGGCTGTAATCCTGTCCGGTAGGTGAATAACTCTATGTCAAGTAAATAACTGTAACTCTGTCAAGTAGAAGACTGCAACTGTCTAGAAGATCGATGTAGATGACGAGCTCTAACCAAATCTATGAGCATTTGATGACTGTAACTCTATATTCAGGAGATGAATTTTATGATGAATCCAGAAGATGACTTTGTATCCAGTAGATGATTATAGATATATATCCAAGAATGATGACTGTTACTTATTCAGTAATGTCTTTTACTCTATGCCCAGTTGATGACTGTTACCTTATGGCCAGTAGATGACTGTTATTTTATGTCCATTAGATGACTGTTAATCTATGCCCAGTAGACGTTTGTAACTCTATGTCCTGTTGATGACTGTTACTCTATGTCCAGTAGATGACTGTTACTCTATGTCCTGTGGATAACTGTTACTCTATATCCTGTGGATGACTGTTACACTATGTCCAGTAGATGACTGTTACTCTATGTCCTGTTGATGACTGTTACACTATGTCCAGTAGATTACTGTTACTCTATTGTCCAGTAGATGACTGTTACTCTATTGATGAGTAAATGACTGTTACTCTATGTCCAGTAGATGACTGTTACTCTATTTCATGTTGATGACTGTTACTCTATGTCCAGTATATGACTGTTACTCTATTGTTGAGTAGATGACTGTTACTCTATGTCGAGTAAATGACTGTTACTCTATGTCCAGTAGATGACTGTTACTCTATGTCCAGTAGATGACTGTTACTCTATGTCCAGGGGATGACTGTTACTCTATTGTTGAGTAAATGACTGTTACTCTATGTCCAGTAGATGACTGTTACTTTATGTCTAGTAAATGACTGTTACTCTATGTCCAGTAGATGACTGTTTCTCTATTGTTGAGTATATGACTGTTACTCTATGTCCAGTAGATGACTGTTACTCTATGTCCAGTAGATGACTGTTACTCTATTGTCCAGTAGATGACTGTTACTCTATGTCAGTAGATGACTGTTACTCTATGTCATTTGGATGACTGTTACTCTATGTCCAGTAGATGACTGTTACTCTATTTCATGTTGATGACTGTTACTCTATGTCCAGTATATGACTGTTACTCTATTGCTGAGTAGATGACTGTTACTCTTTTGTTGAGTAAATGACTGTTACTCTATGTCCAGTAGATGACTGTTACTCTATGTCCAGTATATGACTGTTACTCTATTTCATGTTGATGACTGTTACTCTATGTCCAGTAAATGACTGTTACTCTATGTCCAGTAGATGACTGTTACTCTATTTCATGTTGATGGCTGTTACTCTATGTCCAGTAGATGACTGTTACTCTTTTGCTGAGTAAATGACTGTTACTCTATGTCCAGTAAATTACTGTTACTCTATGTCCAGTAGATGACTGTTACTTTATGTCCAGTGGATGACCGTTATTCCATGTCCAGTTGATTACCGTTACACTATGCCCAGTTGATGACTGTTACTTTCTGTCCAGTAGATGACTGTTATTCTTTGTCTAGTAGATGACTGTTACTCTATGTCCAGTGGATGACCGTTACTCCTTGTCCAGTTGATGGCCGTTACTGTATATCCAGTAGATGACTGTTACTCTATGTCCTGTGGATGACTCTTACTCTATGTCCTGTGGATGACTGTTACTCTATGTCATTTGGATGACTGTTACTCTATGTCCTGTGGATGACTGTTAATCTATGTCATTTGGATGACTGTTACTCTATGTCCAGTAGATGACTGTTACTCTATTTCATGTTGATGACTGTTACTTTATGTCCAGTATATGACTGTTACTCTATTGTTGAGTACATGACTGTTACTCTTTTGTTGAGTAAATGACTGTTACTATATGTCCAGTAGATGACTGTTACTCTATGTCCAGTAGATGACTGTTACTCTATTGTTGAGTAAATGACTGTTACTCTATGTCCAGTAGATGACTGTTACTCTATGTCCAGTAGATGACTGTTACTCTATGTCCAGTAGATGACTGTTACTCTATGTCCAGTAGATGACTGTTACTCTATTTTATGTTGATGACTGTTACTTTATGTCCAGTATATGACTGTTACTCTATTGTTGAGTAGATGACTGTTACTCTTTTGTTGAGTAAATGACTGTTACTATATGTCCAGTAGATGACTGTTACTCTATGTCCAGTAGATGACTGTTACTCTATGTCCAGTAGATGACTGTTACTCTATGTCCAGTAGATGACTGTTACTCTATGTCCAGTAGATGACTGTTACTCTATTGTCCAGTAGATGACTGTTACTCTATGTCCAGTAGATGACTGTTACTCTATTGTTGAGTAAATGACTGTTACTCTATGTCCAGTAGATGACTGTTACTCTATGTCCAGTAGATGACTGTTACTCTATGTCCTGTAGATGACTGTTACTCTATGTCCAGTAGATGACTGTTACTCTATGTCCAGTATATGACTGTTACTCTATGTCATTTGGATGACTGTTACTCTATGTCCTGTGGATGACTGTTACTCTATGTCATTTGGATGACTGTTACTCTATGTCCAGTAGATGACTGTTACTCTATTTCATGTTGATGACTGTTACTCTATGTCCAGTATATGACTGTTACTCTATTGCTGAGTAGATGACTGTTACTCTTTTGTTGAGTAAATGACTGTTACTCTATGTCCAGTAGATGACTGTTACTCTATGTCCAGTATATGACTGTTACTCTATTGTTGAGCGATGACTGTTACTCTATGTCCAGTAATGACTGTTACTCTATGTCCAGTAATGACTGTTTACTCTATTTTGATGTTGATGCTGTTACTCTATGTCCAGTAGATGACTGTTACTCTATTGCTAGTAAATGACTGTTACTCTATGTCCAGTAATACTGTTACTCTATGTCCAGTAGATGACTGTTATCTTGTCCAGTAGATGACTGTTTATGCTTGTCCATAGATGACCGTTACTTTTCCAGTGATGACTGTTACACTTGTCCAGTAATGACTGTTACTCTATGTCTAGTGAGACCGTTACTCTATGTCCATGGGTGACCGTTACTCCATGTCCAGTATGACTGTTACACTATGTCCATGATGACGTACTCTTCCAGTGATGACTGTTACACTTGTCTAGTTGATGACCGTTACTCTTTGTCCAGTAATACTTTACTTATGTCCATGATGACTTATCCATTCGTTGATTGACTGTTACAGCCTATGCCCAGTTGATGACTGTTACTTATGTCCATAATGACTGTTACTCTATGTCTAGTAGATGACTGTTACTCTATGTCCAGTGGATGACCGTTACTCTTGTCCAGTGATGCCGTTACTCTATCCAGTAGATGACTGTTACTCTATGTCCTGTGGATGACTGTTACTCTATGTCTGTAATGACTGTTACTCTATGTCATTGGATGACTGTTACTCTATGTCCTGTGATGACTGTTAATCTATGTCATTTGATGACTGTTACTCTATGTCATGTGATGACTGTTACTCTATTCATGTAGATACTGTTACTCTATGTCCAGTTTTTTTTTTTTTTTTTTTTTTTTTTTTTTTTTTTTTTTTTTTTTTTTTTTTTTTTTTTTTTTTTTTTTTTTTTTTTTTTTTTTTTTTTTTTTTTTTTTTTAAAAAAAAAAAAAAAAAAAAAAAAAAAAAAAAAAAAAAAAAAAAAAAAAAAAAAAAAAAAAAAAAAAAAAAAAAGACTGTTACTCTATTGTTCAGTAGATGACTGTTACTCTATGTCCAGTATGATGACTGTTACTCTATGTCCATTGGATGACTGTTACTCTATGTCCTGTGGATGACTGTTACTCTATGTCATTTGAGACTGTTACTCTATGTCCTAGTAGATGACTGTTACTCTATTTCATGTTGATGACTGTTACTCTATGTCAGTATGACTGTTACTCTATTGCAGTAGATGACTGTTACTCTTTGTCGAGTAATGACTGTTACTCTATTCCAGTGATGACTGTTACTCTATGTCCAGTATATGACTGTTACTCTATTTCATGTTGATGACTGTTACTCTATGTCCAGTAAATGACTGCTATCCTCTTACTAGTCCAGTAGATGACTGTTACTCTATTTCATGTTGATGACTGTTACTCTATGTCCAGTAGATGACTGTTACTCTTTGTGAGTAAATGACTGTTACCTCTATGTCAGTAAATTACTGTTACTCTATGTCCAGTAGATAGTTACTTGTCGTATACTGTCTTTTGTCCAGTAGATGACTGTTATCTATGTCCAGTAGATGACCGTAACTTTTTGCCCAGTGATGACTGTTACACTTTGTCCAGTAGATGACTGTTACTCTATGTCCTGTGGAGGAACGTTACTCCATGTCCAGTGGATGACCGTTACTCCATGTCCAGTTGATGACTGTTACACTATGTCCAGTGGATGACCGTAAATCTTTGCCCAGTGATGATTGTTACACTTTGTCTAGTTGATGACCGTTACTCTTTGTCCAGTAGATAACTATTACTTTATGTCCAGTGGATGACCGTTATTCCATGTCCAGTTGATTACCGTTACTCTATGCCCAGTGATGACTGTTACTATGTCCAGTAGATGACTGTTACACTATGTCCAGTGGATGACCGTTACTGTATATCCAGTAGATGACTGTTACTCTATGTCCAGTGGATGACCGTTACTCCATGTCCAGTTGATGACTGTTACACTATGTCCAGTGGATGACCGTAACTCTTTGCCCAGTGATGACTGTTACACTTTGTCCAGTTGATGACCGTTACTCTTTGTCCAGTAGATAACTGTTACTTTATGTCCAGTGGATGACCGTTACTCCATGTCCAGTTGATGACCGTTACACTATGCCCAGTTGATGACTGTTATTCTTTGTCTAGTAGATGACTGTTACTCTATGTCCAGTGGATGACCGTTAATCCTTGTCCAGTAGATGACTGTTACACTATGTCCAGTGGATGACCGTTACTCCATGTCCAGTTGATGACCGTTACACTATGTCCAGTTGATGACTGTTACTTTTTGTCCAGTAGATGGCTGCTATTCTTTGTCCAGTAGATAACTGTTACTCCATGTCCAGTTGATGACCGTTGCTTTATGTCCAGTGAATAACTGTTACACTATGTCCAGTGAATGACTGATACCTTATGTCCAGTAGATGATTGTTATTCTTTGTCCAGTAGATGACTGTTACTCTATGTCCAGTGGATGACCGTTACTCTTTGTCCAGTTGATGTTTTTCTATTTCCAGAAGATGACCGTTATTTTACACCCAGTATCAAATTATCTACGCGTAAGCCTAAATGTTTTGAAGTCGCCACAGTTCGTACTATTAGTACGATTTACGGTTACTTTATGGGAAAAGGTATTTAATGTGGTGCGGCCATTTGTTTGTTGTTGAAAAACTTATTACACCGTCAAGCTTTTACTTTATATATGCAGACAAATATGCATATGTCGTTGTTATACTGGCCGTAGCCAGTCTTACGTACAGATAAAGAAAATTTACAAGAGCCATTTTTACCGCACTATATTCCTCCGCGCTCACTAGGGTATCTGTTCAATGCGATTTTAAGATCATAACCTCCATAAGTATAGTATGCAATTTATGAATGGAACCTCTCTCCGGACCATAATGAAACAAATCAAAGGGGTCAAGGCACTGAGAGAAGAACAAATAGCGAGTTCAGCTGGCTTACTACTACTCATTAGAGCTGCAGGAATTGGCACCAAATGATCTTTGGCTCTGTCGAGTAAACACTTTAATTAGAATTACAGCTATTTCACCATGTAAATCCTGCCGACAGTCTATCAATGCATTATGCACTTTGATACAATAGTTTAGGGCTGTCACGGTTCACTGGTATACTGCAATACTTCACTAATTTATTACTGTACCAAAATACAAAATGAACATACCGGTTTTTGCCAATATCATTCACAGTTGTGTCTGCTCCCTCTTATGTCAAAGATTTAGTTATGTTTCGAGAACAATAGTCTACAAACGACTGAAAATGGATTCTGGTGTCAAATCCATTTCAGGGGAGACGATCCGAAAAACCGCAACGTACTCGATTTCAGACCATGTACGGTATTTCTCACAGATATACTCGTATATTCAGCTTATTATTTCATCGAAACAAGGTATCTGTTTCATCATTGAGATCATATTTCAAAGACTCTCATTAACAAGGAAAACATTGAAGAAACGACTGTCTAAAATAATGGCAATTAGACTTGACTACTGGCAGTCACTACAACTCAAACAGAAACACGGAAGTTTTGTATACATATGTAGTCAGGTTAAATAACTATTGACAGGGGTTTCACGACTTTTCTGTTTGAAATATAAAAAAATACTTATACATTTTCTTGTCAAATGCGTAACCGTGAAAAATAGAATTTATATAATTATTATATACATGTCATAATATTAGTTATTACTCAGAAATTACTCATTCGGCATAGTTTAATAGGCAAAAATTACATCAGGATGTTTGAAACAGGAAGCGACGCTTTCTTTCTTTTCTTACTCAATCATTTTTCTTCTATCGCTGACATATATCATATTTACATAAATGTGTGAGGTTTTTGTACTTGAGGATTTCTAAATGATCCTAAATCTGTAATGATTAATATCGCAGTCTACTCTGAACCCACTTCGTAGGTCGTTGTATATATTAAGATGTCTAGTGTAAAATAACTTTCCGACGATTGGTTGAAATCCGCTGTTTAGTCACGAACTTGAATAAAGGGGACTTCCTTGTTGACGATTGTTAACCGTGTCAGTCAAGTGAATCGTGTAGTGAACCCATCCTGTCTATATTGTGACTAAGCCGTTTTGAGATTGTTACTGATGATCATTTTTATGTATATGTATGTATATTAGTATGTAAATCTGAGTTGTTGTTTTTTCTCATTTCATAGTGGTTTTCCTTAATGTGATTCATTCTGAATGAAATATCACAAATGTATATTCTCAAAATACTATCACGTTCAAATTGCGTTAAAAGTAAATAATTCTAGCTTAAATGTTGCGGATCTATCCGTCACATAGAAGCATGGATGCAAAGAACCACTTGGAAACATATGATGGGAAGATTGTTTGATTTTTACACAGAAATAGGAACACGTATTTGCGCTTACTAGCTTTATTTTGATATCTGGTTGCAATTTACAAAAATAACTTTTATAAGTAAATGCTAACATCAGAATGGACATTTTTATATGATTAAGTTACCATGGTTACCATGGTAAGCCAGTTACCACCAAATTGCACACTTCTAACAATTTCTGATATATATGTGACATGTTTGGAATATATATATATATATATATATATATATATATATATATATATTAAAAAAAAGAAAATTATTGTACGACATTATAACATAAAAGCGAAATACCAGTATAATAATGAGCATATTTATATAGTTTACCATAAAACCCATTCATACAACATATTCATACAAGACTGCGTACTGCCAATATACACATGACGTACTGCCAATATACACATGTCGTACTGCCAATATACACATGTCGTACTGCCAATATACACATGCGTACTGCCAATATACACATGCGTACTGCCAATATACACATGTCGTACTGCCAATATACACATGTCGTACTGCCAATATACACATGACGTACTGCCAATATACACATGTCGTACTGCCAATATACACATGACGTACTGCCAATATACACATGACGTACTGCCAATATACACATGACGTACTGCCAATATACACATGACGTACTGCCAATATACACATGACGTACTGCCAATATATAGATGACGCTCTATAATGATTTCCACAAATAAATGAAATAATGATTGATTTACTTATACAAATAAGTACTAAATATTCGACACAGTAAGATATTCAATCAGAAGATGCTGGGACTATCAGCAACAGGTATATAAGCATTAATATGCACCAGTTAGGTAGGAAATATATTGCACATTTCGCTCG
Organism: Solen grandis; assembly: GCA_021229015.1. Classification (NCBI taxonomy): domain Eukaryota; kingdom Metazoa; phylum Mollusca; class Bivalvia; order Adapedonta; family Solenidae; genus Solen; species Solen grandis. Next base: position 22,341,478 of record CM037780.1, on the reverse strand, counting down.
CAGGAAGCGAATGCCGTGTGCCGGTTACGTATGTTTTTATTTATTTACTTATTTAATGACCAACTATCATTACATCCCGTTAAGGTTATGTATTTAGTGCGGTTTTAATTTAGAAACTGAAGAAGTTTTAAGATCTTATTTAATACATTTTAAAGTAAAAAAAGTCCTTAAGTGCAAAAGTGAAACGCCAAATGTGTGTAAGTGGAAAAAATGTATTCAGTTTTCGAAAATCATTTTTTTTTAAATTTTGGTCGCTAAAAAGCTAGCAAGGTACTAATCCCTGTAAAAAAGCCAAATTAATTGTATTCTAGGTACAATACAAATTACATGGACGACGACATACAAACCATGCGCAGTAAATGAAAAAAGAGAAAATGAAGAAATAAAGGTCACAAGACTATCATGTGACATTTTGTGCTTTTTACAAACCATCAGTTAGATTACATATATTGTTCCGCAGATTTATTCTAAAAGACACACTGTATGTTAAAAATAATTATAAGTTGAGAGAGAGAGAATTCCATATTTGGAGTATTATCATCATCGCAAGGAACCTATCTGGAAGGCATACGTATGTAACAACGGATATATAAATGACTGAGATAGTTTCGAAGCTGGTCATGTTATTATGAAAGCTGTTTAATATAAGAAAGGCGACAGAGAGGTCAGTGTCCTTAGGTGCCCATAAAGGTAGTATGGCCGGGTGCATTACCTCCAGTTGAAGAGCATTCATAAATAGGGTGATATTACTGTCAAATGCTCTGAGGGTTGTGGGTTCAAATCTCAGTAAGGCCATATCTTCTTATCTACTCTTTGACTTTTATATCTGTATCACTTTTAGCAGATTTTGTTTTCTTTTTGGAATAACCAATAGGTTAACTGTTTATTTTCTAAAATCCCAAATACATATAATATACGTTAAAAATAAGAACAGTATATTGACATAACATCATACATACAATAACAGATCGAAAATTCATATTTTTGAATGTACTTCTCTGTCAATTAAGTCGTTAAATTAACTAATAACCGACATTAAATTGTATAAAGAAATTAATCTAAATTGAAATGTTGCTTCCCTTTGCTTTATATAGACTTTTTCAAGTATAAGCATGTAAAAGATAAATAAAAAATCTTGACCAACTAGACATATCACTGAAGGTGATTAATACCCCAACACATCGCTTTGACACAGAGGAATCCTTATTGACGGACAAGGTATTTTTAGCAACCACTAAATCGAAAAGGAGCAAAATCACGGATTTTCCCAAAAGTCGAAGTTTTTATTTTTTTAAGATGCTTTTGCGTGCCCAGACCATGATGGAGAAGGCATTTTTGGCAATTTCCAAGTCGAAAAGGGGAAATAACTGTGACAAAGATTTACAGATTTTGCCCAAAGACCTACTTGGTCTTCAATTCATTAAGAAATACTTGTACAAATATTATATAAATTTGTCCACCTATTCGTATGTTATCTCGCGGACAAGGTCTTGCACATTCTAAAACGAAAAGTAACTGTGTCAAAAATTAATGGATTTTGCCCAAAGTTGAAGTATGCCTTGCAAATTCTAAGTAGGAAAGGGATCATACGTGTGTAAAGAATATACGGATTTTGCCCAAAGTCAATCTGGACTCTCATTTAATTGGGATAAACATGTGCACTAAAATTATTTAAATCGTTCAAACCGTTTATAAGTTATCGCTCGGACACTGAAGATGGACGCTCGTCCACCAAACGACATACCCCAATCTAATAGCTCTCCGATGACTTTGTCCTGGCGAGCTGAAAATGAATGTTTCTTCTTTTCAGTCCTTTTTCTGTATAATATTCCACCTCCCATACGTCAAGACTGTTAGCTGTGAATAATCGATAGTTACCTTGTTGGTACAATATTAAAATAAACATGTTAGCATTAAGTTTTTATAAGAAGGCAAGTGAGTTTTTCATATTATACACTAGATCTACACATCTTTCTTCAGATTATTTACATAAAAAAGTCAGGCAAATTATACACCAAGCATATTTTCTTCTGTTTAATCTTCTTTCAACGACCCTCGTCATCATATGTTCCATGGTTGGCAGCACAGAATCTTTGTCTAAAACCAAGTCATTTAATTTTGATAACTTTGCAGTCATTGCTATTCTCACAAAACACAGAAGTTGTGTGTTGTCAGGATGAACTAATAGTGATTGGGGTTTGACAATTGATGCATTTAGCACTAAAACCTTCTTCAGATTTTTCTCTGATATGTTGACATGATAAATGAGGCTGGACGTATCATCGCATACTAAAAGTTCATTCTTATTTATTGAACACAATCCATAGGCAGATGGTAAAGCATAGTGTGCGAGATAAGAAGCGATACAACCTTTGTTTTTCAACAAAATCAAGCCTTTCTGCTTATCGCAAACATAAATGATGCCGCTTTCTACAAAGATACTGCGCGGTCTTTTAAATAGAGGAATCTGAAAAGAATCCTTTTCGATCGTTTGAAGAAGTTTGCCTCCTAATGTATAAAGGCATATTCTTCCGGGTCCAGTGTAAGAAAGGTACATATTGCTTCCGAGAGCAACGTACAGTTTATTCTTGTTGCATTGCATTCCACGACAAATGCCATCAATTTCAAAAGCAATTGTAGGCGTCATAATTGTTTGATCAAGTGAAACGAACTGAATTTTGCACTTTGATCCGAGAGATACAGCGATCTGCTTTGAATCCACTTCGCAAATCATTACCGGGTGTGATTCTAGCATACATTTGTCAACCTGTCGAAAGATATTGTCGAAACGTTTCAGACTGCGGTTAGATATATCTGCAAGGATGAGTTCCCCGTTTGAAGTAAAACAAGAACTGTTTTTATCACACACACTGGTGTCACCCTCTGAACTCATCCACTAAAAACATGCACATTTCATTCGAGACCTTCAGCTGTGATTCCCCAATGGTGTCCAAACTTAGGAAGTTTTCAGCAGTCTCGTTCATGTCAGAGTGCAATCTTTTCCCCCGTGCTGTCTTCAGAAAGTTGTCCAACATTTGCTCTCCAGCTTTGATTTCTGTTTGACATTTCTTAACGTACACAAACATCTGACCAATGTTTTCATCTTGACTTTGTAAATTACCTATGTTAGTGTTCATTTTTAATATCAAAGTAGTTATTTCTTTGATGTCTTCTTCTAAATCTTAATCGAGCCTTTATTACAGACATTAGATCTGCTACATTTTTATCTTCAGAATCATCAACCTTATTTTTCAGTTCATCTCTTATATATTCCATTTTCTCCAAGATTTGTTTTTTATCTGTCAAAAGTTGTTCTATCTGATATTCTTTGTGCTTTTTCATAGCCTCATATTTGGATTAATTCTTCTCGGCTTGATGTATAGCTTTTATAACATCCGTTGAATCCATAATGGTTTGCACCACTTTAGGAATGTACACCACCCCTGCATAATCTGAAAGATTTACCTGTTTAGTACAAAGGTTAAAGTTTTCCGTCACCATATGTTGATCATTGATAAAGTTATCAAGTACATAGACAGAAATTAGTAAAAAAAATGCAGACGATTAAGCTATACTTCTTATTGAGGAAAATATCGTTAAGTGTCGTTTTGTCAGTCTGTCCGTCACAAATCAAGATACTTCTGGATATACTGAACTATTTGCCGAAATTGATGAGACTTAGCACAACGAAAAAGGTTTTCTTCATGTTACTTTAAGGTAAGGTTGCACCGAAAGGTCAAGTTGACGCGTCAACCCTTACTGATAACCTGATATAAACAAAGGTTCCATTTGCGGAAAACAAAGCTTTTGTTACCTGTGATCTAGAGCCACACATGTCCCACAGACATCTGTGTCATGATTGCCACAGTAAAGATCCAAAACTTCCCCAATATGAAGAGCACACATTTCCCGTGGGAGACAGTTGCTTTCCATCCGTTGAGAACTCATTGCCTTTATATCAACCTTTCGATAATTCTTCATGATTGCAAACTTGTCGTGGTCCTTGATACAGTTTTTGCACAAAGCTTCTCGACAGTCAAGACAATAGTGAACACCCTCAATTAGTTTATCTGATTTTGAACATGGAGTGCACCAGAAATCGCAGTATTCATCAGATGTACGAACCACTGTACGGTCCTGGGTATCCGCCATATTTCTTCCTTTTGCAATATTAATCGGTTATACTCTGTAAAGATGTGTCTCCTCATGCCAGCTATTTGCATATGTCCTTGTGTGTGTGTAAAAATCTCGAGACGTTTATTTCAATGCTTGAGTGATGTTTTTTGACAGATATGTTTGCATTTTAACACCGCCTTTTATGTGATCCGAATTCAGATATCATGCCTTTTATTTTCTGAAACCTCATTGGGTGATTTATTGACGGGCTCGAGTTTTTAAATTAAAGTCCTTATCAATACCAGAAAAAACAAGGTTTTGTCAGAATAGCAAACAATACTGTCAGGAGAATTTGTGCCAGATAGAAACAAGAAAATAACAGAAGTGGGTTACTGACCTTTCAAGCGTACATATGGTTGATGCACACCTTTGAGTTATGACAAACACTTTTGTAAAGGTTAATGAAAATCCATCCATACATATGAAAGTTATAAAGTGGACATGAAGATGTAGCATATGAACACCAAAGACAACGTCTAACAACTCCTATGACATTGACATTTCAACGGCGCATATGGTTGATACATGTGACACATCTTAGTGTCATAAATTTTTTTTTATAAAGTTTTATTAAAATCAACAGTTGTTGATAACCATTGCCACCACAAGTAGATTCGGCTGATATAGGCCGGAATTACTTTTTCACTTTTGAATTTAGTTTTGAATACATCATATCAGTTTCGTTATATTTCACGAAAATAACATTCATGATTATGAGACCCGAGTAAACTTTCTGATGATTGGTTGAAATCTGCTGTTGAGTCACGAACTTGAATAAAGGGGATTTCCTTGTTGACCATTGTTAACCGTGTCAGTCAAGTGAAGCATGAAGTGTACCCATCCTCTCTATATTGTGACTAAGCGGTTTTGAGATTGTTAATGATGATCATTTTATGTATATGTATGTATATTAGTATATAAATCTGAGGGTTTTTTATTTGCCCTGATGTTCATTCTGTAAGAGGTATCTTAATAAATGTACATGTATACAACTGTGTGTTGTCAAATGATATTCACATTCGCTTAAATTATATATAAAGTAAAACAGTCAATATTTTGCGGATGTATTCTTTGCATAGAAGCATGGATATAAACGACCACTTGAAATCATATGATGGGAAGGTTGTTTGATTTTTTTGGAAATAGGAATACAAAATGTCATCACTAGCATTTAGATTGATAAATATGGTAGCAGTTAACAAAAATAACTTGTATGAGTTAAGCGTCCATAAGAATGGACATTTTTTTTCAATACAGTTGAACCTGTATTAGCGGTCACCTCTCTCAAGCTGTCAACCTGAATTAACGTTCAGTTTTAATATCACCAAATTAGCTATTTGTTTTATGCTTAACCTTCGTTTAGCGCCACCTCTGTTAAGCTGCCATTTTCTCTTGTTCCATTGATTGACCACTTAAGACAGGTTTGACGACTGTAGATATCAACATATCTCATTAGTTCCCAAATTGTTCACTTTTTTCTGATATATAGGTATAAGTGGAGGAATTGACTTCAATTGTCAAAAAGTTCTTTTTTATTTTGATCGCTTAAAAACTAGCAAGGAACTTATCTTTGTCAAAGACCCAAAATAAGTGAATATAAGGTATACAGATGCATACATCTAGCTACAATCAAATGAGTCACATAATTAGCAGACGTTGTTATTTACATTCTCATCCAGTATACAATAACATTCACTGGACAAATACATTTTATGTACAATACAAATTACATGGACAATGACATAGAAACTACGTGCAGTAAATAAAAAAATGAAGGAAAATGACGAAATAAAAGTCACATTCTGGTCTACACGTTGTGTGTGTGTTTTTCTTTTCAAACCAGGAATTTGATCTTATTGTGTTCCATAGTTTTATTTTAAAAGATAAATTTCGCACTGTATGTTAATAAATACAAGTTTCAGATGGAACAGAGAATTTCATATTATTATTATCATCATCATCATCATGAAAAGAAACCTTTCTGGAGGGACTACGGACAAAAATGCTGAAAAGGTGACCTTTTTACTTAGTTTGTATACTCGATGGATTCCGCACTGTATGTTAGATAAAGGTATCAGATGGGATAGAGATTTTCATATTAGGAGGATTATTATCATCATCAACGTCATGAAAAGGAATCTACGTCAGAGACTATGGATAAAATGCTTAGTTAAGACGCGTGGGCTTCCTCGGGTTCTTCGGTTTTATCCTACAATAATGACCACATACGCCGCCACCAGAGCCATCAAGAGTGGTTAATATGTTATAATTACTTGTATAGTAATCGATTTGAAATAAATAAATAAGGTTTAAATTTCAATGTGATATAGTTCATAGGTTGGACATACGTTCGCCTATTTTACTATAAAAAAACTGTAGTGAAAACTGTGGCTTACACGCTCACAGAAGATGAAAAGTACCGACAGGAACTGTAATTCTAATGTATTGACTCCAAATGAGCATTCATGAATAGGGTGGTATTACTGTCAACTGCTTTGAAACTGAGGGCTGTGGGCTCAAATCCCATTAAGACCATATTTCCTTATATTTTACTTGACCATTATATCTGTATCTTTTTGGAATCACCAATTGGTAAACCGTTTATTACTAAACTCCCACATAGATATAACACACATTAAAACACGAACAGTATATTACATAAGGTTAATTATACAAAAATAGGAGTTGGAAACTTACATATTTGAGTGTGTTTCTCTTTGAATAAAGTCCTTAAATAAATTAACAATTGACAATAAATTCTATTAATTTTATAGTTATTAATTTTATTCAAAAATGATATTTTGATTCCCTTTGCTTTATATTATGTTTTTTTTTTATCTATGAAAATGTAAAAGAAAAATTTAAAGAAAAACAAAACAAGAAGCTGTTAGTAAACAAAAAAGCTCGCCGGGCATACCACTTGACCAGATAGAAATATCGTTGAAGGTGATAAATACCGCAACACAGCGCTATTACACAGATGAAGCCGCATCGATCGAACAAAGTTGTGTTTGTTTTAACAAACACTAAATCGAAAAGGGGCTAGCACTGTGTCAAAATCTATGGATATTCCCCCAAAGTCGAACTCGGCCATTATTTTGTTTTAAGATAAACATGCGTGCCTTGTTTATGATGGATAATGTATTTTTGGCAAGTTCTAATTCGAAAAGGGGCCATAAATTTACGGCTTTTGCCCAAAAGTGTACTTAGCTTTAGCTTTAATTTCAATGCGATAAACAACTGTACCGTTATTCTAGATCTCTTGAGTCTTTGGTGAAGGTGGTATTTAAGACATGGTATTTTTGGCATAGTCCAAAACAGGACATAAATATGTCAAGATTTTAAAGTTTTTGCCCAAAGTCATACTTGTTCGTCATTTTATTGCGAAAGACAGGTTAACCATAGGTTTTCTGAATTTGTCGAGTCTATAATGTGTTAATATCGATCGGACGTGGTAATTTTTACAAATACTAAGTCGCAAATGGGACATAACTTTTTCTCAGATTTACAGTTTTTGCCCAAAGTCGTACTTGGCCGTCAATTTAATAAGAAATACATGTGTACAAAAATATGTCCACTCATCCGTGGATTCTAAAACGAAAAGGGGCCATATCTGTGTCACAAATTTATGGATTTTGCCAAAAGTCGAAGTTACCTACATGTTAATGAGATAAACATACGGACCAAAAAACAAATTAAATCGTTCAACCCATTCATGAGTTTTCGCGCGGGCAATGTCTCTTTTGCAAATTATAAGTCTAAAGAGGGTCATACCTGTGCCAAAAAATTACGGATTTTGCCCAAAGTCGAACTTGACCTTAATTTCATTAGGATAAGCTTGTGTACTAAAATTATCTTAATCTGTCGCCCGTACACCGCGCGAACACTGAAGATGAACGCCCGCCCCCCAAACGACATACCCAAATTTAAAAGCTCTCTGAGGACTTTGACCTTGCGAGCTAAAATTAATGTTTCTATTCTGTAATGATCCAGTTCCTTACGTTTAACCTTGAATAACCGATAGTTGGCTTTTTGGTACAATATTTAAATAATTATGACGGAATTTAAAGTTGATTGGACCATAAATCATGTTAAATACAAGACAGATATCTGAAAGAACAGGATTTTGTATTCGACGAAAGTTATCCATATTTGATGACAATTAAGTTAAAAAAAGCCAGGAACATAATAAACAGATCTTATGTTCTTCAATTTTGGCCGTTGTGCATTCAAGGATAATATTTCCACATAAATTTGGCCAATAAACTTACTTTTTATTTAGCTCACATTTTGCAGCTGGATATGGTTTTCAACATTTATTCAGTAAATATCGCATTAACATCTATTATTTAGCACACCTATGACACAAACGGTGCAAACATTTTAAGTGTACAACAGCGAAAGGAAATTGTGGATTGTGCCATTTAAAACTACTACTTTGGTTTAAACATATGTTAAAAACATACGTAGAATTTCAATAACTTTAAAAAAAGGTATAACATGTCATGCGGTCATTTATATTTGTTTTCAACTGTCAAATGCTGAAAAGAAAAACTGATTAGAACTGATTACAATCATAAAGCATTAATTCTTTATAAGTAGGAGAGTTAGTATTTCTTTTTATACACTAGATATATACATCTTTCTTCAAAGACAGACAAATTATACACCAAGTAAATATGTGAGCTGCGTTATTTAAAAATAAAACATTAGTTTAAACATACGTATATTTACGATTACATTCTGGAAAAGGACACTACATGTAATGCGGTCATCTATATTTTCTGTTAACTGCCAAACGCTGAAAACTAATTACACCCGTTCGTAAAGCATTTTTATAAGTAGGCAAGTAAGTATTTCTTTTTTTACACTAGATATATACATATTTCTTCAAAGTCAGACAAATTATACACCAAGTAAATATGTGAGTTACGTTATTTAAAAACAAAACATTGGTTTTAACATACGTATATTTACGATTTCATTCTGGAAAAAGACACTACATGTAATGCGGTCATCTATATTTTCTGTTAACTGCCAAACGCTGAAAGCTGATTACACCCGTCCGTAAAGCATTTCTATAAGTAGGCAAGTAAGTATTTCTTTTTATACACTAGATATATACATATTTCTTCAAAGTCAGACAAATTATACACCAAGTAAATATGTGAGTTACGTTATTTAAAAACAAAACATTGGTTTTAACATACGTATATTTACGATTTCATTCTGGAAAAAGACACTACATGTAATGCGGTCATCTATATTTTCTGTTAACTGCCAAACGCTGAAAACTAATTACACCCGTTCGTAAAGCATTTCTATAAGTAGGCAAGTAAGTATTTCTTTTTATACACTAGATATATACATATTTCTTCAAAGTCAGACAAATTATACACCAAGTAAATATGTGAGTTACGTTATTTAAAAACAAAACATTGGTTTTAACATACGTATATTTACGATTTCATTCTGGAAAAAGACACTACATGTAATGCGGTCATCTATATTTTCTGTTAACTGCCAAACGCTGAAAACTGATTACACCCGTCCGTAAAGCATTTCTATAAGTAGGCAAGTAAGTATTTCTTTTTATACACTAGATATATACATATTTCTTCAAAGACAGACAAATTATACACCAAGTAAATATGTGAGCTGCGTTATTTAAAAAAAAACCATTGGTTTTAACATACGTATATTTACGATTACATTCTGGAAAAAGACACTACATGTAATGCGGTCATCTATATTTTCTGTTAACTGCCAAACACAGAAAACTAATTACACCCGTTCGTAAAGCATTTCTATAAGTAGGCAAGTAAGTATTTCTTTTTTTACACTAGATATATACATATTTCTTCAAAGTCAGACAAATTATACACCAAGCATATTTTCATCTGTTTAATCTTGAAGATCTTGTATCAACGAGACTCGTCATCAAATGTTAAATGGATGGTGCCATAGAAACTTCGCCTCATTTCAAGTCATTTAATCTTGATTACTTTGCAGTCATTGCTGTTCTCACAGAAACACAGAAGTTGTGTATTGTCAGGATGAACTACTAGTGACTGGGGATTCGTAAGTGTTGTGTTAAGTACTAAAACCTTCTCCAGCCTTTCGTCAGATATATTAACATGAATTAAAGATCTTAACTTATCACATACGAAGAGTTCATTCTTACCTGCTGGACATAAAGCATATGCGCAAGATAAAGAAGGGTGTATAAGAATAGAAGTGGTGCATTCTTTGATTTTCAACACAATCAAGCCTTTCTTCTTGTCGCAAACATATAGCATGCCGCCATCTACAAAGATACCGCGAGGTCGCTGCAGGAAAGGAATTCCGGAAGAATCTTTTTTGATTGTTTGAAGAAGTTTCCCTCCTAGTGTATAAAGGCATATCCTTCCTGGTCCTTCGGGGGAAATATGATAACTACCCCCGAGAGCTACATACAGCGTTTTCTTGTTGTAATATAATCCACGACATATGTCATCAATTTCAAATGCTCTTGTAGGCGTCATCGATGATTGATCTAGTGCAACGAACTGAATTTCGTACTTTGACCCGAGAGACACAGCAATCTGCTTTGAACCCACTTCGCAGATCATTACTGGTTGCGATTCTAGCATGCATGTGTCAACTGGACGAAAGGTGCTGTCAAACCGTTTCAGACATCGGTTGGATAGATCTGCAAGAATGAGTTCCCCGTTAGAAGTAAAACAAGAACTGTTTATATCACACACCTTAGTGTCATCCTCTGTACGTACTGAGAACTCTTCCTCTAAAAGTGTGCACATCTCATTCGAGTCTTTCAGCTGTGTTTCCCCAAGGATGTCCACATTTAGGAAGTTTTCCGCAATCTCGTTCATTTCAAATTGCAACCTTTTACCCCGTGTTGTCTTCAGAAAGTTGTCCAACATTTGTTCGCCAGCTTTGATTTCTGTTTGACTTTTCTTAACGTACACAAACATTTGAGCAATGTTTTCATCTTGTCTTTGCAAATTACTTATGCCAGTGTTCATTGTTGTTATCAAAGTAGTTATTTCTTTGACGTCTTCTTCTAAGGGTTTAATGGAGTCTTTGCTTACAGACATTAGATCTGTTATAGTTTTATCTACAGCATCATCAACCTTATTTTTCATTTCATCTCTTATGTATTCCATTTTCGCCAAATTCTGTTTTTCATCTTTTAAAAGTTGTTCTATCTGAGATTCTTTGTGCTTTTTCATAACCTCATATTTGGATTTATTCTTCTCGGCTTGATGTATAGCTTTTGTAACATCCGTTGAATCCATAATGGTTTGCACCACTTTAGGAATGTACACCACTCCTTTGCATAATCTGAAAATACGATTAATAATTTTTTTAGCCATACTTCTTATGAAGTCAAATTTTGTAAATGGTCGTGTTGTCAGTCTGTCCGTCACATAATCGGAAAAATTCTGGATATACTGAGCCATTCAGCGAATAGATTATGTTTAAGTAAAAATATTTTAGTCATGTAACTTCAATGTCAAGGTCCTACAAACCGTCAATTTGACATTGGGATAGATTGCATCACCTATTACTGATAACTTGATTGGGACAAAGGTTTCAATTTTTGCGGAAACAAAGCTATTGTTACCTGTGATCTAGAGCCACACATGTCCCACAGACAACGGTATCATGATTGCCACAGTAAAGATCCAAAACTTTCCCAAGATGAAGAGCACACATTTCCCGTGGGAGACAGTTGCTTTCCACCCGTAGAGAGCTCATTGCCTTTATATCAACCTTTCGATGATTCTTCATGATTGCAAACTTGTCGTGGTCCTTGATACAGTTTTTGCACAAAGCTTCTCGACAGTCAAGACAATAGTGAACACCCTCAATTAGTTTATCTGATTTTGAACATGGAGTGCACAAGAATTCGCAGTATTCATCAGATGTACGAACCACTGTATTGTCCTTGGTGTCCGCCATATTTCCTCAGTTTGCAACAAAAGAAAAATGAAATACACATTCAAGATGTTCTCTCTTCAGCTATTTGTACATGTCCTTATGTGTGTAGACATCTCAAGTGGTATAAAGTCACGCTTAAGTGTTGTTTTATGGCAGATGTGTGTGCCTGTGAAGTTGAACATTTATGTGAAGTAAACACTCAAGCAATTTTTTAGAATTATGTCAGACTTTTGTGATCAAAACGCATTATTTTTAATCGACATCTCTTTTATCTGATGAGAATTAAGGCATGAAGTCTTTATTTTTTTATTTTCTGAAACTTGAATGGGTGAACTAATTATGGACAATAATTATAGGAAAATTAACAGTATAAACAGGAAAGTTACTGATACGTTTTCACCGAATTATATTACACAGGAATCAACGATATTGACAGAACAGAACATATATTTTATTAACTCACACCAGTGTACAAAGTACAGGAGTATACAATGCATGCATACATACATACATACATACATACATAGGTCAAATGAATTGGTGGAAAATACCAATAAATGTGTCATTTACATTGTGCTGTGCTACTGTTTTAGAAAAGAGACAGCTACCCAGATACAGCTGCCATCTATTTAATTTTTAGATTAAACATTTTGTACTATTGTCATTTATTTAACTATCCATTCAATCAATTACTTCATAAAAGCCCTTAATGCATTTTTTAATTATGAACAATTGACATTTATTTTACAGCTATTTTATAACACAAATCATTCTTAAAGACGTTGACAAATCTAAGATGCAATAAATTACAGGTCGTAAGGTTATGTAGCCGAAATAATAATCATGAACAAATTAATTTGTTATACACTATGTATCACGAAAAATGTTATCTATCGAATGGAAATTCATCCATAAACATAAGTGAAGAATGAGTTGTGACTCACTGAAAGCGGGACATAGTAGAAAGAACATCAAAGTACTTGTCAATTGTAAAATATGGTGTGTAGGTGAATGAGCAGAAATAGCAGATCACTTGGATTTTAACTATCACCATAGATAGAAAAATATTATCTTACCGCGTGTAGTTTTAACAGAATTATCATAGATGCATGCATGTCTGCATCGCTTCAAGCCAATGTTTGTTTTGTTTTCGGTTGAAATCAGTAAGATTTTATTCATAAGGAACATAAGCGAACTTGGGGGTATCTTATCTTTCATTTATGCAACGTTTAGAAATAAATGTGTGATGGCGTAAAGGAAAATAACTCCTGATTAGATATAATATTAATATATCAGAGTTGTCTTCCTTTGATTGCTAAAAAACGTTTAAGCACAAAATACAGCTTTTTTCTGATCGGTTTGTTAACGAGTTAAAATCCGATATGTTAATTATTTATTACTTATTCAACAAATTAAACCTTAGGAAGTATACAAAAATGAAAATCAATTGTGTACTTAATTTATTATATATAAACTTGTTACGCTGATTTTTCAAGTTTCCATGAAAACATATTATTGAGATAAGTTATTTCTAAACACCTAGGTTAGGCAAATGTCGAATATATGGATACAGGGATGTAAGGACAGCAACATAAAGGATGACCACTATCAACCCTGTAAGGAGCTGCTAATTTCTTTCATGTAGTTTGAACCACTTAAGTGCAACGTGACAAGTCCTCTTCGCAACTAGAGGTCATGGGGTCGATTCCTGGCAGCGACACGTTAGTGTGGTTTAGAAAGTAACTGTTGTAGTAACTCGTAAATAAGGAATCCGGGTCCAGTGGTAACGTATGCGACTTGGGGTCGGAAAGTTGTTGGTTCGAACCCCGTTGGGGCAAGGATTTTATCATGACTTTCTTAGGCACAAAGTACTGGACCGACCCAGAAACCGCCGACAGGGATTTCATTAAAATCGTGAACACGCCAGTCTAAAACAAACGAGTTGTTGTTGACTGTTGTTTGTTATATTAATTGGTGTAATCCTCTTGTTTGGTCCTCCGCGTATATGGGTAGTTCCAGGACGATTTGCTGCCGTTTCTGAATATTATGACTAAGTTGGGTATCATGCTGTTGATTATTTTACTTCTACTACTACTTCTAAGACTACTACTACTATTACTACTACTAATTAGTTTATCATTATTATATCACCTTAACTAGGCATAATGTTTTAAACTAACACCAAAATAGCGGCTAAAAATTTAGCCATATGGGTACACAATATATCACGATAGGAGCTGATAATGTTGTTTTCCTAAACCTACGTGCAGAACTGCAATGTCTACATGCATCAATGAAGCAACATAATTTGATTGGGTTTTCGCTGAAATTCAGTCTGGTTGTTAACTCGGCGATAAATAGAGTATTCAAGGATGATACCAGCGTATACGATTCTGAGACAGATAGGGACGCAGTGTGTGAGGACAATTAGCACCTCTGTCGTGAAACAAAAGGATGGACACCACTATAAACTCGTTGTCGTCGGGGGCGGGGCCGGCGGTTTGGCCGTGGCCAGTCGGGCTTGTCGGGCATTTGGACAAGGTCACGTGGCAGTTGTGGAGCCATCCGAGGTAAATACAATGGTCATTTTGTTGACTTTAAATGATATATTTTTAACCTCTCCCGTTACTTTGGTTTAAATCTATAACATCAACTATATGTACTGATTTCTAAAAACAAAATCGTTATATGTGTCGTTAGTGTACAATTTTTTGTCAATGTTTAATCTTATGTAAGGTAAAACAAACAAAAGTAAAATGTCTCCGACGGCAAGCGTTATAATACCAAGGCCATATTGGTGACGTATTACTGTAAAGTCTGCAGTACTGATCGATATGCTGCTGCATATGACAGTACATAATTATTTCATTGTCAAGTGAAATAATCAAACCGGTGTCTGTGGTTAGAATCTTAACATCGGGAGAGAGATGTCGTATGTACTATCCCTGGCTGTGACATGCCTTAAGTCAAAGACTTACACATTTCCAGTGTTTAGTAGCTCCTCCTTTCTCACAAATAGTGTACCACAAAAACAAAAACCATGTGTAGTAAAAACCGGGAGAATTTTACTGAGTGGTTTACCTGTTTTACACAAAGAAATGTATAGCCATGAATGGGAAAGATGGCACTTAAATTTTCACTACTACAACATGTAAGCTGCAGTATGAAAGTCTCTCTGACTGATGTCAGTCCTATGTAACAAACACCCATCTTCCAGATATTCCAGAAAACAGAGTCCGTCACATTTGCAGCGGACACCACATATTTTTACTCTTCCGATTGTTTTTTTGTTGTTGTTTTTTTGTATCAGGCTGGGAATTGTTCATCCATGATCCGCCATCTATTTCAAATTTGCCGGAGAATGTTTTCATTGTCTCTCTAGACATGGTAAGATCGTCCCCCGACACGTTGTGTCAAGCCAGCTACTGGGTAGGTCCAAAACCTATTACAATTGACATAATATCAATATTAACAACTGTAGGGACGCAGGTCTACGAGGTGCCAGCCTGTATGGCATTGTTTCTCTATGTTTTTCGTCGACCTTCCGAAATCATAACATGGATTTTATAGAACTTGATATTGTGTCATTTAATTCAATGTGGCGTTTAACTGAATTTGACAATATGACTGCATTACATTTAATTTTGTTTAGAACACACACACATTTCTACCTGTATATACAGGTGCAAAGAATCCGTTACAATGTCAATCCATATATATGACGGATAGAAATGTCCATGTAAGAAATAGTCCTTGTCCAAATTTAAAACCACGAAAAGGTAAAAGAATCGTCACATTTTTTTGTACAAGTGGCTTTGTTGTTGTTGTTGTGGTATGGAGTTTGGAGCAGGGTCTTATATCCTCTCTTGTCGCCTAATTGCTTCATATGAATACTGTCACAACTCTAAAGCTATCAAGATAGAGATAGTGCGACCAGTATAAAGCTAGATCAGACTGCAAGAAACATTTCGCAACCTCCCAGAACACATCGGAGATTAGGAGGATACACTTCAAAAACATTTGTTTTCAGTTTGCTCTGGCTTTTCTATGGTGTGCATATAACGTGGTGAGAAGTGGCATAATGACTTGGTTTTATAGGCTAATCTTGTATGACAATCTCTATTCACGTAATTTTGTACACATTCCTATTGAAATGACACACACGCAAGTGGTATATGGTGATATGCACTCAAGCCTGACAAGCATTTCACATTTTCAAAAGGAAATCTGATTTCAATACAGTGTTTCTGTGTAATAAATAAATAATAACTCTGAAACAATTCATATATTTATACAGGAACCAGCATAATGTTGGTTTCGTTAAATTTTATTGATATTATCATCTCAGCAAAGTTCAGTGAGGAAGCCTTCCAGCTGGCTTACAGTAGGTCGGTGGTTCTATCCGGATGCCTCCGTGCATTCGGGGTCTTCCTCCACCTGTAATTAGCTGGACGTCGCTATATGACTGAAATACTGTCGAAGCGACGGTAAACTCAAAAAGTCAAGTCAAGTCAGCAAAGTTCAACGTGTGATATTCCCCCATCTCTCTCTCTCTCTCTCTCTCTGTCTGTATTGTTGCCTGTATTGTTGCCTACATGTGTGTGTGTGTGTGTGTGTGTGTGTGTGTGTGGACAACTAGACGTTCCAAGGTCAAGGAGGTAGCCATTACTGTAGACGTGAGACTATTGAGCGGAGGAATGCGCTGCGTACGCTTGTGTTGTAACTATACGTCGCATTTCAACTTCTCATTACTGGTAATTCATTCACAAGCTGGCCAGGATTCGTGCTGCGCGTTGCTCTTCAATATATATAATATAAAAGATATGTTTATCGTAATAATCCCTTGAGCTTCTCCAAGATTTCAATGTATCTAAAGTGCAAAGTAACGTATCGCAGAATAATCAATATTGCAATATTGCGCAACATCATTTTGATCTCCTAACCAAGGTCACATTGTCATTTTCACTTATTCAGTTGGGAAGGTCGCATTCACATATATAAAAAGGAAGTGATTTGTCAATGTATGTTCAGTGTACAAAATTCTTTAACACATCGTCACATCATGTAGGTCTACCATGAGCGTTTCCGGCTTGTGTTTTTAACTTGTGGTAAAGTAACTTGTCTACCGTGCATGATATTGGTTTTAAAGATGTATTTTATTATCTTTAGACTTCGGATGACTTAAAGGTTTAGGTTAGGTGCATTTAAAATATCATGGAGGAAGGACGGGTGAAAAATGTGTTCTGCTATGAAAATGCTACGCTTGTTGTGCATTTCAAATGAATGATATTCAAATTACGTTCTATGCTTAAGTTAATGGAAGTCTACCTTTTAGCTCAACTGAACACGTAGTACTCCTGTGAGCTTTTAGGATCTATAGCTGATCGTCCACAATTTGCCTCGGAAACCACTTGGTCCAATTTAATGAAACTTGCCTTGACGTATTCCTCGCATAATGCTCTACAAAGTTGTTCAAATGGTTCCGGGTCACAGATGCTAAAAATACATTTAAATAAAGACTTAATAAGACCTTCTCTAAAACCGCAAGATAACGGCTTAAAAATTATATGTCTAGCATCGTCTAGTTGACCTTTACCAAGTTTCTCCATGGGGTCAAAATAAGATTAGATGGATGGATGGATTGATGGATGGATGGATGGAATTTTATAAAGGCATAAATAGGGAAAACCTTTAACAATATTCATCTAGTCAAAAACAACAAGGCCTGGAGCTTAGATATTTGGTTTGTGTCTTTCCCTTTTAGTCCCTGTTATTGCTCAAATCATGACCTGGAGGCAAACTTTGCAACGTTCGATGTTCACTTTTTTACATGGACTTATACAGGGAGATATGACCTATGACCTTTAACCTGGAGCACGTGTACTATTTCCTGTGTGGGAATGAAGTTTGACCTTGGGTGACCTTGGTCATGACCAAGTGGCCATTTTTGAATTTTAAAGCTTCAACCTTCAGGTACTGTTTGGTGTGTGGAACAAAATAATCTTGCTGCATTTTTGCATGGATTACGTATTCAGTATGACTTTGCTATAACACAGTGACTTGCACATGCAACGAAGGCAATATTTCGCAAGTGAGCGACTTTGTTTAAATCTTATAATCATCTTTTTGTATTTCAACCAATAGTTTCATATTAAACAACCGTATTGTATAAAGGTGTAACTTTTATTACGCTATGTCTGCCTATACTAGAAACACTACAACCAGGCTATGTGGACTCTGGTCGGAGCCGGGATCAAACCTGTTGGACAGTCCGAGATCAAAATAGAGGATGCCGTGCCTAAAAATTGTCGTCTGTACAAGCAGGGGGCGGCTGGATTCGAGCCAGAGAAAAACAAAGTTATACTGACTAACGGTACACAGGTAAACAAAGTAATACTGACTAACGGTACACAGGTAAACAAAGTAATACTGACTAACGGTACACAGGGAAACAAAGTTATACTGACTAACGGTACACAGGGAAACAAAGTTATACTAACTAACGGTACACAGGTAAACAAAGTTATACTAACTAACGGTACACAGGTAAACAAAGTTATACTGACTAACGGTACACAGGTAAACAAAGTTATACTGACTAACGGTACACAGATAAACAAAGTTATACTAACTAACGGTACACAGGGAAACAAAGTTATACTGACTAACGGTACACAGGTAAACAAAGTTATACTTACTAACGGTACACAGGGAAACAAAGTTATACTAACTAACGGTACACAGGTAAACACAGTTATACTGACTAACGGTACACAGGTAAACAAAGTTATACTAACTAACGATACACAGGTAAAACAAAGTTATAATGACTAACGATACACAGATAAACAAAATTATACTGATTAACGGCACACTGATACACTGGCAAACGTGAGCAGACAGGTTCCATATTTTCATAGCAAGGGTATGGTATCATTTTCTTTGTATCTATATATTCATTATACTAAATTTCAAAACACATAATTTACTCTAGAGATCTAAAACACTTAAATTTCGAAGATTAAAGAAATATTTTAAACATAAACAAACTGTGTACTGATAAATAACGGTCATTTGTCTATGTTAAAACGGATTAGTAAAATATGGTCGTGTTGTATTTAAAACCCAAATTAAATTAGGTCAAGACCTGTTTAAACCAATAGCAACACTAAAAACTGAAACTGGTGACAACGTATAAGGTTACATTAAGTACACATATTATGTAGCATTCAGTACGTACATTATGTAGCATTCAGTACGTATATTATGTAGAATTAAGTACGTATATTATGTAGCATTAAGTACGTACATTATGTAGCATTCAGTACGTATATTATGTAGCATTAAGTACGTACATTATGTAGAATTAAGTACGTATATTATGTAGAATTAAGTACGTACATTATGTAGAATTAAGTACGTATATTATGTAGAATTAAGTACGTACATTATGTAGAATTAAGTACGTATATTATGTAGCATTAAGTACGTATATTATGTAGCATTAAGTACGTATATTATGTAGCATTCAGTGCGTACATTATGTAGCATTAAGTACGTATATTATGTAGAATTAAGTACGTACATTATATAGCATTCAGTACCAATATTATGTAGCATTAAGTACGTATATTATGTAGCATTAAGTACGTATATTATGTAGCATTAAGTACGTACATTATGTAGCATTCAGTACGTATATTATGTAGCATTAAGTACGTACATTATGTAGAATTAAGTACGTACATTATGTAGAATTAAGTACGTACATTATGTAGCATTAAGTACGTATATTATGTAGCATTAAGTACGTACATTATGTAGAATTAAGTACGTACATTATGTAGAATTAAGTACGTACATTATGTAGAATTAAGTACGTATATTATGTAGAATTAAGTACGTATATTATGTAGAATTAAGTACGTATATTATGTAGCATTAAGTACGTATCTTATGTAGAATTAAGTACGTACATTATGTAGAATTAAGTACGTACATTATGTAGAATTAAGTACGTACATTATGTAGCATTAAGTACGTACATTATGTAGAATTAAGTACGTACATTATGTAGAATTAAGTACGTACATTATGTAGAATTAAGTACGTATATTATGTAGAATTAAGTACGTACATTATGTAGAATTAAGTACGTACATTATGTAGAATTAAGTACGTATATTATGTAGAATTAACTACGTATATTATGTAGAATTAAGTACGTACATTATGTAGAATTAAGTACGTACATTATGTAGAATTAAGTACGTACATTATGTAGCATTAAGTACGTACATTATGTAGAATTAAGTACGTACATTATGTAGAATTAAGTACGTACATTATGTAGAATTAAGTACGTATATTATGTAGAATTAAGTACGTATATTATGTAGAATTAAGTACGTATATTATGTAGCATTAAGTACGTACATTATGTAGAATTAAGTACGTACATTATGTAGAATTAAGTACGTATATTATGTAGAATTAAGTACGTATATTATGTAGAATTAAGTACGTATATTATGTAGAATTAAGTACGTACATTATGTAGAATTAAGTACGTATATTATGTAGAATTAAGTACGTATATTATGTAGAATTAAGTACGTATATTATGTAGAATTAAGTACGTATATTATGTAGCATTAAGTACGTACATTATGTAGAATTAAGTACGTATATTATGTAGAATTAAGTACGTATATTATGTAGAATTAAGTACGTATATTATGTAGAATTAAGTACGTATATTATGTAGCATTCAGTACGTATATTATGTAGCATTAAGTACGTATATTATGTAGAATTAAGTACGTATATTATGTAGCATTAAGTACGTTTATTATGTAGCATTAAGTACGTATATTATGTAGCATTAAGTACGTACATTATGTAGAATTAAGTACGTACATTATGTAGAATTAAGTACGTACATTATGTAGAATTAAGTACGTATATTATGTAGAATTAAGTACGTATATTATGTAGAATTAAGTACGTACATTATGTAGCATTCAGTACGTATATTATGTAGCATTAAGTACGTACATTATGTAGCATTCAGTACGTATATTATGTAGCATTAAGTACGTACATTATGTAGCATTAAGTACGTACATTATGTAGAATTAAGTACGTATATTATGTAGCATTCAGTACGTACATTATGTAGCATTCAGTACGTATATTATGTAGCATTAAGTACGTACATTATGTAGCATTCAGTACGTATATTATGTAGCATTCAGGACGTATATTATGTAGCATTAAGTACGTACATTATGTAGCATTCAGTACGTATATTATGTAGCATTAAGTACGTACATTATGTAGCATTCAGTGCGTACATTATGTAGCATTAAATACGTACATTATGTAACATTCAGTACGTACATTATGTAGCATTTTGTGCGTACATTATGTAGCATTGAGCACGTACATTATGTAGCATTAAGTACGTATATTATGTAGCATTGAGCACGTTTATTATGTAGCATTAAGTACGTACATTATGTAGCATTGAGTACGTACATTATTCTTTTGAAACTCGTTGATCACATTTCAAGGAACATCACTTTCATTACTATATCTAATATCAATGACATCTCTCCATTCTCTTTTTTTTTCACTGCTCTGTTTCAACCATTTTTTTTTGTTTTGTTTCAGCTCAGTTATGAATATCTGGTGATAGCGTTAGGGATTCAAGTGGACTACCACAAGGTAAGAAGTGACGACACAGAGAAGAAACATATCCCGACAATTTATAATATCACTAAATCAAAAACGCGTTGCCTTTAACAATGTAGACATCGCACTTTTCATAATATCCGATGTTCTATATAATGTATCTCCCACCACTGACGTTATATCTTACCACCATATGGAGAGTACGTCATATTGATTCGCTTGATAAGTTTAATGTTTAACGGGATAAAACGTCGAATGGCAGATGGGATTCCCAAGGTTGATGAGAGTAATGAATTGAATAAACCGTGGGTATCCGACGATGTCCCTCCCTTAATGGAGTAATCTACAATTTAGCCAAACAAAAAAAGCTTGCTTTATTGATGTAAGGGTTGTGGAGAGAGAGAGAGAGAGAGAGAGAGAGAGAGAGATTCAAAATTGTTATCGAGAATGAGAATTTAAGCGAAATTAATGTTAAAAAAAAACAATTTTCCACATCAAATTGATCTTTGAGCTAATATATCATTTTAATGTGAGAAACATATTTCAATGAACGACATAATTTTATTTTGCTATATACATATTTGTTTAACCAAGGTCATATTACATGTCAGAGATGGGAACTCTGCACTTCATGTAAAGCGAATTTTAGGTTGCCCTTCACTGGCTTATGCGTTGTAAACAACGCAACATAAAAAAAGTTTCTTCTGCAAAAACAACATATTGTAGAAGCTTTTCAATTAATTCACGTTTAATGAATGTTATGGTTCAGGTAGATGGCCTGGTTGAGGCATTGAGAAATGACCCATCTGTCTGTTCCAACTACAATAGCCATTACGTGACGAAGACCTTCCCGGCTATTCAGAAGTTTAAAGGTGGAGATGCAATATTCACCTTCCCCAATACACCAATCAAATGTGCCGGGGCACCGCAAAAAATAATGTACCTTGCTGAAGAATATTGGAGAAAGGTTTTATTTTAAAGTTTTATTTTTATTTTGAGCATGTTTACTTAATTTACATAAATCATTATGATACAGAACTGGCAATAGGTATAATTGCTCTCACTGTATATTTTGTTCTATCAATGACGTCACACA
The DNA here is from genome assembly GCA_021229015.1 of Solen grandis. Lineage (NCBI taxonomy): Eukaryota > Metazoa > Mollusca > Bivalvia > Adapedonta > Solenidae > Solen > Solen grandis. Next base: position 22,318,566 of record CM037780.1, on the reverse strand, counting down.
CGAGAGAGAATTTATTCGAGAGAGTATACAATTACTTATTATATTAACTAACATTTTTTGAAAATTTAAACAGTTGATTTTATGCAAAATACACGTAATTGCAATATTTTTTTTTTTCGAAACTTCTTAAATTAGCATGTTTAACAGATAACCTTTGTGAATGACCTTTATGTATATTCGGACTCAACATAGCACGGTGTTCGAGAGAAGACACAGATCCTGTACAACGTATCTACTCCAGTTATATTCCGAGCACCACATTATGCAAAAAGGTTGATGGTTGTTGCAAAAAAGAAGTCAGTAGCCTATATTATTTTACTGAACGCAATTGCCACAACAAAATACTAACACAGTATCAGAAAATTAAACTAATTTAGCATAACACGTGTACATGTTTTAGTTTAATAGATATAGTGGTGGGCTGTTGGTCATATTTCGTGGATCTGGCTAGAGTATCTGACCAGATATCGTTAAATTATCATCCTTGTTTACTTACAGCACGCAACAATTTACAGTATTTCCAAAAAATGCTTTTTTAATTAGCATTGTTTAGTTAAACTTTGGCTAAAACATTCTTTTATATTTATGATGGAATTTGTTAAAACCACATTTATTTATTTATTTATTTATTTATTGCATTTTTTTTAAATATTTATTTAAGTGTATTGATATGAGAAACTGCCTTTCTAGAAAAGAATTCCTTTAATCGTATTAAGATTGCTTGCGGTTACACATAATTTTGCGTGGCATGAAATGTCATGTCAGAGCACATATTGTTAATCTCTGAAGAACCAGTGTTTCAATTTGCCACCCTGTCAATAAATATGGTTTGGCAGGTCGGATTTTGTTTTTAAGTCGGTCGGGTAACTAGAAACTAGTCACTATTTGGGGGTTTAATTTTAATCGTCCATATACTGACGGTACCACTTCTCATTCATAGGAATATCCAGATGAACTTTCGTTTTAACCTCACAACAATTGACCATACAAAGAGGGAAGCCACATTTGAATTACTGGACAGTTCAGATGGGGAAACCAAGACTATCAAGTTACAGCATGTCTAACATTTAAGTGAAATCCTTTTGTACACTTTTTCATAAGTTACACTCCGCAAGAGACGTGATACTTCTTTTATAACACCATTAAAACGCTCTTATTTTTTTTCTCCAATCATCCAAGTTATATTATTTTTTTAAAAGAATATCTTTGAATTCGTTTGATAAACATTATCAGTTATTAATCATTTACTGAAAAATGGTATTGTAAAAATAGTGTCAACATTTTCACACTTTACTTCTGTAGGAACCGTTTGTTTCATTTTTCATGTAGTTATGCAATTCTTCTGTCTCTACCCACAGTATGATTTTCTCCATGCTTCCCCTCCCATGTCCGCACCGGATGTCATGAAGAACTCGACCACGCCCATCACTGATGCCGAAGGGTACCTGGACGTCGATAAATGGACCATGCAACACAAGACTTTCCCCAATATCTTTGGTCTCGGGGACTGTACAAATATCCCTACATCCAAAACCGCAGCAGCTGTTGGTATGTTGGTATTTCCTTAATTTAAATACTAATAACTTTTTTGTATTGCTAAACCCTTAAAACATGTATTGCCAATTCTGAAAAAAATCCCCTATATATGACTTGGATATGCTACCCCATCTCACTGGGAATTACCACACACATTGGAATCTTGAATAATATCAAAGATATGTTCGATCTAAAAATAAGTTTCGTTCTCTTTCACTGTATACCGTGACGATGCGTCGTCACAGATATAAATACAATCTCTGACAACTGCTTCAGGGAGTCGACTCTTTGGCCCAGTGGTTAGAGCATTGGACTTGCACGCCGGGTTTGATCCTGGGCCGGGTCGAGTTTGTTGCAATACTTTAAAGTTCATAATGCAGTACAGAGGGACAAATAATCGTAATTCTGCGACTCTGGTGCCAATGTCCCATCTGTAAATACAAAACAAAAATGATACAGACTTCAATACGCTGTGTAAAGCATTAAAAACGAATGTCATACGAGTAGTTTTCCTGGTAACTTTTGCATCATGCATTCTTAATACGAACGTTAATTAAATACAGTTCTATGATTCACTGCATATTACACATTCGCCTTAATAATGATATACATGTTTTTATATGAATTATGCGTTAATTGGTAGTATCTCTTGAGATAAACTGGAAAATTTCGATTTGCATGTAACTTTTTCAGCCTGTCAAAACAAGATACTGTTTGATAACATGCAAAGTGTAATGGTTGGTAAGACGCCGACTCGAAAGGTTAGTTTTTTCACTGATAACACTTATATCGATGAGTTCTTGGACTGCAAGTACTTTGGCTCATGAACACTTCCTCTGGACTAGAACCCATCTTTCATGTGATGATTATATGTGATTGCTTGCACTAACTTAGTTATCTAATTAAGTGATACATATGTGTTTGTGCTGGGTATGTAGACTGTTGCTAGTTTACAGCTGTATATAGCTGTATATACTTAAGGACTTGAAAGCTGTTAGTTTTACTGTATAAATATATACTTTTAGATTCATTTTGAATACCATTCTTGCAAAGACTGAAAATACATGTAACTGGAAAAAAATCAGAAGGAGTACAATTTATTTCGAATTCTGTCGATTTTTTTTCTTGTGAATGATCTCGTTCCAAATAATCTTTATACACATGAAGTTCTTAAATGATTGCAATATTGTCGGATGAACGTTAAATACAGGGCAGCTTATAATTAAGACTAACGTGACATATGACTTCCCGCAGTACGATGGCTACACCTCGTGCCCTCTGGTGACCAGCTACTCCAAGTGTATCATGGCCGAGTTTGACTTCGATGGTAACCCCATGGAAACGTTCCCCTTTGACCAGGGAAAGGAGCGGAGGACAATGTTCCATCTCAAGAAAGACATCATGCCCAGGATATACTGGCATATGTTGATCAGGTAAACCAGTCACTTGACTTCGATATTGACCGCTTTCACACAAAGTTAATACATTTTGTGCATGTACACATGTCAAATTATTTACTTGTAATCTATTCTAGATAACTGTACACTGTAAAATGTATTTTTTTTAGGGGGGGGGGGGGGGGGGGGGGGGGGGCTAATAGATCTGGTGTTTTGAATGACATTAATCTGCGAATATATATATACACTTGAGATTGTTTGTAATAGGTTCAACCAATATAATTGTCAACAATAAATAATGGGTGTACGGTATTTTTAAATATGTTTTGAATAACTACAGTTGATTTAACAGCCACAGTATTTTAAGCAACAATAAATGAGCTTTAAGTGTCACTTAAATACGGGCGGCGTTGTGTAAACATGATATCATTATTGGCTTGAAATCGTACTCCAGTACTTTCGAAATCAAACTTAATTAAGGTTCATTTATCGTTGGATTGCCACTTGCTTGTAAGCGTGATAATTTAATATGTAACCAAATCTATATACTGTTGTGTTATATGCATAATAATACATATTAAATGTTCACGTTTCATTTTACAGGGGCCACTGGTCTGGACCTAAGATATTTCGGAAGGCTTTTCATTTAGGACTTTCCAGATAGAAAATGGTCTTGCAGATTTTGACATGCGTTATTCACTGCAGGGCGCATTTATATGCGGTGCCCAAACCATGACGATATTTAAGTGTTTCTTCATTTGGCAAACACGAGCATAACCGCCAAAACGAGGCCTTCCATCATTGACAAGGGACGCAATTCTTTCTAAACGTAATTTTTCCACGGTTGTAGAGTTGCGTGTTTTTGCTAATACATAAATATAGTAAATATGTATATTTATTTGATTAATATGCTGACAGTGTGCATGGCATTAAATGGTTTTCAAAATATGAGTATTCCAGATTAACTAGAGTACGGAGGAACCTTGAGGACAGAAGTGTACTGTATGTAGGTCACTTCCACGAGGACCTGGATCTTTCCTTTTGGAAAATGGTGACGTGTACAAGGAGGACATGGATATGCTGGAAGGAAAAACATTAAGGATGCATTAATTCCGGGCGCCTGCACGCGCCACCTTAAGCCTATTTATCTTAA
>CM037780.1:22264380-22314380 GCA_021229015.1 Solen grandis | reverse complement strand
AATGATTTTGAAACGAGTAAGAATATAAAGAGATGTACAGAAGTTCCAGCAATGTTAAAGGTTTTAACTAATTGGTTGCCGAAACTTTAATTACAGAAGACACAGTATTCAGTATGTCATGATAACTTTTTAAAGCTCTTACTGACATTACAAAGACTTGTGATTATAGAGGACACACGGGTACATAAGTTTTACACCTGACTCAAATGACAGTCATGGTCCATAATCTCCGCCAAAGAAGACTAAGGCTTCGAACGAGTAATATTATCAAAGGCTTATTTTTCAAAATCAGCAAAAGTAATAATCCTTGCTTATTTTCTTTGTTTAAATACATGTAGTCTAATACTTTAAAATTCAAGTGCACATTTTCTCCAGTATATCGGTTTTTCATAAACCCTGTTTGAGAGTGTGAAATAAGATCATTTAATACTTTCATGTCTCTATTTGCTATTGCTTTAGCTGTAATTTCGTAATATATGTTTTGTAAACTAAGTGGTCTCCAATTTGATAAAAAAAAAAAATTTCTGTTTTGGATTTAAGAAAATATGCTTTGACGTTGTAGATCAGAAAGTTTCCCCTCTTCATATGAAAAATTTAAATGTTAAATAAAGAAAGGTATGTCTTCCAAAAACAATTATAAGATATAGGGTTTATTTCATCAGATCTTGGATTTTTGTTATTTTCTAGTGTTGGAGAATCGTACTAAAATCACTATCGATTATCGAATCGAATCGGAAAGGATATTATCGATTGTAATAATCGATTATTGAAGATTTAACACAGAGTGTTCTGATCATTTTAACACAAAACTTAAATAGACATAGTTTCAATTTTACATAATTTCTAAGACATAAAGACACTACAAACTACTTGTAAATACATTGAAGTGGGTTCATTTGCTGAATGTCGTTAATTTCAGAGCATTTTTGCTTGTTTCATTAAATGTTTATTATTTTTCTTCAGTTTATTCACAAAACCGTTTACTTAAGATAAACTTATTTAAACTTTCAATTGATTCAATAAAAACGTATTTTAGTGGCTTTAATTTTAAAAGAAATCGAATTGACACCACCGTAGCAAGCGTTGAAAAAAAATTGCTAGACTGATTTGATATATTTCAATTATTCTGATTTCTTAGTTCTTTGGATATTTCATTCCCATAAACTAAGTTTGAAAGGTCTGGTTTGACCGATGAGTATCTCAGGGTTAACCGTTACAAACAGACCGGATGTGTCGAATAGACAAGTTTTGTAACACTCTATCATTCTTCGAATGGCGGGAGCATGAAAAAAAATCATTTTCAGAACTTTTCTTCAAATCCCCGCGAACCACCTCTGGAACGGCCAATGTTTAAATAGCAGTGGCAATTAAAGTTTTATTTATTATTAATTTTGAATATATCAATTATTGATTCATGAACGGCAGTATAAAGAAACAAACTAAAGTTATTAACATATTAATTACGACACACGTGGGTACCATTATTTTTGTAAGATTTTTGCATTGTTTGCCCCACATGGCATGTCGGGGTGACAGATCTTCTGATTTTTTTATAAACCAAAAATATTTCCAGACCTTTTGGCTTTGGGTGACTTTAGTAGTTTCGGTAAAATAATGTAGTTTTACTGCATCACATACACTGGCGGCATTGACATTTATTGCTATATAGAGTTTATTTAAGCGTTTTCGTAAACTAGTCTGAAGGATTTGTGACCAAATGTCGAGCATAATTATCACGCGAAAAACACTGATACGGATGCGGTAACGATTTACACCAATTTAAGCAATATGATTGAAATTGTGGAGTTGACGGTGTGAAAATACATCGCATCATCTTTATATGTGATAATTTAACGGCAATAATGGATTTTATGGAGAGAAAAAGATAAGAGTCAATTTGCACGGGCGACTGCTGAACTGGAAACAATATAAAACCTTAACAACTTTATATTCTTATATTCTTAAAATGCAACCTCTTGTCATTCATTCTTATTCAAACCATATCCGCATACAATATTTTTCAAAATTTCAAAAACTGCAGACTTTCAAATAACTTGTCTAACCATCTAAAGTAATAATAAGCTCTAAAAATACACTGTAACAAAGAAGCTAGAGTAAATTTATTTTGATTAACTTCGTTATCAGGTTCCAGCAAACAGGATTGTCCATCAGAAGTTTTAACATACTAAGGCGTGCTTTTGCTTGTACATTGATCCTTTGAACTAATTCAAATGAGATTTGCCGAAAGTCTTATTTTAAACTTAGATGCATATATAAAAAAAAACTGATGAAAAGGTCTAGGATTTTGTCTTCGTGATGGTACTAATCAGGTTAGATACGTTACATTTGCGGATGTCCGCAAATATTTCGAACAAGCACAAAGTTGTTGGTATCATTGTGCAGTATATGAACTTTAATGCATGCTGTAAGAGAATGACGACTTATGTGTTCTTTGAACATTAAACATTGACAGCTTACCTACAATATTATTTTAGTATTATCATAACGATTGTTCGACTCAATCAGTTCTTAATTCGAATGTACAATTTACCTCAGTATCATTGCATACAATGCATGACAAAATAATTACAGGGATGATTACGATTAAAATTTTACAAGTTATCATTTTACCATCAGCATTAGATGTATAAAATAATGTTTATTGTATATAAACATAAAATATTATTATCTTTGCTTTCATGTAATGTACTTGAATAACAAAGTCTCAAATACTGCGTTATAAGCAGACGAAATTTCGCGGAATTCCATCGACTAGAAATAGATAAAAGTCGTAATTGAAAACACCTATGTATGTAGAAGAATTTTCAGTTAGATTGCTTTTAAAGTTTTTACTTTAGGGATATTTAGTGCACTGGCTTAAGTTAAGTATATAAGCATGTAACTAAAATTTGAAAGTCATAGGAAATCAAATAAGAAAGTACAATTGTACATATTTGTCATCACCGCTCGACGTTTATTTCAATATCTATTTATAGACTATTTTAATTCTGATTCATATTTGCAAACTTTGAGCATGTCATCGTATTTATACTCAGGTCTATTTACGAGATCGATTAATATTACCAAGGAGATTAAAGAATTCGTTTAATCTTATATTGAACGGATTGATTATTCGAACAGAGAGCGTCAAATTTTATTTTTCAAGTTTTGCAATTAATCTTGATAGGTTCAAGGAAGCTTTGTCAGCAGAATACGACATCTGCTTCATTCTAGACAAGAAAAGTATGACGACACAGAAATCATAATTCACGGCAAAGATTCACGACCACTACCAGAGGAGGAAAGAATCGTTCTTATCCCGGATATGAAACAAGTATCGGCTTGAAAGTAACGGAAACCAAAGGGCCTAAGTAAATCTTATGGAAAATGTCTCGGCTCATGCTTTCTTCTCCATATCTTTCAGAATCCTTTACAACCATCTTGCACGCAGCTGTTATACTTTAATCTTTGCGAAGAACAGTTTAAACAGAACCATATGTACCCACTGCTCTGGAAATAGCTGTGATTGATCGACACTGATGATACTCTACGTAACATTTCATTTCATTGTTGCGTCATTTATTAACGGTCATCATCTTCAATACGACGCTTGCCTTGCCTGACGCTACAGTTGTTTTAGTTTCTTGTACAGTTCCAGACTTCATCCGTTCTTCTAGTGTCTGCGATACTGTAAACTCGCGGTGCACATGTGATTTATCACAGCCCGTTGTTCAGAATATTCTAGCAGGACAATGTTTGTCATACATGGGTATATGAAGGACGTTATAGTCGCGAATGCCGCGATCTATGTTTAATGTTGATTTCGTAATAGTTATATTCCTTCTTTATTTATTTTTTATTCAAGATGATTAAGCCAACGGTTCCTGAAATGTGTCCTGTTTGGTATTGTTGTGTCTCCATGTTTTGTTAATTGTAATACTTTCCTGAATGGAGACATTTGCTATTATAAACACTCGGTTTAGTGCAGTTGGGTCACCGTTCATTGTTAAATGCCGATGTTAGCTGAACGGCGACGCAAGCCTATAAATACCTTATTTAACATGACAAGGGTAACTGTAGCAAAACAGAATTTAAAGTATAAGGGTCTGTTTTGTATAAAAAAATAAAGTAAGGTTTAAAGAAAACAAGAGGGCCATGATGGCCCTTAATCGCTCACCTGAGAAATATTGCTTTCAATGGTTTATAATATGAACATACTTAAAGTGGGACCAATTTTGACACAGGGCCATGATTAAAAACAAACTTTGGTAAGGTCATTATTTTAACAACTTTTGTAGTAGTTCACAAGACAATTCTACATACCGAATATCCAAGCTCTAAGCCTTGCAGTATTTCAGGAGATGATTTTTCTATTTTTCCTATGTAAAATCAAGTGACCCCTAGGGCAGGGCCAATTTTCACCCAAGGGCCATGATTTGAACAACTTAAGTAGAGATCCACCAGACAATACTACACCCAATTAACCGGCCATGTGGTTTCGTGAGAAGATTTTTCTAGGTTTTCCCTATATAAGCCTATGTAAAATAAAGTGACCCCTGGGGCAGGGCAAATTTTGACCCTTGGGCCATGATTTGAACATTTTTTGTAAAGGTTTATAAGACAATTCTACACGCTGTAGGCCTTACAGTTTTGCAGGAGAAGATTTTCTAAGATTGCATTTTAAAATCTAGTTTTAGCTCCTGTGACCTACTTTTTCTACCAATCATAATAATTTGTACAATTTTGTTAGAGGACATCATAAGGATGATTCCTGTGAAATTTTGTCAAAATCCCTTCAGCGGATTAGGAGGAGATGTTGTTTAATGGAAAAAGTTGACGCAAGACGCACGCACGCATGGACAGATGGACGGACGACAGACGCCGGACAAAAGGCAATCATAAAAGCTCACCATGAGCACGTTGTGCTCAGGTGAGCTAATTATCTAAGCTCTAGGCCTTATGGATTCATAAAAGAAGATTTTTAAGATTTTCCTATATAACTCTATGTAAAACAAGTAACCCCTGGTGCGGGGTCATTTATCACCATAGGGCTATGATTTGAACAATCTTGGTAATGAACCTTGATGCTTCATACCAAATATCTTAGCTCTAGGCCTTATGGTTTTTTTTAAAGTTTTTCCTATATAAGTCTATGTAAAACAAGTGACCCCCGGGGCAGGGCCAATTCTAACCCCAGGGTCATAATTTGAACAACTTTTGTAGAGATTCACTAGACAATGCTACACGCCAAATATCTTAGCTCTAGGCCTTATTGTTTCATAGAAGTAGATTTTTAGTTTAGTTTTTCACTATATAAACCTATGAAAAATAAAATGACCCATGGGGCGGGGCCAATTTTGACCCACGCACGCACGCACGGACGGACGGACGACGGACAAAAGGCGATCACAAAAGCTCACCATGAGCACGTTGTGCTCAGGAAAAAAGGAACTTAAAATATAAAAATTATTTTGTTTATAAAAAAAAGGATATTAAGTGAAAATGTTTACTTAATATGAGCGAAACTTTGCAAAATTTAACATTCAAAAATAAAAAGAAATAACAGTTATTTAGTGTTAAGTCTTGTCACTAAGAAAAAACAGACGACAAGCGCTTCATGATTTGGCAAACTTTTGCCAATGCACAAGGTCGTTCGCGAAGAACCTAGCATGGATAATGTCTGTGTCCGTTTGCTTTTACAGAGAAAGAGGTACGCAGGGTGAAACAACGACATTACATTATTTATTTTAGAAGTGCTCCGCTGTTTCCTTGTACGTTGTTACGGAAATATTGATTTTTAGTTGTGTGTGACGTCAGTCACACAAACTATAGTACTACGTTTTCAACCCAGGTTCTCCTAGATTTAAAACCGAATAACCTCTCAATAGTTTAAATATGATCGAACAATTGTATATATCTCTATAACAAAAGTTTACTAGAATTTAGCAAAATTACTGATAAATCAATGCTGTGTCAAAAATAAATACTTACAGGCTACAAAAATCGCCTGTGATATGAAATCGTTATAGGATTTATTTTCTATGCTGATGTAACTGCAATTGAATGATGTTTTTATCACGTGATCACTTTACCAAGCGCACGAATATAGTTTGTTTCGATGCAAAAGTGGCTCGCAAATAAATTTGATAGTAATTGTGCAGCGTTTGGTCATTTAAGGTTGTTACAATAACCAATGTGAAGTCCAAAACAAATCATTGTAACATACTTATAATCAAATCAATCTATCGACCTCAGATATCTTCAAATGTTATTTCTTACACTAAAAATGACCGAAACCTTTATATCTATTATCCGGAATAAGTTCGGAGCCTCTGACCTCTGCAGAAAATTGCATAATTACTTCAATCTATAAATAGAGTCTGTTTGAATGAATCCAAATCAAAGTTCTGATAGCACTGAGATAATAGGAATGCCGCATTTCTTTTTGTTTATCAAAGTGAATTTTATTATTGGTGATCGACTTGCAGCTCTTCAAACACGCTTTCATTTGAGACACACACAACTTCAGTGCCTTCAGTGCTTTGATTTTACACTCCTATCCGTAATCTGTAATATTTAGATTGTCACTTTGCTTGCTGGACAATAAATGAACTTTCACTTTTACTAAATCCATTTATGTTTTAAATTAATAGCGGAGATAGTCCGGGAACCTACCTAACAACGTTCGGGGTATGTATGTGTGTGTGTGTGTGCGTGAGTGTGACATTTTAAGTTCTCATTTTTATACGAATATGAATATACGAATGAAAAGAGTCGTTTCTATTAAAATTTACTTAGACTGTATAGACATTTAAACATAATTAAATCAATACTATATTAGTACATCCATGCATTTTTGTTAAGCATAGGCATCCAATGGTGCTTAAGTAATTTTGAGACACAATATAAAAAAATACATAACATACAATGAATTGAAATGATAAAAGTTGAAATTGAAAATGGTATGCAGCAACTATTTGTTTTATCCAAAACATAAAAAAAAGTTTCTCTCCTTCAGTTCAAGACTGACAGTATATCTTTCAATTTAAACATGAAAAACTAAATGATTTCTATTTGCGAATATCGATTTAATCTTTCTATTTAAACAAGATAAAACAAATACTTTCGAGTCAGTCGCAGCAGAGCGTACGTTTATTTTTAGAAAGAGTGTGAACTCATATAAAGGAATAAAACTACATCGCACTTTGTCTCCATAATGAAATATAATATGAAAAAATATTAAGATAGCTGAACAAGAATGTTAGTCCAATGGCGGAGAACTTCAAAAATTCCATTAGCAGGTAATAAATCAATTACTGTTATATACGCCTAATTATATATTTCAGATTTGACCACGTGCTACCTAGCAAACAAATCAGTCGAAACATATATCTCTGAAATGTATAATCAATGATAACACTAGTAAAAATGATATACATACAAGCTACATGTATTCTATGACAAAGCAAACAGAATCAATAATCAGTTTGTGTAATTGAAATTTAGAAAATGTACTTGTTCTTTGTTGGCGTTTATAATCTGAGACAAAGGACTGAAAATTTGCATTACTTAAATTAGAATGCAATTATTTCCTTTTTCCACAAACATAAGAGTCGGCATGTTATACACACAGAACATCGTCTTGGGTATCACTGGAATTATAGATGCTACATACGTATTATATAGCTGTTTTTAGTGATCGCTATATTTATAAACGTATCTTGAAACAGAAACGTTTTATGATGTAATCGTAACGTCTTACACGCACAGCCACCGGAATTAAAGATGTTTCATATTTGTAGTTTGTAGTGGCCGCCATTTTTATCTTACTGGATTGAAAGAAAAATGAAAAATATAGATACACATAGGACAGGAATCATTAAATTACGAATCAAAATGCATATGGTTTACCATTTCCTTTCAGAATATCTATTTTATTTCCAAATTTTTATTTTCCAAATACGATTATATAAATCATTTGTGTTCGTGGCATATTCATGGGTTGTCTTGATTTCTCTAGGGCGATGTCAGTAAATTTTAGGTGTGATTAATGTTCATGTTTTTTTTATTACAAACTGTAATGATGCGATATATTTTATAGTTACCGTAAAACTACACGAATAACTTTATTATCAACACTTTACACCTGGATCCTTCATTAGTAGGATATATTATATCAGTTGTGGTTGAAAAACATTGTCGATATAATTTCTGTGGTATGCCTGTGAGACGTTAAACCCAAGTAAACAAACATGTAAAATCGTTGTTCTGAATGGGAACATTTCTGGAAACAAAAATGTCTGACTATAAACGCCTGAAAGATGTGATGAAGGATCTTGGAGAAACCAGTTCTTTACATGGTATTCCGAAGATTGTGTCGTCACGACAACTGGCAGCCAAGGTTTTATGGTGCATCTTACTCCTCGGTAATTTGGTGTAAACACAGTATTTCACACATTTAGATACTTATTAGACAAAGGGTAATACGTGATGAGGACACTTATACCTCTTTCACACCTGGCTAAGTACGGTCGCAGTTAGAGAATTATTGCTGGTAGGTGTCTTTACAAAATGCAGTACAATATAGTGCGGAATAATGCGAATACAACATGCAACAGTCCGAAGCTTTCCGAGACTGTCCGAAATATTTCTTTCAAAAAATTAATCATGTTTTATTTTTAGCTGCGGACCTTGGCGGTCTGGCTGATATATATGTAAACAGTCCGAGATTAATCCGCAATATGCGAAAGAGTCTGAAATGTGCGAAAACAATGCATAGTCATTTCTAAATCATACTAGATCATACGCTGTCGTAGAAAAGGGCAAATATGTCAATTATGGATAAACGCAGATAATTGCGCAATAGTTCATGCGATCTCGAATGTGTTCGTACTGAGTACATACATAATTTTACATTGACTGCACATTTCTGACTGAGTACGTACTATCTTTTTCTGAGTTTGAATCATACCGCACTGACTTCGTATGATCTTGTGTTGGCGGTATGAAAAAATCATCGTCAGTGCAAATTTCCAACATACTTTTCTAGACCACCGTACGCCGCGGATCGCAATAAGCATTGTACGTTCCAAAATGCCATACATGCAATAATGCAGATAAATTACCTAACTTCTTTTCCTCCCCTCTTGTATCATATACAACTTGCACTTCTCTTTCTATGTTCTTTTCTTCTTCGAGACTAAAACGAATTCTACGTAAACAGAACGCAATCTCTACGTAATGTACGACATCCCTCCGCCATCTCTGTGCAATTGCACGACATCGATTCGTGGTATTACGCACACCATATACGGAGTTTGACCGTAGTTAGTCCGTCAGCATTTTGAAAACACTCTGCCATCATCCGCCATGCGACTTCAGTGCGTTTTTCTTTTCAACGAGAAATCGTTTCGCGTACATCTTCGTAAAATCGCGTACCGCAGTGACCAGGGGCGTATCTTGGTTTAATTGAATATGTAGGCACGTTTACCTACCGACCTGTCGGGGAAGTTTGAATATTTGTGGGGCTGTGGGAACAATCTGGTTGGTTTTGATGTTTTCCTTTTTGTGGGAATATACCCATCTTGTGTGGATTTTCAAGTAATAAAGACTTAAAAGTTTACTACTAACCGAATATCATACTTGGTATATACTCATAATTTTATACATGTATAGCCTTACACTGTAATATTGAAATACGTGACGAGTCCCTATGGACATCTTGTTGACGATTTACCTATCATGAAAAGGTAGATTTTAAAACTTAATAAAAAATATACGCTCTTGAGAATCGTCATTTCGATACATAAATTACACAAGTAGATCATGAAGTTCCATTCATGGATGCATGCACATTTGAGAAACTGCAGTCTTGGAGCCAATGTACACATTTCAAGCTAAATAAGTAACTATAAGTTGTAACTGAAAATTTTATTGCTCTCAACCGTTCATAAAATATTTTTCTCTTACAACTCTCGCATCTGTACCGTAAAGCAAAACGATTATTTCTAAAATATATTCACAATATAACACGATTTCATACCAATTTTGCAACCACTATCTCGCCTCGTCTTAAGCCGCAAATGTCTGCCATAAAATCAGCTTGAAAATTGTAAAAGATACATATATAATGAGTTGACAACTTATCCACCTAGCATTAACTGACAGTAACCTGGAGCGACAGGTCATCGCACTGCTTTAGCTGTTCCAGCACAGGAAAATGATTGTTGACATTTTCATCTAACGATGACCAAGATTGTTTTGTTTTCATTCTCAACATATGTAGATATATATGAGAAAACATTATAGAACTCGTTTGAATGTCAGTTCATGAGAATGATTAATAAACCATAATATCAAGCATGAACCTAGCTGAAAGGACGTCTCCAGCTTTGATCAAACAATTATCCCCAAGTATTGTATATTTCGATTGTTTTACTCCGGAAGTACTCTAGTTATGGCGTGTCAGACCTACAGTATCTTATTAATTTGGTGGAATACCAATTATTCAAATGTTCAAAGACCTATTAAATAAAGATTTGCAACTAGTTTTAATCTCACAAAAACACGTGACAAATTGTACAGTTCTCGCGTTTTCAAATATCTCCTATATGAAAGTAAATGGTTTTAGTCAAGAGAACATTACTTTACCATCAAGATGGTACATTATGTATTATAGTAAGTCAAGAAATAAAAATGTTTTATCAAAATGAAATTTAATCTGCATGATAATAACTATGCAAAATGTGTTGTTATTCTGTTATACTCAGTGTGGCTATACACCAGGTGGTATATGACGTCAGCCACCACAAGCATCATAATTCATAAAACTGCTGTATTGAAGTATTTAATTTCTTCGCCAATTCTAATGGGATAAAGCGCATACAAAGCTCTAACGATTCTTTTGTCAAATGAACAGTATTTTCCAACATTCAGAAAAGCATCAGCGATGTGCTTTTCGTGTCAGCAAAGCAAACAATCTTACACGAAATCAGAAGGTTTTCCCGAATGTTTGGAAAAAAAAATGTTCATCTGAAAAGGAATTATTTGGACCTGTGTGTAGGGCATACGTATCGGCTTTGCATACGCTATATACCAATTCCATTAAAATTGATAAAGAAATAAAATACTTTCCGAAGCTTTTCTCTCTGAATCGATGTTTTTCGCGATAGCTTAAAACGACGTCATATACCACGTGGATTGGCCACATCATAATTTTAAAACAATTTTTAAAATAAATCAAACTAAAAATAATTGCTTGCAGCAGAGAAATGATTATCTTATAATTTGGTTATATTTTCCTTTGTGATTTTTTTTAAGTTCAATGTTCAATGATTTGCTGTGTGCCTAAACAATATTTGCCACTGGGTTTTACAAATGTTTTCTGTTTCTGTTCAATGTCTTTGAAATGTTAAATCGGTAAGCATGTTTGATCCGTGTGCTGTCGTTATTTTTGTCTTCTCTCCAGTTCAACAAAATAGAGAGTGTTTTGATCAGGCATGTTGTGTGTTTTACATTTTTTTAATTCAAAAGTCCAGAAACATTAGCTTGATATCCATCGCTTACAGTGTGTAAGTTATTATTTTACATAATACATAAAGGGTGGCCGGGAGGCAATGTTTTATTGTGCATTGCTGGTGTTTTCGGTACATGTTGGTATTATACGACACAAAAAAATGAACATATAAGAATTCCGCTGTTAAAGGCTCATTATTCTTTCAAAAGCAGTGTATATTCTTCGAACAGAAAAGCAAAGCGTGTGCTACATATTTGTTATGAGATGCAATATGTACATATTTGTTGACGACCATGTTACTACATTGCAAAAATAAGAAAGAACCTTATACTAAAGATCATTCAATGTGTTACAAATATAACTAATTTGAATACTACGCATATCTTCGTCAATTATCTGACGTTTACATAGATCCTCCGTATGTCACTGGTTTATAAATTAATGACGTAGCAGATAAACAAATTGTGATTCAGCGACGGTTTTTCAAATTCAAATTATGTACGGTAACAGATCGTTCTCGGGAGAACTCGCCAATGTTAACAATGAAAGTATTTTGACATCCATACAAAATTCTAAACTGCGTAATTGGATTAACATTTTCAATGTCTTAAACTGTTATTTTACAGCAGACATTTGCACATTATGTACCATTTATATTAGTCTACAATATGTCAAATGGCCTTTAAAGCTTACATCTTGTTGCATTGCAGTCTCCCTCTTCAAGTTTTCTATTTCGATTTTAGCATGTTTATATTTTTTCATCTTAGAGAAAATATGTGTAGGCACGTGCCTACTGCGCCTGATGGAAGCTACGCCAGTGGCAGTACGTTGCAATCCGAAGAGCTAAGCGGACTCTGTTAGTGTGAAAGGGGTATCACTGACTTTACATTTTAAACACGTTAAATAATTTTTTAAAAAATGAGAGAAATCGCAGATCAGTAAGATGAAACTTTTTGTGAAAGTGTAAGTTTTATAAAATGCCTTTGTAGCATGTATAGCATTTTCTTACTTTGGACTGAGGATTTTGCGAGCAAAATTAGTTTTTAGACTAGATTAACATTAAGTAATTCGGAATTTAAAGCAAGCCTTTTTTCTTTAACTCTGTTTGTTTCATAATGAATTTACAAAAACTAAGAATTCTCGTTAGCACTTATGATAACATTTGCATGGTGTAGGTGGAAAACAATTTACTTGTGATAATCCTTTGATCTGAAACTAAGACATGTAGTTGAATAATTAATATTGTCACTCATAGACGAAAAAAGGTGTGTCTTATTTTTCTTTTTTCTTTTAGGTGCGTTTGTACTCTTTGGATTTCAATTTTATGAATTGATCACAGAGTATTACTCGTATCACGTGAAAACTACCGTATCACTAAAATATGCAGCGATACCTATGCCTGCGGTGACCATCTGCAATTTGAATCCTGTCCGCCTGTCCAGGCTTGATGATGCTCTGATAAATCTTATTTATGGAGATGGAGGCTTGGAAAATGGAGAATGGACATACTTTTATAACATTTATGATGATGTTAACATCACGGAGGAAGAATACGGAGACTATGAAGACTTTGTCTCGAGGGACAAATTCACTACATGGACGGAAACAGTTTTTGCAGAAATCAAGAAAAGACATGCTGATGAAAGGATAAACCTTGGTCATCAGATCTCAGATATGCTGCATTTTGCCTCATATAATGGTTTGTTTTTTGCTGATTCAGATTGATAACATATGATTTTTTTATTTTACACTTATATTACCTGGTAAAGTATGGAGTTTTAGAGAAATTTTTGAGTATTGCTTTTCGTCTTCAACATTTTACCGATATCGTTAATGTTAGTTAAGTGATAAAAATCAATGATTATAATAAGTATTTTAATTTAATCCTTTTTTTGGATCGATTAACTATAAGGGTGAGTGTATGGATTTAATTTTCAATAGTAGTTCCCTTTTCAGGATTTACTTTTAATCACGAAAGGTTTAAAGCAGTCTTGTCAACACAATATGGAAACTGTTTCACATTGGACAGTACAAATATGATTGCAAAAGAAACCGGGCCAATGAATGGCCTGCGAATGGTATTTAACATTGAGAAAGCTGAATACGTTGAACAAATATCACAAGGATATGGGATAAAGATTCTAATTCACGACAAAAATACACGACCGCTTCCAGAGGAGGAAGGAATCGTTCTTAACCCCGGATATGAAACAAGTATCGGTTTGAAGATGACAGAAATCAAACGCCTAGGCCAACCTTATGGAAAATGTCGGGAAGCAGGAATGTTTTCAGAAGATGTAAATGTCACCTATACAGTGCCGTTGTGCTTTTCGTACTGCAAAGCTATTAACTCATTCAAACATTGCGGATGCGTCGGTGTTTATACCCCAGAGATATTTGGAAACGTCGCATGTGTCCACGAAAATGACACACGTTGTGTTAAAAATATAATACACCAGTTTGAATGTGAATGTGAAAATGAGTGTGATCAAATTGTTCATTCCTTCACAACATCCGGACGGGAATGGCCATCAAAAGGCTATTTAGAGAAGGTCGTTTTGAAAGAGGCTTGCTCAAAAAAGATTACGTCAATGCAATATATGTGTCAAGAATTCAAAAATATTTCAGTTACAAATTACCGCTACTTTGCGACAAATTTCATAGCCGTCAATGTTTACTTCGAAGATCTAAATTACGAAAACATTATTGAAGAACCACTTTATACATTTACACGGTTTCTTTCAGATATCGGTGGCACAATGGGATTCTATATGGGCGCATCTCTCCTGACATACGTTGAACTCTTACAATTGCTACTGGAAGTCACACTTTATTTCAAAAACAGAAATAGTACAAAAACCACTCCGGTGGTAAATTTACAGGGAGGAAAGAGAGAACAAAACAACATTTGATATTCTAAATGAAGATATTATTACTTAAGGTCATTAAAGAAATAAAGAACGATAAAATCACTCTTCTGAAAATTGAAGATGGTACGAGTATATTTTTATGTGATTGGGGATTTAAATGTTTATCAAAAACACGTTTTTATTTCAACTATCAGAGCAATGTTTCAGCTGTTAGCCCTCGTCAAATTTGATAATTTTAAAACAACAAACATATGACGTTACGTTACATAATGTTATGTAAAATAATTTGGCGGAAAACATATATATATATATATATATGGCTTTTTAATGTGATTTCGAGTTAATGAATAACGGATAAATGTCCATTTACACGTGTAATAGTTTTGATCAAACTGAAAGTGTCACATACTTTCTACTTTTATTCTTAAATGTTTTGATTATATCCATCGTGTATATCAAAAACCGCATTTACATTGAATTTTGGTGTGTCTTTATCATCCATCATCAAATATTGTAATGAAAAAAAGATATATTTTTATGTTTGGATATAAGGTTCCAATAATTTATCAAGATATTTCTGTAAATATTTTCTGTTACCGACGATAAAAAAGTCATAATTGTAGTCAGATCAAATATGAAAAGAAAGGTCAGAAATGAGCATTAACATTCAGATGTCTCAAAGTGTATGAATATTATTTTATAAACCTATAAATATCTTAATTTATTGAAGTTTATCATATGTTAGTAATATGATGGTTTGTGTCTTATTTTCCCGATTTTTATTAAAAGATCTGACCCTTGTTTAGAAAGCCTGTTTTGGTTATGAATTTAGGCATTCCTAAGCGAATAACGTTTACTTCATTAATTGAGATCATATGCAAAAACATTTATTGCGAATTAAGCAGAAATCGAATAGAAAATTACAATGCCAATGTATTACCCAGAGATACGAGTATATTGCTTCCAACTTATAAAAAATCCAATCAAAACAAGGAATTTGGCTCAATATTGTCATTTTATTATCTCATTATGTAATGGCAATATTTATGTGATTTCCAAAGTTTTATAACTACTAAATACTACAGAATATCTTTTTTTATTTCCATGATAGCTTAACAACTATTTAATTTTACATTCAGTTGACAGGATTTAGTTAATGAAGGGCGCTGTAATTAAGTGGTCAAGTTCTCGACTGTGAATTAGGTTATGATTTCGAGTCCCGTTTGGGGACAAGGGTTTTTCATTACCTTCCAAGACGAAAAATACTGACCCAACCCAGGAACCATCGAGATGTATTAGTATAAGCTATACGAATTTGTTTCCCTACTGACGTTAAAGTAAAGTAAAAGTAAAGTATAGTGCTTCAGAAATAAAGCAATTGAATAAGATCGAACTTATTACTATTTCACGAAATGTGTTCATGATAAAATACTGACTAGTTTTAGATTTTCAATTAAATTGTAAATTATTACTCGATCAATTTAGCCATGAACATGTTGAATTCATATTCTTAACAATAAACTTATTCGCATGCCAAAGTATCTGCCTCTTATTGAATCTTTATAAACTAATATCAGTTCAAGAGAAGGAGCCCAATTCACTTTTTTGATTGATTGGGTTTTATAAGTGATACTGTAATGTAATAGAATATCATTGGTCATTCGCTATTTTATCATTATGATTACAATGTTCCATTTATATGCTGAAAATTGTGACCAATAACATGTTCTAAATTAAGCATTTGTTGTCTGTCATTTAGAGTTTCATTGGTTCGATTTATACCCAACCGGGAGATGTATATGCTGTTTTTTCAACGATAAAATAATAAGACTGTTTTAGCCCATAGATCAGGATTAGAAAAAAAAACGAGTATTGAGAATTAAGAACATTTGATTTAATATATATGTGATAAACGGGGGTATATATATAGGATTTAAATAAAATGAATGTTATTTAGATAGTACCAATTGGGTTCGAACTTACAACCTTGGGATCCGCAGTCGGAAATATTTCTTGATAATGGTATATGTCAGAGAATGCACAAGAGATTGTTAAATCATTTAATATGACACATACTTGTTATTAACGCATGTTCTTGAAAACTAAGCTAAGGTGGCACCACTTTACGTGTTTTAAGGAATACATCTTTTTTTTTTCAGATAATATATTAATGTTTATGTACCTTATATTTTTATGGGATATACATCCTTGAAGTACAATTTCGTCAGATGCCAAAGAAAGACATTGTCTAAATGGCTTGCAACTCTATGTTCATGACTCAATTCTTTGTTGTGTATCTTATTTGAACAATATTCTGCGTGGGGTCTGGCATATAGAGGATACCGAGGTGGAGTCTGACATTTGATATTCTCAGCCTACATCACTTGTGGACTGACATACTGACATGAGATCACCTTTGTGGTGATAACCAACGTGAACTGGTAAGATAAATGTCTTATGTGAAAATATGGTGTACATATTGATGTGAAAGATTTAGCTATGGTTACTGTTACGTGTTTATTCAATATCGTGGTTTCTGTCATTTAGGGATATTAATCATTCATTTTTCGAATGGTAGATGTCATCTTTGCAACTATACATTGGCGTTTGCACACAGTTTACATAAAAGTCCGCTTTCAGTTTAGATCTTATACAAGCAATATTGAACTGAAAGTAAGGAAATTATATCATTGTGGTTAATCTTTAATTCAAATGTAAAAATTGCACGTTATTAAATATCGATAAATCTTTTGAAACTTAATTGGTTAAATTAACAATATCATGGAAAACACTTATAAATCGAGAGGGTTACTTTTGAATTTAATTTAATAATTCGGGCACCCTCAATATATATATATATATATATATATATATATATATATATAGCACAGTGAATATCAACATTCAGTCTCCGAATGCAAGGATAAATAGTGTTATTATAAATTAACTTAAATATTTTTGTGATTACTCATTTTTCTCTGTTACTATTCCTATTTTTACAATAGTTCAAATTTATTCATGTGTTCTAATTCAGAAAATCAATGGAAACATGTTTTGAGAAATATTCAGCACAAGTACATGTTGACAGTATGTCAATACTGGCTTTCAAATAAGTAAAATGGCATTAGAGACCATTGGAGACCACTGGAAGCATAAACAGTGCTGTATAGGGAGGTTCCTGGATTTATATTCATATAAAACAAAGGAAAACAAAACAGGACCGAAAATATTTTACTGATTTTAGGGACCGAAAACAGTTTACTAATATTTAGAAGGTTCCGGGTTACAGAGTGTCCAAATTAAGAAGTGCCCGCTGTAAAATATTTAAAACATATTTTTTCAGTACATAGGTTGGTACAGCAAAACAATTCTTATTTCATATAAAGCTGAGAAATACTTTGATTAATTATATAAATCTAAACGTTGGTAACAAGCAACATTTATACAATTACTTGTCATTACAAAACTGATAGTAAAATAAAACAGGACTTTATCTTTATCACGGTTACTATACTGCCATTTGTATCATTTTTGAAGCTCATAATGATTACAGCAAAGTAAAGCTTTGTATATCCATGTTTGCATTAGGGATGTGCACACTGATCTAGGCGGTCGTAGTTAAGTAGCTTTAAAGATTTACCGAGGC
This sequence comes from Solen grandis, assembly GCA_021229015.1. Classification (NCBI taxonomy): domain Eukaryota; kingdom Metazoa; phylum Mollusca; class Bivalvia; order Adapedonta; family Solenidae; genus Solen; species Solen grandis. Next base: position 22,296,349 of record CM037780.1, on the reverse strand, counting down.
ATACTTGTATGTATTCATATCAAAATGATATGAATAAGCTTTGATGATTTTTCATTGTTTTTTGCTGTTGTTTTCTTTTAAATAAAAATATCGACATTCTGCCCTTATTTATTTTACATATTTATGTGCTATGATCTCTGTCTTGTAATCATAATTTATATTTTAAACATACTAGATTAATTCCATTCATGGCATGACATTTCCTACACTATTTTTGATATATACATATAGGATCTGGGATGAACTTGTTATTTCATATACACATTTACTCAACTCACCTGATAATCGGAATTTTACCTGAGTCATACTTCTACAAATTGAAAGACTGATCAAATATGAAATAGACACCGTTTGATGATATGTCGGAAAAGGACATTAAACATTCATATCTTAACATAAAAGCAATACATGGAGCGTTTGTTTTTAGTTTTGTAGATTGATGACATGCTTTTCTAAAAATGTTTATAACAAATATTGTATTTCATTAAATAAACAAAAAAGTATGTTTTACTTTTTTTTTATTTCCGTACTCATTTTAACTCGACATATGGGCCACATCTGCACTTTATCTATTATTCAGATTGCAGATTCCTCTACATTTCGCTATTCAATTATAAAGTTTAATGACAGAAATCGAAATAGTAACCGTTCTTAACGGAAATAATCTTAATCTTATGTCAAGTGGGTCAGAAGACAAATGGTTTGCATTTTTTGCCTTCTAATAAACGATTTCTTAGACCTATTCGACATATTCTTGAATCTCTACTGGTCTTCTGATCTAAAATTAAACATTTACGACTCGATCAAGAAACATGATGTTCGCCAAATGATCATTAACAACAGCTTTAATTGTTCTACTTAAAAAGGAAAAAAAAAACATTTAAGAATCGATCGAGGAAAATGATGTTCGCCAAAAATCATAATAAACAGCAGGGCGTGCGTTTATGTAAAAAAAAACAACACGTGAATTCAATTGTCCGTAGCAAAACAATGTCATTTTGTATGCACTACTTTCGTGGACGATGCTCCCGAGTTCGAACCCTACTCTAAGTGATTTTTTTTAATTATTTTTATCATTTATGTATTTATTCATATATTGCTTTCTTGCATTTTTATTACCTGACTATCATATTTACCGTTCCTTAATTTACCAAGAAATCTTTTTTCTAGTATCATTTTTAAATCCTAAATTAGGCAGCTATTTCATCTTCCTCACTAACCTGTCCATCTAACTTAATTTAATTACAAATAGTAGTCAATCAATCTATAGTTTGACAGCCTATTTCTTGTTTTTGTATATATATTCAAAGACTTTTGCATGTTTTAAATATGTATTTTTAATAAAATTGATAAAATATTTAGTAAGATTTGCTGTTTGTTTTTTAAAAAAAAGCGGAATTTAATTTCTTATGAAAGATATTATTTGTTATCTATTGAAATTATATCCGATTTTCAGTTCTGAATGTGCAAAAAAATGTAAAGTTGATACTCCTTAAAGGAGAACATCGATCATTTATATAGAGCAGTTTTCTTTGCATGCGTAGAATGGTATAAGAACAAAGACCGCAAACAGTTTCAAAAGTTCAGATCTTTCGAAAGCTGCGCAAATGTAAAAATGGAAATATACATTTTCAAGTTATGCTTTTAATAAATGTTCAGGTCGGTCGGTTTATCTTATGGGCCAGCTGTGATATTCTGTATCACAGTACTCTTGTTAATAATGCAATGATGTAATATAAGTCCAGCCTTTCGTAATCATAGCTCGGTGTACATCTCACAAATTGTATCAAATACAAAACATGTTTTCCAATGTGTGAAACTTGACAAACATTGAATATTTCTTGTCGAAGTATATCTGTTACTTTACTTTATTTACTGATACTTTATATCTTTTAACACTGGTTAGGTCCATTGGATAACCTGGAAGTCAGTTTGTATACAACTGTAATAATCGTAGAAGTCCTTCGGATAGCGTGCAAGTCAATTTGTAGACACCAGTTAAGACATGAGGGTTCCACTAGGCAGGACATTTGTATACATATGCAAACACTGTTGAGTTTTACAAAATCATTTGTAAATTAATTTGTATTCATTGTAAACATATAGTCCTCTAAATAGCCTTTTAAGTCACTTTGGATTTGTAAGCTATGGAGAGGTCAGTTGGACAGCTTGTAAGTCAGTGTATATACATCCGAACACCCTTTTGAAGTCCATTAGATGTCATGTTAGTCTATTTGATTACATCCATAAACACTGGTAATATCCAATGGATAGCCTGTCAATCAATTTGAGATTTCCATTGGATAATCTGTAAACACTGTAGAGATTCACTGGATAAATCAATTTGTATACATCTGTAAAAACTGGAGGTATCTACAGGGTAGCCTATCAGTCAACTTGTTTCCATCTGTAAACACTTATTAGGTCAATTTGTTAGCCTGTTAATCATTTTGTATAAATAAGAAACACTTGAAAAGTCCTATCGATAGCCTGTGAATCAAACTGTATAAATTTGTAAACACTGGAAAATTTCATCAGATAGAATTTTATCCAAGTGTATAAAAGTCCATTGGATACCTATAGATGAATTTGTATACATATGGCAATACTGGAGGGGTCAATTTGAAACTGTTGATCAGATATTTACCGTCTTCATTTGCCTGTGGTTTCTTTTTAAGTTACTACATTACAAGAAGTACACGATGTAAGCTTTACTTGCTGAAAGTTACTGATTTTAGTTCCTCACGAGCCTGTCCGACCAGGTTCGTAAGAGGTCCAGTCGGGGATGAGTTTATATATGGCGATCAAGCAGAGATCAATATGACCAAATGAAGGTTGAGGTAGTTGTCTTTTTAAGGTCGTGCATGGTTGAATAGCGCACGAGAAGGAATCATGTACATGCCTGATCAAGTAGTTGTTTGCAATCTGGCGATCGATCATATTTACTCTATCACACATTGGTATTGATAAACGCAATATCATTTCGTCAACGGAATGGAGCATAGGGATATCCAACGTTGTGTGTGAAAGGATATTTGATCAAGTTGAGAAAGCCAGGTTTAAAAATATTAATAAAGAACATGAAAAATGTATCAATACATGACCGATGCGTTCAAAGACATGAAATAAATAAAAGCAATGCAAAAAAGTTAATACAGTATTTTATTGTAAAATCACATATTATTTTAATGGCGGCGTTAGAAAATAGATAAATGTATTTTTATCTTAAAATGTCCTTTGCGGACATTGAAAAGTAAATGTTCCACTCCTGATAAAAATGCTCTTTAACTTCAGGTCATATTTTGACATAAAATATTAACTACACCGTAATAATAACGGTCAGAAACAGTTGAATTATGTATGTCATTATACTGCCTGGCCTTTAGAAAAATTGAGAATTAATATACCTAGCCCGATATTCGATCGTCAAAGGATATGGAAATAACACTCAACGCTAATTTAGAGACAGAAAATGTACCAATGAAATCTATAAATTATTGTTTTGCGAATACTAAAAACAAATTAATTGTGCAGAAAAGTACGTCTAAATTTAAAAAATTAATGACACACAGATACACAAAATGACGCATCAATATTACTCTAAATGAATTCATTGAATTATTTATATGAACACCAATCAGTGAGATGATGAACATGACATTCTAATTATTTCCTTCAGGCGAACTCCGATGGAAATACAAACGCGTTTTTTTTTGTTTTTTTTTTGTTTTTTTTTGTGTTTTTTTTGTCAGTCAGTGTCAATCATTGAAGTAACACAAGTTAATGATATTCAATGTTTATTCACAAATAAATCTCAAGTTCGTCATCTGGACACTCGTTCCTGATTACTTGACTGGTAAACGGTACAGCATGGTCTTGAACTTTCGATATTTCCTTTGATCGTTCTCAGTAGTTCATGAATGTTCCCTCCTCCTGAAAAGTATGCACGCCATTGATATTAAAATCGGTACTCTCTCCGCGCACTACTTCAATCGAAGCTTTCATATGCGTTTTCTCCTCCTCTAAAGAAGGACTTCCTTTGACATCATTTTGACACATTGGACGATTTACATTAGGTTTGGAAGTGTCTTTCTGTAGTGTTTTAGAGAACGATTGTAAAGAAACAGCATTTTGTCAAAACAGTCTGTCATAAAACACTTCAAGTTTGATATAGATATCTTATAATCAGGAGGAGCATGAGACACATTTCACAGACCGCTTCTTTTGCTTTATGATACATGGTCATCCTTGATTATTACTTCCTTATTGCTACAGGAGGAGTAAGATCTATATTGAATATTTGATGCTCCAAGGCTGTTCGATACATGCTCATCAACTTGAATCACAAATGTCACATGCTTTTGGCCATGGTGGTATATTTCCAATTTTGATTCTTTTTGACCTCTTCCTTTTATAACTGGGCGTTTCTTTCCAAAGCTTGTTTCTGATTTAGAGACGACAACTGCATGCATGTTTGATTGATTGTCTGTAACGATGGACGTTTCGCCAACAGGGTCATTATAACCATATGCGGCCTCATCAATGTAGGATCAGCTAATCCATAACTGATATCCTCATTACATCCGTCAGTACAGGAATGTTCATCATTATTACAATCGATGTTCTGAAGAAAAAATACTGATTCCGGGAACAACCAAACATCGTTAAAGCCTGAATCTTGTAACATATCCCTAACTTGTGAACACCAGTTAATACAGTCGTTGTCACCTTCAGCATCATTTCTCATGTTAATTAGTGTATTATATAAGATACAATTATTTCCTTTTACAGAATGTAATTTCAAAAATATTTAACTATTCTAGCATATATTGTTATATATAAAGGATACCTTCCTAATTCGCCATAAATAGCATGATTGCTTGTACTTAATTTATCAACAAGTAACCTTTTTAGAAATTTCCTATGGACCCTTTCTATATTTTCTGCTGTTGAAAAGCCCCAAGTCTCACATGCATAATGTAATATTGATGAAACAAATGTATCAAATAATTGGAGCATATATTTAATAGGTATTTCTTTACCTTTAGTAATTGAAAATAAGTTTCCCATGGCCTTAACACCTTTGTCCGCTAATGTTTGTATTGCATTCATAAATGATCCCCCACTTGATAACACTAATCCTAAGTAGTTAAATGAAGTTATTTTTTCTAGTATTTGATCGTCATATTTAAAAACCTCTTCATCCCTGTTATTACCTCCCTTTTTATATACAACTACTTTTGTTTTTTCCACCTTATCCTTAAGTTTCCATTTTTCGCAGTAAACTTGAAGATTTGATAAAGATTTTTGTAGACCTTGTGGCGCTTCTGAAAATATCACTGCATCATCTGCAAACAGTAATAAATAAATAGATATTTGATCTAGTGTTAATGGTACATTATCATTTTCACTTAAAAATAATTCGATATCATTAGTGAATAGAGAAAATAATATTTGAGAAATGATCTCTCCCTGCAATAATCCAATATTGCTATTGAAGAATTCTGACGAACACATAATTTAACATCATTATATATTGACTTAATTACACGAAAAAGACGCCCATTAATCCCCATTTTCTGAAGTTTGTACCAAAGGCCATTTCTATAAATGGAATCGAAACATTTGAGTAGATCCACGTAACAACAATATAATTTCTTTCGATTTCGTAATTGCTTATCAATAATGATTTCAATAAAAATATTGCATCAACTGTGCCATAATTTTCTTTAAAACCGAATTGACAATCAGTTAAAATATCCGTATCTTTAGCCCATCGTTTAAGACGTTCTTTTATAACTACTGTAAATAACTTAGCAAAACAGCTTGTTAACGTCACCCCTCGATAATTATTTGGATCCGAACAGTCACCTTTCTTGTAAACAAGTATGATAACCCCTTTAGACCAAGAGCTGGGAAAGCACTGTTTATTTAAGATGTGATTAAATAATACCTCTAGGGGGGTATCTAATATGTTTATCCCTCCTTGAAATATTCATATATAATGTTGTTGTAAGAACACAATTTATTCGTCCCCACTAGTTTAACAGCTTTTCGAATTTCTTCTTTTGTAAAGGGTAAATCTAATTCCTCGAAAGTTGATGAATTATTATTAAGACATTCAAAGTCATTAACATATTGCTCAATATCTGGATCTTTCTGTAAATTATTGTCACCGCTTAATTTTCTAAAATGTTCAAAAAATGTGTCCGATTCTACATTTTCACCTATATCGAAGTGTTTTGGTTTTTTAAACATTTTCCAAAATTCTTTTGGATTTTTATTTTTCCTATCTTTAATCTTATTTGCTTGATCTAGGTTATATTTTCTTTTACATGAACGGCATTGGTATTTATAGTCTTTCTTAGCTTTCAATAATTCTACCCGTGTGTCAGCGTTTTTATTACTATTGTATGCATGTAAGCATTGTAAATAGATGTTATATTATTTTATTAATGCAGGTGTTATCAAACCAGTTTTTCTTTTTATCATGGTCACTGTTAAAATATGCTTCTTTGCTTGGATTGATGACATTTTTGAAATACTTATTTCCTTTTGAATTCAAATGTTCCGGTAAATATGCCAACCATATCATCTGGGTTACAGTTATTTTCTTTTAGCTGGTATAAATTGTCACATAGAGTGTTAATTTCTAGAGAAATATCTTTTAAAAAATCATTTGTCCCGATGATTCCCTTTATAGGTAATCTTTTCTTTTTGTGATATTGAAATAAGTGTTAATGTCTTTATATCAAAAGATATTGGTGCATGACTTGAAAACGGTGTAAAATCTTGGACACAAAAATTTTGTATACCAGCAAACTTGTCTGTATTGGCCAATAAATAATCCACAACGCTTTCACCGTTATGTGTATAACAGGTTGATTTATGTGTATCGTTCTCAGTATTTAGCCTTCTATTACAAATTCGCAATCCCCTAGAATTATATATATCTAACAGAAGATCACCAAATCTATTCCTTTTTAGGTCTGAAGTATTCCTAGGCAGGGAAATATCTATTTCCGATTCATCTATCATGCTGAGTATGTGGTCATTTCTAATAAAATCCGATTTACGACCTACCCGAGCATTAAAGTCTCCAAATGCATAAACTGTACCCCTATCTTGATAATAACTAATTTCATTTTCTATTATCTGAAAAATATCAAAATTATAATATCGTGTGCTGTTGAGTTCTCCGGTGCTACATATGTAAACAATAAATAAATATCATTAATCAAATGAAAAAATGTGTTTGTCTATTTTCAACCACATGATGCAATCTACATCATTTTTAATTGATTTAACACCTTTACATAAATTATTTCTAATATATATAATTAACCCTCCGCTGTTGCGTTTTGCTCTTTTGTTTGAAATTTTCTATAGGAATGATATATTCTAAATCCTTGTAAATCAACTTGTGATTTTTATTTGTCCATGTTTCACTCAAAAAGATGATATCATAGTTACTTAGTAATTTTAAATAGTCAGAACTTTCCCTTTTCAACCGCGATAGTCCCTCTACATTCCATGCTACGCATCGCATGACACTCTCGCCCCCATCCTATTTGTTTCCGGTTCCGGTCTCCGATCCTCGGTATAGTTGCCCGTCAATAATCAACTTGCCGCTGCTGATATAGGCCTCTTTCCCTTTCCTCATCGCATCTAACATAATTGGTATCAGCTGCTTCCGGGTTGCCATCACTTCCGGCGGGTATTGCTGACTCACCCCTAGCGGTTTATTCAGTTTGTTTCCGTTGACTCTAACTCGCTCCCGGTCGGGATAGTAAACAAATTTTGCTACAATTGGTCTTGTTTTTCCACTGTTGTATCTACCGACACGGTGTGCTCTGTGTAGTTTGGTGTCACTTTTTTGCATTATCTATTCCCATTTTTGTTTCAATCAAGTCTAATACTTTATCTACATAGTCTGCATCACTTTCCTTGTTTGACGTGTTTCTTTTTTCTGGTATCCCGAAGAATAGCAGATTATCTGTCATACTCCTGCCTTTGAGATCAGTAACTTCTTTTTTTAGAACTGATTCCATTTTCTTATGACTCTGTTCTAAATTAACCATTTTCAATTTCAAATGATCTAACTCATTCTGCTTCTTTTTTAAGTCTTGGAAACATTGAGAGGAACTCATGAACAACGAAATTATTTATAAATGGAAAGAACTCGTAAATTACTAATATGTAATCAATTAAACACTGACCACTTTCAGACAAATAAGTTACCTCCCCTTTACCAGCGTTGTTACCACAGCTACCATTGACTATCTTCAGGTAATAATTCAAGTATAAATCTTGTTGTGTCAAACCTGACGATTTGATAGTATTATCACTTGTAAATCTACTGGGAATAACTAAATCTAAAATTTCGTCATTATTATCAAGCGTATGGATAAATGGGAAAACATTATCATTGTTTGAGGAATTCTTTTTTTCTAGTAGTGAGTTTCGAGTAAGAAAAGTGAGTTTCGAGTTAAAAAAAAAAAGTGAGTGTCGAGTCTGAAAAAGTGAGTTTCGAGTTAAGAAAAAATGAGTTTCGGTTATAAAAGGTGGGTTTCGAGTCGAGAAAAAGTGAGTTTCGAGTCTGAAATAGTGAGTTTCGAGTTAAAAAAGTGAGTTTCGAGTTAAAAAAGGTGAGTTTTGAGTCTGAAAAAGTGAGTTTCGGGTCAAGAAAAAGTGAGTTTCGAGTTAAAAAATGTGAGTTTCGAGTCAAGAAAAAGTGAGTTTCGAGACTGAAATTTAAAAGTGAGTTTCAGACCGATGACAACTAAGTGTATATATTGTACATTGACCGGATAAAAATGTGTATGTTTTTGCGACTGTGTATATATTTAACAACATTTGTGTTTTAATTGCTTTTTACGGTAAAGTATATTTAAAAAAAATCGGGAAACAGTTGCTTATATCAGCAGTGAGTTAAATATTTATATTACTCTGACATGACGGATCGTTTAAGAAAAATCTATATCCCGGTAAACTCAAATAGTCAAGTCTATATCCCGGGTAACTGTAAAAAAAGCACGGAACATACACTCAGAAATTCCTGTAAATGATTCAAATGCGGCAAACCTCATTCCGAAATAAACCGTTTTAAAATGGTGCCGTTTTTTCTCCACATTTTTCATAATTTATTGGTTTGATATAAGAAATAAACACTTGTCAGCACAAAAATAAACCTGTCACTTACGACTTTTCGGTATCGTCTCCCTTGACTACTCTTCTTTTGTTTTGTTATTTTCCTTTTACCTTCTGGTCGAAGTTTATACATCGGCGAAACACGATTGTATTGCTGGTTTTGTTTATCGACAGGGAAGTAGTGTAAAAGTAAGTATCATTCTAGAAATGGACATTTTATTGTGCCAGTGTTCCATAGTTGTATTTTGTTTGTTACCTTTTGCTGTATGCCAAAATCACTGACATTGTGACGGTCACACTCACTGACACGCACTCTAAAAACAAACATCAAAATTATCATTTGCATTTAAATAAAGATCACAAAAAAGCATGGGTAACATGACTGAAAGTTAGCAATCATCTGCATGAAATTGTATCAAACGATCCAGATTTTAACTACAAATAACTTATATGCGAAGATCCAGTTCCAGCAATTTGATACCAGGGGTGGGGGGGGGGGGCAAACTCTGAAAATCACAGGACAAAGTGGGGGAAGGGGGGTCCATCCTTTATTATGTATATTTATGCATAATAACCAAATCTCGGAGGGGGGGGGGGTCTGGACACCCGGTCCCCCCTTTGGATCTGCGCATGACTTAGTTTACTATATTTCTGATCACTATATTTTCAGCAAAATATTTATGGTGAATCAGGTGGTGAAAAAATTGTGGCCCGCCTGTGATTCGAACCCAGTGTCCAAGCACCTTACCACTGAGCTATCAAGCCACATGATCCAAAACCTCTCGATTCTCCACAAAGTTCCAGTACCCGGCTACATATACCACCTTCAAATTTATAATTTGTCACAAATTCTTAGACACAGAAGCATTGTGAAATGCTCTCGAGGTTCCGAAGTAGTTATGTAACTTGATTATTTCAGTTGTAAATGTACCTCCATGATCTTTACTGTATATACATTGAATGAAATAAAGATCGTTTTTTAAACTGTACCCCTATCTTGATAATAACTAATTTCATTTTCTAATATCTGAAAAATATCAAAACTCACTTTTTCCGACTCGAAACTCACTTTTTTCGACTCGAAACTTACCTTTATTGATCCGAAACTCACTTTTTGCAACTAGAAACTCACTTTTTTTTACCTCGAACTCACTACTCACTAAAAATTTTATCTCTCATTGTTTACAGGACAATCACGTTTGTTGCCACAGCGTGCATTCAAATCACCACAAACATTCACTAGACCCATACTTAAATAATGTCTAACCGTACGTTCTCAATATATGTGGTTCATCTTTCATTGCATCCAAACTTCGATCCATCGCATCTTTTTTACATTGAATATAGAACAAATTCTGCCGGGACCTGAGACTTAATTCACATTGCACCATCATTTCCTTCCATCGCATTTCGTTCCATCGTGACTGGACTGTATACATAAAAGTTCTTACATGAACTTGTCATTTCATATAAACTTTAACAAAACGAGATAAATGGCATTTTCATGAACAAGTTTATTGCACGTTAATATGAAATGACAAACACATGTCAAATTATATTTATCGTATGACCTAAACTCAGTAAACTGCGATTTCATCATAATAAACAATGAATGACCGGACTGTGAATGACTTAGACTATTTAAAATCTTACAACGGGAATAGCTCCAGTAGCTAAAATAAAAACGCTTTAATGTGTGTATTTGTTATACATAATCAACATAAGAGTAAATACTACCTATTTCCAATCAAATTTAGTTGCATCAAATACATTTCACTTAGTTCAACTCAATATCAATTGAGACATGTTCGTGAAGTTAGCGGCCTAGCGGCCTGTCGGCGTCAACACAGCGTGAACTGGCAGCGTGAACTTATGGTATGGCAGCTTGGTGGCGTGAACTTAGAAACCAAAAAGAGTAGCGTTCTTTTATCATCAATTCGTGTTTGTTATGTAAATATGGTATAAGTATTAAAAAAATCATGTATGATGGTAAATTATCATGGATTCTAAAGAAAGTGATATTTTTTATGTATTTTCTCGCATTTCATTTAAGTAAAAAAACTAATTTTGCAGTTGATCATCATCATCTTTCAGAAATGCGCTATATACATCGATATGCAGCATCTTAACGTATACAGCTTACGGTGAGCTGTATATGGTTTTATAGTCGACGCATCTGGAAAAATCTTATGAGCTAAATATATCATCCTAAGTATTCACCAATAAGGGAATACATGTTTTGATAAATCCCCAAACATAGCAAACAGTGTAACTTTTAGGGTTATAAAGTTTTTGACATTAAATTTATCAAATTTGAAATTATTCATTAAAACTGTTCAATTAAATATAGATTTCAATAATATAGATTGAGAAATTAAATAACAGTGGTAATCTTAAAAACAGAAAGTATTCAAGCAATTACACAGCAGCCATTTTTTTATCAGAGCACATGGCATCACATGGGAACAATGTATACGTCGACGTATCTGCTGAGTTACTTGTGTCGGCATAATTAATGCAACGGTCATTAGACAGTGTTGGATAACATTCGACACATGATTTTCCTGATGACCCTGCTGTCAGACTATTTACCGAATGGTATACTGCTTTCTGTAACAATACGTTCTTAAAAAATAAACATATCCTGATCGGGCGTCAGGAGGCAACTGATCCTGGTTTACTTGTTTACTTGCTGAATAAAGTTCTTATGATGATATACAGTGGGTGAGGTTAACGGAAAATGTCGATCTAGCGAAAATAATAAAATAATATTTTACCGATCATGAATGTGAACTTACTGATAACCAAATAATTTGGAAGTATTGTTCGATAGTAAATTATCTAATATTTAATGTAACCTTTAGACTTTAAGAAAGATAGTATACTATTTTAGGTTGAAAAACAACAACAACAAAAAAAAAAAAACTGAAATTTCACATTGAGTTATCTTACAGTAAAAAGTACGGTTTTTTATGCCAAATATAATGATGAACTTACTTTAAAAATATAAAATAGTCTATAGGTCTTTTCCTCGATCCAAGCATCGTAAGAAAGACGGGTTAGGCGCTCATCATATATGGGTAGTTCCAGGACTGATTGGTCCGGTGTCAGGATAATGTGACTGGGTGTGGTATCATGCCACATGCCTGTGCAGTGTGGCAGCACTTTCTTTATTTGTCTCATTTATACATTGTCCCTTATTGACCGAAATACTTTGGGTTTGACGTTTAACCCAACAAATAATCAAACATGCATACACAAATAAATGAAAACTTAATTGTCTGATACGAGAAAATCTAAATTTGGCAGTAAAGAAACTGATAACATAGTCATGTATGTTAACGTTGCTACTATAGATTTCTGGTGGATGTAATGTAATCGATAATTGTTTTGTTATAATTTCGATTATGATTCTCTATAAGCTAGGTCATAAACAGTAAAATCATAATAATGTTTGAAAATTAAACTTTTTTTTAGGCTACTTATATAAACTAGTATATTTTCGTTTATTCCCACTGAATATTAATTCCTCTTTTCTGTCGGGATTCACAAACTTATCCATAAAGTAAGTTTTCAAAGTGGTTGAAAGGAGGAGCGTCGTTTTTCACATCGTCTACATGATGTTGTAGAGCATATTTCATGACTTTTACAAGTTGTAATTAGATTGTCATTATTGTGTGTGATGAATAGTTATAAAATATGTATTTATTTTATTTTCATTTATCAATTCATTTATTTGCTTTTGAAACAAGCTCAGGATACAGAAGTATTTATTACACCAAATGATCTTTGTTTTTCTTAATATCATGATCTCTTTCTTTTAACACTTCATTATACATACGGACATGGACCCGGTTCTCCCACTCTCACTACACATCCCCTTCTAACCATGCTTTAAAGGCCGATCATTTCATTATTGAAGGGACTGATGTTACGCAATATTTGTCAGAGATGTGCATGTATAGGGTGAGGATGGAGAATGGAGGCCAGGGCAGCTAACTGGTCATCGCGCCATGCAAACTGATATCACATTGCAGTTTTTCGGGTGAATTTGTGAGATAATTGATGTACATACCACATGTCATTCTGTAGCGAAGAGAGTATCATAAAATTTCTACCGGAAAACGTAACCGAATATTCGGTGGGATGTGGACCGTGGGGTAATTTATTTTAATTTAAAGTATATCTGTGAGAAAAAAAAAGAAGAAGATGAAGAAGAACAACAAAATCAGCATCGAAATATAAAAAGGCAATATACCGGTCAAATCGTAAATCACATAATATATTCATATGGTCAAGTAATACATTTTATATATGATATGAAGATTTTCCACCCAAAATTATTCTTCCACCTGCTGTTACTGACTTGAACTAGTATGAGTTATGAGAAACGTAATGAGTCATAAATATTTTTTTTTTCATTTTAAATCATAATATTATTCCATACTCGTCAGCAGACTCTCACGGTCTAAAGATTTTTTTCAGAAATATAAAAAAAAAATAGTATTCCGCGTAAAATGTATACTAGAGTGGTTCACACAGTTTATTCCATAAATAATAAGAATTGTCTTATCTATAGAATTATTAAGTTTCAGGCCGCCAGCAGACTTTCAGTGGCCTTACGGAGAATATATATATTTGACGATAAGACATCAAAAATCATTTATTCTGGCGTAAAATGCATATTTGGAGGGGTTCAGACAGTTTTCATTCATAAATAATAAAAAAATTCTTGACATATACATATTAGTTACAGGTCGCCAGGCCGCCAGCAGACTTTCAGCGGCCTTACGGAGGACATATATTTGGCAGAAAGACATTAAAAATCTTGTATTCTGCCATAAAATGCATATGTGGGGAAGGGGGTACACATCATTGGATGAAAACTAAGATTTCCTTTTATAAATCAATATTTAGTTCTACGCCGCCATTTCGCTAGCAGCCTTTCAGTAGATTTAGGGTGGAAAATATTTCGAAAAAGTGCTATTTTACCGTTATTCAACACTGATATGCGGATTTGAACATTTTCTCATATTCTTCACTAGTATATGATAATAAACAAGTTATATCATAAAAGGCTGCCAGGCCTTTAGTATTCCACCAGCCTTTCTGTCGTTTTACAAACATAAAGTTATGCAGAAAAATCATTAAAAATAATTTCAATATAAACTGTAAAGTTTTTTTTTTACTTAAATGAAATGCGAGAAAATACATAAAATATCACTTTCTTTAGAATCCATGATAATTCACCATCATACATGAAAAGAAATATTTTTTGTAATACTTATACCATATTTACATAAGAAACACGAATTATTGATAAAAGATCGCTACTTTTTTAGGTTGCTAAGTTCACGCCGCCAAGCCGCCATACCATTAAATTCACGCCGCCAGGTCGCCAGGCTGCTAGGCCGCTAATTTCAGGAACATCATTTAAATTAATAGCGCGTGACGCAGAGTAAACAGCAAATCTTAATAAAAGTAGCAATATTTTTACATTAATTGCTTGTATTCAATGAAAAAGGAAAATCGTCAAAAAGTGAAATACAGAATAGAACTTAACATTTGATTTTTTAAATTGACTTTGGGAATAGGATATAAACTTGTCATTTTTGAAAGGAAATAATGACGAAATCAAAACATATTGCCTCTTTAATAAGTTATGTAGAACCTGCAAAATCAAAACTCTTTTAGAACTCTCTTTTGCCTGATAATCGTGTTTTTACCTGTGTCATACGTCTACTAATTGAAATATGCATTAAATATGAAATAGATACCGCATATGTTGATATGTCGGAAGAGGGGTCTAATAAAATTACATTAAACATTTATATCTTAACTAAATGCAATATATTGAGCAGTTAGTTTTTATAGATTTAAAACAAACCCGTATAAAGAAATATGGCTACAAAACATGCTGTTTGAAAAATGTTCATTAAATAGAAAAAAAAATTAAATGTCTTATTTTGTTTTAATTTCCAAATTCGTTTGTTCGGAGATATATATATATAAAAAATTGTGAATAAAAGTGTTTACATTTGTAAACACTGGATAGATTCATTAGATTGTCTTTATCAATGTGTATACAAGGTCCATTGAATACCTATAGATCAATTTGTAAACGTCTGTCAACACTGGAGGGATCCATTGGATAGACTTATATCAGTTATTGTCCGTTTTCATTTGCCCGTGTTTACTTTCTTTATGTTAATGTTACTAAATTACAAGAAAAACACGATGTAAGGTTTACTTGCTGAAATTTATTGAATTTAGTTCCTCATATGTCTGTACGACCAGGTCAATATGTTTCGTTTGAGGTCCAGCAGGGGACAAACTATTATATGGTGATTGCGAAGAGATCGGTATGATCAAGAGAAGTTTGAGGTTATTGTCATTTTAAGGTCGTGCATGGTTGAGTAGTGGACGACGGTAAGGAATCATGTATATGCCTGATCAAGTTGATTTGATCGGCAGTGTCAACATGCCTTTAGTGACTTCTTTCTTTTTCTCTTTTTTAACTTTTGTTCTATAAAAAGTAATTTAACAATTTAGAATACATTAGGTTTGCTTCTAGCTCGCTTCCGTCAAAGCTTATGCAATACCCCATGCAACAGAACGCAATTAGAAATAATTGCATTATTAATAAGTTGCGGGGTGTTTCGCGGAAGTCGTTTCTTTCTTTTTCTATTCTAGCATGCTCTCTTTCATAACTGTTTTCCGTACATAATTACTCTACCACACATTGGGTATTGATAAACACAATAGCATTTCGTCAACGGAATCGAGCATAAGTATATCCAAAGTTGTATGTGAAAGGTTATTTGATCGAATTGAGTAACCCGGTTTTGAAAATATCAATAAAGAAAAATGAATCGATTAAAAAAAAATATCACAACACATGACCGATGCGTTGTTCCCTTTGAGAAGTTCAAAGACATGACATGAAGAAAAACAATGCCACAGAGTGCATAGATTATTTTATTGTGAGGTCACATTTTATTTATTGTTTTTATCTTAAAATATTCTTTGCGGACATGGAAAAGAAAGTTGTTTCACTCGTAAAAAATGTTCTATGATAAAAGATAATATTTTGACATATAAACTATACCGTAATAATAAAGGTCTGAATATTACATACAGAGTTATGTAGATGTACTGTATAGTATAGAAAGTGTCCGATATACAAAATACACACCTTCATATTGTTAAAACGTCGTTATATGTGGTACTTGTATCTCCACTAAACTTACTTCCAAAGGTTTCGGGATAATGTAACTAGATATGCTACCACGCTCTAAGGCGATTGCGTGGTATTGCATCAGACTATATGTCTCAAACAAACAGTCTCGGAACAGTTGAATCATGTATGCCGTTATTTCTGACCTTCTGAGAATTGAGAATTAATACACCTAGCTCGATATTCGATCATCAAATGCTATGGAAACAACATTCGAGGCTAAGTAAGAGATGGAAAATATACCCATGAAATAAATAAAAATTTTTTAAAAAAAATATGATTTAATTGAAATCAAGAGCTTGTACGAGGTTGTTCAATTATAAAGATACAGTAATATATTATTGTATAAACAAAATATAAAATTTAAAATATTAGTGAGATGATGAATATGACATTCTAATTGTGTCCTTCAAGCGAACTCCGATGAAATTGAAACGCATATTTTAATGTTTATTATTTTATTTTATTTCAAGTCTGTGTCAATCATCGAATGATATAACATTTGCACACCTTGAAATAACACAAGTAATATCATAATGTTCTGGTCGGTAAAACTGATAAATTACGCGACCCGTAAAGAAAATGAGAAGGTACAGAGGTGGGAGAGAATATATGTTGGATTAATTTATGTTTGAATGAACCAAGCGTTTCTGACTAAGGTAGGCAAATAGTTCCATAAATCAATTGATGCAGGAACAAAAGACTTTTCAAAAAAGAGATATTTTCTTCTACGGATACCTACAAAGTCGTTATTACCTCTCAATGTGTAACTCTCGTCTACGGGTTTTTGAAAGAGTACACACAAATAATCAGGTACCATATATATATATAATTTTTATTTTAAACATCAACATATTTTATATTTTTGTGTTCTTCTCATTTAGAGTTAGCCATCCGGTTTATTTGTATAAATTGCTCAAACTGTTAGAACGAGTGGTACCAGTAATTATCCTTCCTACTTTAATTTGTAATGTCTCTATTCTTTCTTTATCATATTGAGTGCAGTTATCCCATCCAACAGAGGCGTATTCAAGAATGGGGCGTAGTAATGATATATATGTTTGATTTAGCGCTTTGTGTTTAACAGTGCATTTAAGTTTTATTATGATATCAATAATTTTGAATGCAGATTTTAATAAATAATTTATGTGAGTGTGCCATTTGCAATCACTGCTTAAGGTAACACCTAAATGTTTGTGGGTATCTGTGGTAGTTAAGAATGTATCATCAATATTAAGCGTAGGCGGTTGCTGATTTCCAAAATATTAGACTTCCGTTTTATTAGGATTGTACGTCACTAACCATTGTTTTGACCACCTAGAAATTTGTTTTAGATCGTGGTTCAGTTTCCCCGTAAATCCGCAATATTTGAAGGTGTCGATGCTAAAGAGTTGTCATCTGTGAATAATCTCGGTATTCTCCTTAAATTTTCAGTTATGTGATAGGTCAAAAAGAGAAGACGACCCAAGACTGACACTTAAATCACACCAACAACAATTTAAAACTAGAGTAAGATTGACCAACAAGACATCGCTGATGTCTTTCGGATAAATAGTTAGATATCCAAATTGAAAGTTGACCTTTTATTCCTAATTGCTTAAGTTTAAATAGTTAGCCTTTATGCCAAACTCTGTCAAAAGCTTTTGAAATATCACAGTAAACAATGCATGTATGAAGTTTAGTACTTCCTTATTGCTATAGAGCAATGTGCTATAGGATATTTTCTATTTTGATTCTTTTCTACCTTTTCCTTTTAGCACTGGGTGCTTCTTTCCAAAGCTTGATTCAGCTTCTGGAACGACAACTGCATGCATGTTTGAGTGATGGTCTGTAACGATGGACGTTTTACCAACAGGGTATTATTACATATGAAACCTCATTAAATGTAGGATCAAATAATCATTTTTATTATCCTACATCTGTCAATACATATTCATCATTATTAAAATCGATGTTCTGAAAACAAAAATTACCCATAAAAGGCAATGCATTCCATAATGATATATCACTAGGAAGGCACCATTAAAGTAGACAAAAATCAACTGTCGCTTGTAAGATTTGAATGTCTAAACAGCTCAACATCCCAATATAATTACTATATGTAACATCTTTAGGATAATAAAGAAACAGGCGGAGCAATCGCAGGAAAGCCTGGACGTTTTTGTTCATTAAAGTAATATACGTTGTTATTTCGCCAATCATTTTCATGTACAACGGTCAGAAGCAATTATTGTGACAAATAATTTCTTAAAAATATCCAAAATTACATCTTTTGTTTTATGCTGAATTCCCTTGACACATGTAGTTGTTTCTTCTTGAGTGGCAGAAACTTTGTCTGTCTCTTAAGTTTCACGTATATTCTTTCTGTCAGTTTTGTACTTCTTTCTATCACTGTGAGAGAAAGTGTAGTTTGAATACATTCAAACAATGAGATTACTCCGAAAAATATCCCACACATTAATCTTGAAACATATATGTATTTTGTGTTATTTTGGAAACATAGTCTTACTTCTTATATTACTTTTCGATTTACGAGATGGTTCCTTGGAAGTACCAGTATTTCCGACAAAGAAGAATTATATACCTTAAAAAAATGTTTATCAGTGTATATATTTAGAGTGCATCCTAATTAAACTTCCAACAATTTTTAACGTGAAATTATATTTTGCATTGTAATGATCAGGGTTTTTTTAATGTAACTATGGGTGTTTGGTTTGCCTGTTCCTATTTGATTTTGCTGGCACTGAGACATGATTAAGATCCGTTTTCGGATAAAAACCAAAGAAGTCCATAATTTATAGATTTATTTCTTGTCCAGTTCTGGCAGTGTAAACGCCATTTTTGGTTTACTTTTTGCCGTTGCTCGGCATATTTAAGATATAGTATTGTAAAACTTACACTTTTAGGTATGTTCCAATTTTTTAACTGAAGAAAGAGAACTATCGGGGATATTGTTAAAGTATTTTTGGTACCTCGATAGCGTAGTGGTAACAAGACTCGCTTCTCACCAATGCGTACCGGGTTCGATTCTTGGTCACGTACGTGAGAGGGTACAGTTGTTGCCCGTCCAGACACGTGGGGTTTGCTCGGGGCTCGGAGTTTTCATTCACATTGATGACCACATAGGCCGCCGCCAGAACCAACGAAAGGGATAAATACAAGTTGTGATAACTTGTTTCGTAATCGATATAAATTAAATAAAAAGTTTATCAACTTCAGTAAATTCTTCTATTTTTAGAAATGACGCTATACAACGAGCTGCGGGTTATGATCCCGCATCACTCAATATGAGCTGTGTGCGCCTACAATCTACAGTGTGAGCTGTAAGCACGCATATCACAATGTGGGCCTGAGAATCCCTCAGTTGTGTACTCTGAGCATATGGAGGGTATATAAACTGTGTTCACGATACCATTTGTTAAACTTAATTCACAGAATGCATTTGTTTTGGTCTAAATATCTTCAAGCATTTTGTCCAAGGTATGAATAAATTTGCAACCAGATAGATTTTAGCATATTTTTAGTAACTATAATACGTTTAAGTTAACACTGCAGTCTGTTAACATTATTTATTTTTCATCCTTAACTGAAAATGGAATCTACTGAATTAAATGTGTGTGTGTGATTTTTTATTGTTGTAGTTCTTTCTTTTTCAGTATAAGCAGTATTTTTCCTGATGCAACTAATTACAAGGCATTTGTTGGCAGTTCCTCTGTGCAAGCCTACGTTTTCTCACAACGTTTGCTATTATTCATAATTTTGTAGTATTGGCTTGTTAGTATCAAAAGTCTGATTCGCATTACCACTCTTATAAGTTTTACGAGTTGTAGCAAATAGTTTTAATGATAGGAATTACGGCAGTATTTATGGCAGTAGACATTTATTTTCACACATCTATCACAATCAAAGTAGCAATAAAAATAGTGATGGAACCACAATCTTAAAAATGCACAATGCACGTCAACCTCCTAAGGTAGTAGGAGCTGATTGGTCTATTTCACCTGAATCTGCCTAAAAAGAGTTAGAGGCTCTACGTGTTATAAATTAAGAGATTTGATGTAAGAAAGAATATGCAGTCATTTCTTTGGTTCATGAAGCAATATATCGTGTTACGTATAGCAATACGGTGCTAGCGTATCGCAATAGATCGTGGTACACTTCTGGCATATCCTGTAAACCACCCTACCATATAGTCACGTGTCTGCGTCACTAGCCTTTATCTGTCACTATGCAGATTGTTAAAGACTTCGCAAAAGCAAGTAAAAGGAGAAAAATAATGTAACTATGATATTCCAAAACAAGTTTTTGAATGTCACAACTACCGTAAGGATAATGAATTATGAATTACCATTTGTTGAAATTCAGACATTTGTTTAAACAGTATGTTTCAGCCCCTCACGTTACCTTTTGAACTTTTTTTCTGACTTCGCTGAGATTTAAGCGTTCAATTTCGAAAATAAAAATAAGAAATAAAACAAATCTATTATTTGCTACAGATACAGCGTTCATGAACAAGTATTATTTCAATATTCATATAACTTACCTTAACAACGGTGTGTTCCTTCTCTGGATTAGGTAACTTAAAATTTTGATTTGTTATCATTTATGTCCTCAATGTTTATGTTCACAGTAGCGTAACTCAACCCTATACCATTCCTTAACGCCGACCTAGATGAGTGATATTGTATCCTTCATTGTTTTCATATGAACGGCATCTGACATACTGGCTTGAATTCATTTACAATGGGCAAAGGAAGACAAATAAAGCAAAATGTTAAGTTGACATACAGATGTTTCTTACTGACAAATATTATTATGAAATAAAGAGTTATTTAAGAAGTAAATTTAGAATACTATGGGGGCGGGTCAATAATTAGTGTCGTTACCATAGTAAAATGAAAACCACTGACGCAAAAATCAACTTCTTTATGTCATTCCTTCAAAGTAGTCACCTTTATGTAATACACAGAGTTTCAGTCGTTTAATCCAATTTTCAAATGCTTTTCTATAGTCTTCTTAAGGTATACCTTTACATAACTCATACAATGCGGATCCAAGTCCATTCCGGCTTCTGTAGCGGCGACCCTGAAGGTGTTTCTTTAACTTTGGGAACAGAATAAAAGTCACAGGGTGCCAAATCTTGCGAGTTTGGTGGGTGGTTTAGAACAGTCACATGTTTACTTTCAAGAATTTTCTTCACAATGTCCGCTTTGTGTGGAGTAGCGTTATCATGCAAAAGGTACATGCCCCTCATTCCGGTACTAGGACGAATCTTACAATAATATTTGTCAACTTTAGTTAGCACTTTCCTTCTGTAAAACTTCGTATTGACAGAGCATTTCTTTGGAACAGCAACTTGTGCAACTAATCCGTGAATTCCGAAGAACATAGCATACATTACTTTCTTGGAGCTTGTCACTCTTTTGGCTATACAAGGCCTACGGGCATGTTTCGTTGCCCATATTTTATTATTTATTTTGCGAGTCGGCTCAAAAAAGTGAACCAGCTTTCATCACCAGTTACAATGTTAGAAAACCTCCTACTGTCATATTTTGGAAACATTTTTAATAAATTTCTGTCACATTTCACGCGCTCTTGCTTTTGTTCAGGACTTAACAAATGTGGTGTCCATCTAGCAGCGATCTTCCTAACTCGAAGATGCTTCTTCAGAATGGTAAAAGTTGTCCCTTTTGACATGCCAGCATACCTAGCTATCTCAGAAATCGTATATCGTGCTTCGTTACCAATGAGATCGTTTACATTTTTAATGTTGTTTCTGGTGATAACTGATGGTTTCCTGCCTCTACCACTGGCATCCTCCAACCTCTCTCTGCAGTTCTTAAACATAACAATCCATCTTTGAACTGTTCTTAAACTAACAACAGAAACCCAAAAACAGTACAGAGTTCATTGTGAATTACTGTTGCGCTTAATCTTAAAGCCATACGCGTTTTAATACAAGACCGTATTTCTAAAGAGTTCACTGAACGATTGGCAAACATTTTTATACGCAGTTGATCGTATGTACCTCTTTCAGTACTTATTTTCTCACTGCCCTTGTGTGTAGATATACATGTATGATACACCGTTGGAAAGCTAAACGTCCTCCATGCAGTATTCTTGAAATAAACTGAGGGACGACACTAATTATTGACCCGCCCT
This sequence comes from Solen grandis, assembly GCA_021229015.1. Lineage (NCBI taxonomy): Eukaryota > Metazoa > Mollusca > Bivalvia > Adapedonta > Solenidae > Solen > Solen grandis. The sequence goes on along the minus strand of CM037780.1, from coordinate 22,273,800 downwards.
CGTAGAATTCAAATACTTAAATTGGCGTTTCTAAAACATTTGTATTTGACTAAATTACTGTTTAGATCTAGCCGCTAGGTCATTTGTACCTTATGTTGATGTATATCATTAACACATCTGATTTTTCAACATTTGTGAAAATAAATACAGATCTAAATGAATCCTTTTTTTTCTAGCATTTTTATTGTCCCCGTGGTTGGTACGCAGGGGTCGGGGAGCCATCGCGCTGAGCATCTTACATATGTTATGGTTATGTTGTTATACATGTACGAAGAATATAAATATATATATAAACAGAAAACATGGGGTGGAGACATATTCACCAAATATATATATTTTCTATAAATGAGTTGTTATGTTTAAGATTTCATTTTATTTTATTTTGGATTAAAAATAATCTAAGGTATTTGAGACAAAAGTTTTACACTTGACCTCCTTCTCTTTCTGCATTGCCAGTTTTAGCATATTTATAAATATCTCAAGCAAATTTTGATATTTTCATCTTTGACAGTTTGAAAACTCGTAAATTTCTAAAAATAGTATTGTATAACTTTTTATATCTTTACATTTTTCATTTACTCCAAATATGAAATATTTCCTTTTGAGAATTCTGTATTTTATGAACTTATAACTTTTGCTTCAAAAAATTAAAGAGAAGCTTTATTTTTGGACTACTCCCGAAAAGATGCAATATAGTTTCTTCTTCTGTTTTGCAAAAAGTACACATCTTAGTATCTGTTATATTAATTTGGTACAAAAAATCTGTTCTAATATTGTATGAAGTATCCTTGTTTGTAACCACTGAATATATGAGTCTCTTGTAATGTGAAATGTTAGGCTATAAATATTATTCCATGGTAGTGACAAATTAGAACTAAGAGTATTCCATTTTTCTTCATTAATTGGAATTAACGTTTTTTAAATAAATTTGTTTATTGGTGTTCACATCAACAACAAGTGGTTTTAAGTAATAACTGATTAAAGGAAAATTAAATATGTTATTCTTGATTTTAGTTTTACAGAAAGATTTATGTTTATTTACATTTATTCTGAAAGCTTCATAATGCATAAAATTGATATAGCGTGCTGTTTTGCTAATCAATTAACCTCCAGACAAACATTTTTGTATTGATCGTAAAACAATGGCAATCTATAATAAAAATTCTGTATTGATTATCAATACAATGTTAACATATTCTGTACAACTTTTCAAAATAGTTGTCCATTTTTATTATTATTTTATCATTATATCATTATTTTACTAATTACTTTTTCGTCATACAATTTTCAAGTTATCTAACGACTTATTTTTTTTTAAATGAGCTCCAAACACATCGCTTAATATTTTTGTACTGGGAGAATTTTATCATAATCCTATTGATAACCGACTTCTTCATCATTGGCGCAATATTACCTATGCTAATTACAAATACTAGATCAAAGAAATGAGGGTCGAATCCTTAATCTTTATCTCCATTAATTATCTGTGCTAATTACAAATACTGGATGAAAGAACTGAGAGTCTAATCTTAAAGCGGAAGTGTGAAGTAAAAAAAACAACATATATTTATTATTTATATACATATTATTTATTATTTACCAATGTATATCATCTTAATCAAGCAACCCTGATCAAAAATAAAAAATCATTGGAAAAAACTTTGTCTACTAGACAATAACAACAATAATAATAATAAACTGTTCAAAATACCGTATTAAAACAATTAATTCCGAGGAACTGAACAAATTCATTATAACAACGAAGATAAAGCTTATTGTTTAAGGTACTAGATCATGCATAAAAAATTTAATTTAGGTTTTTTTTTATTCTATACATTTAAAGAAAGCATTTTGTATGATATTAAGTAATTTCTAACCATAGATTCTAAAAATGTGATGATTTTCAGTCTATCCAACCCTTTACTGAAATGCTTTCGCAAATTACCGTCTCTGGTGGCCGATTGGTTAGAGCGCTGCCTCGGGAGCGGGAGGTCGTGGATTCGATCCCCGGCTGCGACATACCAAAGTCGTAAAGAATGGCATTATTATAGCTCCCTTGCTTGGTGCTCAGCATATAAGGGTAGTTGCAGGACTGGTTGGTTTGGTGTCAGCATAATGTGACTGGGTGTGGTATCATGCCACATGTCTACGGCGTGATACAGCAATGTGGCAGCACTATATCTGTCTAAAGTAGACATCGTCAAATGACTGAAAACTGTCGGTGGGACGTTAAACCCAACAAACAAACAAACTGTCGTAAATTGTGTGGGAATATACGTGTAAAAACTGCTGTTAAATCATTAAATTTCCCCATTATTTCTCATGAATTGATATATCATATACCTAAGGCATATGTCAAATGGAAAATGGAAACATATTAAAATTTTAAGAGCATACTTGATAAATGTATATTTATACATTTATATAGAAAATCTTCATATTACAGTTTGATATTTTCCCCATTTTGAAACGAGCAATACTACAATTCCTGGTAAAGTATATGTTTTTATTTAAATGTCTCAGAATAAGCCGTTAAAATATTCATATATATATACAAAATTAAACCTATATATATAAATATATATATATACAAAAAATGTATATATATATATATATATTTATATATATAGGTTTAATTTTGAAAGGGCTAAACTTTTCAAGACAATTATTTTGCCTATTGGTGAAATCATTCTTCTAGACCATACAGCTAGTACTTTTCTTATTTCTTCAATTTTAATGTCATAGTTGATATCTGGTATTTCATTGATATTAGTTGAGAACTTAACACCAAGAACCGTAAAATTCCACTTTACCAACACAGATTAAATTCAGAATAAAAATGATCATTACAGTTTTTTTAGATCCTATCCATATTACTTTTGTTTTGTCGGTGTTTACCTTAAGGCCGGAGACTCTAGCATAGAATTTTAAACAGAGCATAGTATGATACAATGATTTCTTACTACCATCTTAAAAAACACTAGTGTCATCAGCATATTGTGATATTAAATACTCCACACCTCCTATATTGATACCTTTTATATATTCGTTATTTCTTAATAATATAGATAAAATTTCAGCACATAAAATAAATATATACGGTGACAATGCATCTCCTTGACGACATCTTCTATTCAAATTGAGCCACTCTGACAAATGTCCATTTACAATTACACAAGATTCAATAGAATTGTAGCAGATATTTATCCATTTTTGTATTGATGGTCCAAAGTTAAGGAATGTTAATACTTTTTTCATAAATTTCCAAGAGACAGTATCAAAAGCAGTTGCAAAATCTATTAAAAGCAAAAGACCAGGTACCTGGTGTTTTTTTTCTGTAAAGAAGAGAATATCATAAATCATCCTAATATTTGAGGTCATAACTCTGTCTGGTAGAAAACCTGTCTGATCTTCATTTATAATATGTGATAATATTCCTTTTATTCTAAATGCAATTGATGCAGAAGCTAATTTATAATAAACATTCAGTTATGAAATAGGCCTCCATTTATTTTTTTTAAAAAAAATTGTCCTTATCACCTTTTGGGATGCATGTAATTACGCCTTGTTTTTGAGTTACAGATAATTCTCCTGATTTGAAAGCATAATTTAAAGATCTAATTAAGAATATTCCAATATCTGTTCAATTTTTTTTTAAATTCCACTGTAAATCCATCATCATTACAGGACTTGTGTTATTTGACATTCTTTTTAAACTGTTTAGAATGCATATGTTAGAACACCTTCTATTCTGTTTTTGTTATCATTGTTTGATATAGGAACCTTAAATTTATCTCATAGCTCATTCAGATTTAAATCTTCTGTATCAACTTTTCTATACATATTTTTGAAGTATTTTATTGTTTCCTGCAAGATATCATTTTGAGTATCCAAATGTTGACCTGTTGAAGAAATAAGAGTATTCATATATTTAGATATATAATGTCTTTTTCCAGATTACAAAAATAATTTTTTGGTTTCTCCCCTTTCTTTATTCATTTTGCTCTTGATCTTATACTCATTCTAGTTTCTTTTTTCTGATTTCTACTAGGGCATTCTTTTTCTGTTCAATTAAATCATTGTCCAAATGTTCTTGTTTTTGTAAAAAAAAAATTCACTTTCTTTCATTATACTTTTTTCAATATTCAACTCCAATCTCTTTTTTTTTTTTTTTTTGAAGATTATGATATTGTCTTTCCTCTTATACTAAATAACATTGTTTCAAAAAGAAATTGGTCATCTATGTGAAATTGTAAGTCCAACAGAGGAATTTGACTGACATCTAGTTCAATGTTTGAATCTTTCACTTAGTATTGTGCTTTTAACTCATTTATAATATTCTTAATTTCTTGAATGTAATTTTGTCTTTCAAAAGTGAATTGTTAAATTTCCAGTATGAATTAACCCTTTCAAGTTTTCCAAAAACAAATGAGATAAATATTAGAGAATGGTCCGTGCTATATCCAGGTAAAATTTGCCTTATATCTAGATCAGTGGAAAGTTCTTCTGAGATAAAAAAAAAATAGTCTAACCTTGCTTTTTTAGCAGGACTTTTCCTAAACCAAGTGTTTTCTTTATTCTCTAAATGAGATTCTCTCCATGCATTCATAAGCCCGCATTCAGAAATAACTGTTAAAACCTTATTTCTTGCCTTTGGGTTATTCAAATTTACATAATTCAATAATTCAAACTATCTAGCTGAGAATTTAAAATCAGATTAAAGTCACTACCAATAATACATGGGTTTCCAGATTTTTCATTTTTTCTTTCTTTCACATTTTCATAAAATATTGGAGTATCTTTATTTGGACCATATATATTTATCAAAGTTATATTTTCCCGCATATTCTAACATCCAAAATAAGCATGTTCCCTACTACATCTCTTTCAATGTCATTTACCTTAAATTCAAAATTATTATTACAAAGAATTGCGACTCCTTTAGTCTGACTAGAAAGATTACTGAAAAAAACATTTATATCCACATTGACGTCTCACTAGACTTTCTTCATTATCAGTAAAATTAGTATCTTGCAGGAAGCATATGGAATGTTTCTTACTTTTTAATAAATTAAATACATATTTCCGTTTACTTTTGTCACATAATCCTTGTACATTCATTGATATTATTGAAACTTTATCATTCATTTATTTTTATTGACAGTTAAATAAAAAGGAGGAGGAGGTGCAAGTGTAGAAAAATGTGACTTGGAATAAAGATGGAATGTAGACCAAATTAAACCAATATTTGCTCTTGTTAAAAGGCCAGATGAGCACATCAAAACAAAAACAGGAAAAGGGAAAACTAAAAAGAAAAAAAAAACAGTTAAAACATGAAATATCATATGTTTGGCCTTAAAGGTCAAATGTTGGAGGGGGAAATGGGACTTTGGTTTAAGCACATTTCAGAGAGAGAAAAAAACAATCTTATCAAACTATTCAGCTAAATAGTAAATTTGGACATGACTCAGCCATTCATAAATGAATTCTTATTTCGATAGAAATAATTGGGTAATACTTGATTTTGTTGTAATTTGAGTATTGTATTTTATTTGTATTTTGCTAATTCGTTTGCAAGATGTCATATTCATAATCTACCCTCATGAACATCTAGGTAAACAATTAAAACTAAATTAATAAAAATTTACTGATTTCTCAATACTTTATGAAGAAATAGAGACTGCGTAGAATCTGAGCAACAATATTGTATGAGCAAACAATGAAGACTCTTGGTTTGCTCTGTACGCCAACATGTGAATACACGACCTAATATGAAAAGCACTGCATCGGTATGTTGAAGACTACGCACTGTCACGGCATGCTATATTCGACTTTTTCATACAGACTTAATATTACGTATTATTCCCCACTTTGAAAAGAAATAACTCACCGAGGGAGACAATACACTTTACAGTTTGCCTTACTTATTCGTCCAATGATTTTTTTGTATTTCGTTCGAAGTTTGAAAATATATTGCATGCGGTCCTGATATGGAAAAATATGAGTGTTTATGATACCAACGTGACCAAAGGCAATAATAATGCTAGATCTTACTGCGACTGCTTTATGTCACGATTTGCTGGCTCAAACTGTATTACGTAGGTGTTGTCGTTTATACTCTAGTATATATTAATATACATTTCGGAAGCAACTGATTTCTCTTTTTAAACGTGACAGTGCCTCTATTAAAAGCATGACTGTGATCTAAAATACCATTTATCTTAAGGGATAATATTCAACCGCCTCATGACAATCTCTGTAAATTCATAATTATTTCAGCTAAATTCAGATGTTCGTAAATTGTCAGTCTCGATTGAACAGTCCGATTGTATCAAGGTATCATGACGACCGTATTTCAATACCAGCACTAAAACGGTACACCAATTTATGGAATTTCACATTCGTTTTAGGTCTTGAATTATAGCGATACATTAAATTAAACTGTTAAAATATTCATTATACTTTGAAGCATATGTTTGGCACAGTCATGCAAATGCTCATTATTCACAAACAAGATAAATGTATAAATAGATGAAGTATTGTGACCCATGCTGTAACTTACAGTTGGTCCTAATTTATCGTCCAATGAATTGTTCTTTTTTGTTTCTTTCTTAATGGTTTCCAAAGTTTTATAACTATTGAATACAATACTACAGATTTTTAGCTCACCGGAGCACAACGTGCTCAATTGAGCTTCTTTGGATCAACCTTCTTCCGTCGTCCGTCGTCAGAATCTACTTTAAAAGACATATTCTCTAAAACCACTGGGTAGAAATTAATGAAACTTGGCACGGATCATCAATGGGTAAACTTCCACAACATTTGCTAAAATTAATTTGATCCATTGAAACATCTGGTTACTTTGGCATAAAAATCCCTCTGAAACCGATTGTCAGAATTTATGGCTCCATGGGGTTGGCAATTTTTTTAATATACACTATAAAGAAAATTTCAAAAATCATCTGCTCTGCAACCAATGGTCAGAATTATTTTATTCTTTTGGCATAACTATTCACCTCATGACTTTTTATCATAATTGCCAAAATAAAGTTGATCCCTTGAAAAATTAGGCCCCACAGGGTTAGCCAATTTCCTTATATACTCTTTAAAGAAAAGTTCAAGTATCATCTCTGACCTAGTTTTCAGAATTTATTTCTTTTGGCAATCATTGTCACCTATTTTTTCACTACAATATTGTCTAAAATGAAGTTGATCCCTTGAAAAAGGCCACATGGCGTGATTAACGTTCATTATATTTTGTATCATATTCTGCATGATTCTTAATATTTTATCGTTACCAATAAACTGCACGAATAACTTCATTATTAACTCTATACACCTGACTGCTTCATCAGTGGGGTATATTACTCCAATATATCAACTAAAGTAAAATCCGTGGTCGATATAATTTCCGTGGTGTGCCTGTGAGACGTTAAACCCAAGTTAAACATTTTAAATTGTTGTTCTTTATGGGAATATTTTTGGATACAAAATGACTGAATTTAGACAACTGAAAGATGTGATGAAGGATCTTGGAGAAACCAGTTCCTTACATGGCATACCAAAGATTGTGTCGTCACGACAACTGGCGGTCAAGATATTGTGGTGCATCTTACTCATAGGTAATGTCGTATTAAAACAATATTTTACATATTTGGATACTTATTAGAAAGAGGGTAATACGTAATGAAGACACTTTCTGTCTTGATATTTTAAAAGAGCTTAAATACTCAAAGGCTATTTCTCAAAAAATTGAAACTGCCTTAAATTTTAATACACAATCGACTGAAGAATTAATAAGTGTCTTATTAAATTCATGAAAATATCATTGTTTTTCTCTTGCTTATGTAAAGGAAAACTATATATCATGTTCAAGTTCATATAACGCTTTTTGAAGAGTGTCATTAATTACAAAAATTGGGAGGAGTAACGATCATTAAGATGAGACTTTGAGTGGATGTGTAAGTTTTACAATATATCTATTGTATTATATATATTTTATGACTTTTGACTGATTAAAGACTAGACTGATATTAAGTAAATCGGAATTTAATGTAAGACTATTGCTTTAACTATATATGTATCGCAATGCTTTGACAAAAAACAAAGTTTCTTACCAAAGTATTTCCTTTATTTTTACTAACATTTGCATGATGTAAGTGGAAAACGATTTATTTGCAACAATCATTTGATCTGAAACAAAGACATGTAGTTGAATAATTTTTGTCACTCATAGACGAAAAACAGACAGGTTACCTTTTCTTTCTTCTTTTAGGTGCTTTTGCACTCTTTGGATTTCAATTTTATGGATTGGTCATAGAGTATTACTCGTATCACGTGAAAACATCCGTATCACTAAAATATGCAGCGATACACATGCCTGCGGTGACCATCTGCAATTTGAATCCTGTCCGCCATAGCAGGCTACTCGTAGATGAGGCATTGGACTATCTAGTTTTGGCAGAGGGAGGTGTGTTGAATGAATGGCAAAACGTCGTTGATATCTATGACGATGTAAACATCACTGACGAGGAAAACGAAGAATATGCCACAAGGGACACATTCTCTACATGGAAGGATAAAGTTTTTGCAGAAATTAGGAAAAGACAATCTGTTGAAAGGATAAATTTGGGTCATCAGATCTCCGATATGCTGCAGTATGCTTCATATAATGGTTTGGCTTTTGCTGATTAAGCTTGATACTATATGAGTTTTTATTATGCACATATATTACCTCGACAAATTTAGTGAAAACGGAGCTTATATATATGAGGGGTGTTTATAGGGAGGTTATGAACTAGCTCTGGTCATAACTTCAAAACTTAGAGTATTGAATTTCATCTTATATTATAAAAAAAATATTCAACGCGTTTTACCGGAATCGTAAATATCATTTAAGTGATAAAATCAATGTTTTAATAAGTATTTTAATTTAGTCCTTTTATTAGTCGATTTACTTTAAGGCTTATTGATTTAGTTTTCAATGTCATTTTCTGTTTCAGGATTTACTTTTAATCACAAAAGGTTTAAAACAGTCTTGTCAACACAATACGGAAACTGTTTCACACTGGACAGTACAAATATGATTGCAAAACAAACTGGATCAATGAATGGCTTGCGAATGGTATTGAATATTGAGAAAGAGGAATACGTTGAACAAATATCACAAGGATATGGGATTAAGATTATAATTCACGGCAAAAATACACGACCGCTTCCAGAGGAGGAAGGAATTGTACTGAACCCCGGATATGAAACAAGTATCGGTTTGAAGATGATGGAAATCAAACGTCTAGGCCAACCGTATGGAAAATGTCGGGAAGAAGGGATGTTTTCAGAAGATGTTAATGTCACCTATACAGTGCCGTTGTGCTTTTCGCACTGTAAAGCTATTAACTCACTCAAACATTGTGGATGCGT
>CM037780.1:22214280-22264280 GCA_021229015.1 Solen grandis | reverse complement strand
TAGTGTTAATACCCCTGAAATATTTGGTAATGCTGTATGCATCGAAGAAAATGAGACACGCTGTGTAGGAAATATACTACACCAGATTGAATGTGAATGTGAAAATGAGTGTGAACAAATTGTTCATTCATTCACAGTATCCGGACGGGAATGGCCATCAAAAGACTATTTAGAGAAGGTCCTTTTGAAAGAGTCTTGCAAAAAGGAGATTGAGTCAATGCGTTATATATGTGACGATTATAAAAATTATGTGATTAATCATGAAAATTACCGCTATTATGTGACAAATTTCATAGCTGTCAATGTTTACTTCGAAGACTTGAACTACGAAAGCATTATTGAAGAGCCACTATATACACCTATACGGTTTCTTTCAGATATTGGTGGCACTATGGGATTCTATATGGGAGCCTCTCTCCTGACATACGTTGAACTCTTACAATTGCTCCTGGAAGTTACTCTTTATTTCAAAAACAGAAAAAGTACAAAAACCACTCCGGTGGTAAATCTACAGGAAGGACAACAAAACAACATTTGATATTCTTAAGATATTCTGAAGATATAATACTGTAACATTAGGTCATTTAAGAAATACAGAACAGTGGAAATATTACTGAAAATTAAGGACGGTATATCTTTATATTTTTATTTTATTTTGGAATATAAATGTTCATGAAAACTACATTTTTATTTTAACAATCAGAGCAAGTTTTAGCTGATAGCCTTCGTCAGATTTAATATTTTTGAATATTTCTAAAACAATAAACATATGACGTTACGTAATGCAACTTAAAAATTGCGGTATATATATATATATATATATATATATATATATATATATATATATATATATTTAGTGCGGAAAGAGTTCCCACACATTGGGAATAAAATAGGGAGAATACAAGTAACAGCAAGCCTATTAATACGTTTTATTTGTCCTCCACTGGTTTCAAAATAAAAGATCATCAGGAGGAATAATAATAATAATAACGTCACATAGCAACAACATCGTTATGACGTAACGTCAATATGTATTAAACAGGGGACGCCACTTTAAGTGACATCAAAAATGTCTAATTAAATTAGGTTTGAACATTTATATAAATAGCTATTTTTTTGTCGTCTGGAAACTACACTGACAGTTTGCATATTAAATATTGGAAATACTTTAGTTTTGATTCGTCTGTGATGCATTTATCAATGTGTTCACTCATTTTCAGCTTCCGTACAATCGGATCCCGGATGTGTTGTAGATGGATAGTCATTCGTTTTTGTAAAGCATTCGTCTCTCCGATGTATTCCCCACCGCTTCCATTGCATATTAAAATATAAATTACATTTTTTATTCTTTTCATTACAACTCATGTTTTCTTTCACAATAATTTTTTGAAGCATCTCAATGTATAATATTCACCTTCTATCAAATAATTATACAATCCACAGTGTGGACGGTTACATCTGGTAACTTTGGAAGGAGTGTTATTTTCCGAAAATCTGGCTTTTAAGTAGTCTTTTTAAATTCAGTGGCTGACGTTTACTTTTTATAAAAGTATATTTTTAAGTACTTTTTTATCGTTGTGTCTCTCTTTTAGATATTGATGTCATGATGAATTTCTCGGAAAATTTCCGGGTTCCTGGAATTAAAGGTACTTACGTATGTAATTGTATCTTGATTTTGACTATTCTTTTGTTCGTTGATTAGTTTGTTCCGATTTAAAGTTCTCGCCTTTTCTATTCCAGATTTCATAAATGTTTTGAGATATTTCTGTTTAATCAAGTATTGTTCTAGATTATTGACACGTTGTTGAAATATGTCGTCATTGGGAAATAATCGTTCTGAGTCGTCTGGCTAAAGAAAATGGTAAGCTAACTTTTGTATGTTTTGGGTGACATCAAAATAAAAAAGAATGTATGTTTTGCTGTCTGTAGATTTAAAATATATATCCGTTTCTATTTTTGTTTCTTTTCTCATGACGAGGCAGTCTATAAAGGGTGGTCGTTTGTCGCTGACATCCATTGTAAATTAGATATGTTCATTTAAATCATTTAAAATATTGCGTAATTTATCAAAATCTTGCTCCTTTTTTAAAAACTTTTCCACAAAGACTTAAAATGGGCTGAAAATTCTAATCCAAATTCTTATTTGAACTTCATAAATAGTTATTCCTTCAGGTATCCAATAGCTAGTGTCGCATATGTTGGCGCGATCTTGGTTCCCATTACTGTTCCTTTTATATGACGGTAAAACTCATTGTTTAAGTCAAATGTATTATTTTCGAGGACGAAAGTTAGTGAATCTATAATGAACGCTTTTGTAAATCGACCAGGTATTTCATCTCAAAATTTTCAAGCCAAAAGGTAATCGCTTCAGTTTCAAGTTTATGACAAATGTTTGAGTATAGAGATTCGACGTCGAAAGAAAAAAGAAGTGTGTCTTTGGGTATTGTGGTTTGAGAAAATCTGTTGTATCTCTTAAATAACTTGGTACATGTTTTACTAAAAGTTTCAAAATAATATCAATCAGGTTGCTCAGTTTATTTGTTAAGCACGTTGCCCCAGCGATGATAGGTCTAAGTTTTAAATCTTTTACTTCTCCAATGTTCCCTGTTGAAATGTCTGCATTTTCACAATATTGTTTTATTTCCTTACTTGTTGTACCTTTAGTAAGCCATAAAATTTGCTTTTTTAATTAAAATTTTAAATTTTTATTTAAAAGTCTACGGTAATTTATTCTGAGGGTCTTTTGGTAACTTTTCATAATATTTACCATCTTCCAAAATATTGTGTGTCATTTTCTTGTAGTGTTCTGTATTCAATATAATCACAGCACCGCCCTTGTCAGTTTCCTTAATAATTATATTATCATCTAATGATAGAGACTTAATTGCATTTCTTTCATTCATACTAATGTTTTTGATGAGAAAACTTTCTGAAGGAGTTTTATTTTCAACGTTTAAAAAAGGGGAATTGAATGCCTGATTTCTGTCCATTGGAGGTACGAGCATACTTTTATTTTTCACTAGTGAATCATCTGTGTCCTCTTTGTCATGAAAAAGTTCTGCAAGTCTGATATTTCTATTAAATTCAGCAATGTCTTGTCTGATTTCATTTGTATTAGGTTTTGTTGGAGTTGGAGTGATTTTTTTTTCGTCTTCTGAAAGGTTTTTGTCCGAAAGATGTATTATTTTAATATCAATTTTATCTATATTTTCAGTATTTACGTCCCTCTTCCCATTCCCAGGCCTCTGTCTAAAAAATTATTATCTTCGTGGTTTTGCCAAGTATTCCTTTCATTTATATATATATATAATTTACTAGTAACTAATAAAATGTCCATTGGTTAAATGTCCATTTACACATTTAATAATTTTGACCAAACTGAGAGTGTAACATGCATTCCACTTTTACTTTAAAATGTTTTGATTAAATCCATCATTGTAATAATTATGCCTTTTCATCGTCGGTAAAAGATAATATTTGCAGAAATATCTTAAATTATTGAAACCTTATACTCAAACTTAAAATATATATCTTGATTATCATTACAACCCTTGATGATTAAGATACACCAAAATTTAGTGTAAATGATATTTTTGATAGTCAGATCAAATAGGAAAAGAAAGTTCGTAATTTAACATTAATATTCAGATGCCTCAGAGTGTATGGATATTATTTATAAACCTATTAATATCTTAATTTATTGAAGTTTATCATATGTTAGTAATATGGTAGTTTGTTTCTTACTTTCCCGATATTTAGAAAAAGATCTGATTCTTTTTTGAAAGCTTGTTTTGGTTATGATTTTAGACATTTCTAAGTGAATAAGGTTTCCTTCATTAATTGAGATAATATCCAAATACATATATTGCGAATTAAGCAGAAATCTAGATGGAAAATTACAATACCAGTATATATATATATATATATATATATATATATATATTATATATATATATATATTCAAGCGATACAAGAATATTACTTTCATCTTTAAAAATATCCGATCAAAACAAGGATTTTTGCTCAATACTATCATCTTATAGTCTATTTTGCAATGGCAATTATTTTATAATATCTTACGTTTTATAGCTATTCAATACTACTGATTTTTATATTCCTTTGAGAGGGCGCTGTTAACAAGGGGTTCTAGATTGCAGATCAGAAGGTTACGGTTTCTAGTCCCATATGAGGGCAAGGGTTTTTCATTACCTTCCAAGATTCAAGTACTGACCCGATCCAAAAATCATCGAGAGACAAAAGTATAATCTGAAAGCATTTGTTTCCCAAATGACGCTTAAGCTCAAAGTAAAGTAAAAGTAAATTATAGTGCTTCAAAAATAAAAAAAAATGATAAGATCGAACATTAGTTATTATTTCACTAGATGTGTCCCGTTTGATTACTGACTAGTTTAAAGTCTTAAATTAATTTTTTAACTTTAACTCGATCTATCTAGCTATGAACATTCTGAATTTTTTTTTAACATCAAACTTAATCGCTTTTAAAAAAATATTAGTCCAGAAAAAGAACCCAATTTGCATTTAGATTAATATGCTTAATTCATAAGTGAAACAATAACGCAAAATAAAATATCATCGGCCATTCATTATTTTGTCAGCAATCATAAATTATAATGTTCCATTTTATATGCTGGAGAATGTGGCCAATAACATTTTCGTAAATGATCTAGAAAAAAAGTAAAGTAGAAAAAAAAGCATACTAGTATTGAGAATTGGGAGTATCTAATTTAATATACTAGTGACATACGGAGAATAAATATCGGATTACATAGAAATTTTAAACGACATAGCACACCTTTATAAAATGCTTTATTTAAACAAAAATAGTGAAAAATCTTCAATAGATGATTCATTCAATGACTTCTTAAAGGTTGAAGACATACCTAAACTATCAAAAAAGAGAGTAGTGATCTTTAAGGTCCAATAAGTCTTCAAGAAGCGTAATTTGTTTTAAAAAATATGTCAAATAACAAAAGTCTGGGTACCTCTGGTTTCACTGCAGACTCTTTTAAGTGTTTTGGGGAAAAAATGGCATTTTTGTAGTTCGGTCATTGAACAATGCATTTGAATCTGGTCAATTACCTGTAACTCAGACACAAGGTATTATTACTTGCATACCGAAAGGAAATAAACCCAGAAACCAGTTAAAAAATTGGAGGCCTATAACTCTCTTAAACACTGTCTATAAAATTGGGTCGGGCTGTATAGCTAATCGATTAAAGAGATATTTGGATAAACTAATAATTAAAGATCAAACTGGGTTTATAAAAGGCAGATTTATTGGAGAAAATATTAGATTAATATATGACATTATGCAATACACTGAAGATAAAGATATCACGGGGTTACTCCTTCTGATCGATTTTGAAAAAGCTTTCGACTCACTTTCGTGGAATTTTATCTATAAAAGTTTATATGTTTTTAACTTCCGTCCAGACATAAAGAAATGGTTTAATATTTTATACGAGGATGCTCAATCAACTGTTACTCAATGTGGTTACTTTTCCAATTTTTTCCCCATTCAAAGAGGCTGTAGACAAAGGGATCCGCTGGCATGTTATATTTTTATTTTAAGTGCAGAAATCTTATCCTTTAGTATAAGACAACAACAAAAAAAGATAAAAGGCATTTAAGTTAATGATGTAGAACATAAATTATCTCAGTTTGCTGACGATACAACAATAATCCTAGACGGTTCAGAGGAGTCACTAAACAATACATTATGTACGCTTACTTGTTTTTCAAAAATGTCTGGTTTAAAAGTGAACTTTGATAAAACTAAGATAGTATGGATAGGCAAAAAGAAATATAGTTCTGACAGTATAAAGACAAAATGAAAAATTAACTGGAATCAACAACACTTTGATATGCTAGGAATACTCTTTCATGTAGATCTAGACAGTTGATTGATATGAATTATAACCCAAAATTAGAAAAAATGATCTCAGTTTTATCATATTGGAAGAGAAGAATTCTCACTCCCATAGGTAGAATTACTGTTGTGAAAACCCTTATTATTACTCTTTTTAACCACTTGTTTATGTCCTTACCAAATCCATCTCTCCAATTTATTACACGTCTCAATGGTTTACTTTTTGAATTTGTATGGAATGGTGTTAACAAAATGAAATCTAATATTGTGGTTAAAGAATACTATGAAGGTGGTCTTAAAATGGAAATTGAAAATAATGTATTTCAGCTCTAAAACTTACGTAGTTGAAAAGACTTTGCAGGGTAGGTGGTAAATGGCAAAATGTAGCTTTTAGGGATTTGTTATAAACTCTTAACATTGGGCAAAGATTATGCTATAACATTACATTCAAGTTTAAAAAACAAATTTTGGAAAGACACTATTGCAGCTTATATTGATATGTGTGCAAATCATAAGTATATTCAATCTGAAATTTTAAACTATCCTATCTTTTACAACGAGCATATCACAATTGATTCAAAAAGCATATTTTTTAAACAGTGGTTTAATGCAGGAATTTTGAATATAGGTGATATAGTGGATAGTAATGGTGATTTCTTATCTATGGAATCACTTTCTGCTACTTATAAAATTAAAATTAACTTCCTACATTACCAGGGATTAGTAAGAGCAACAAAACTTTTCTTAAAAGAAGTAACATTTCGCAAGAAAAACTTTCAATACAGCAATATAAACCATATTACCACCATTAATGAAAGTAATTATTACATGCGCATCTGGTGCTAAAACAATATATAACAGTCTTAATATCAATTCGGATGTTCCAACAAGTCAAACAAAATGGGAAAATAAATTAAAAATAAAGCTAGCAAAAATTGATTGGGAAAAGATCTATTTACATCCTTTTGTGAATGCGATTTCCTCAAACTTACAATGCTTTCAGTATAGGATTAATCACATAATCCTTGGAACAAACGACCTTCTTAACAAAATGAAAATATTAGATAGTAATAGATGTTCTTTTTGTAGAACTGGTAAAGAAACTATTGTTCATCTACTATGGGAGTGTCAATTTAGCCAGAGTATTATAGAAAAAAAGATCACAGTAAAACAAGTAAATCCAAATATAGGGAAAGTAGATTTCTTATTTGGTGTATTAAACGACATATATATGGTGGAAAATCTTTTAATATTATTTACTCAAAAATTCTTATATCACAATAGGGTTATAAAACTTAAACCAATATATGATTTAGCTGTAGGTCATATTACACAACAATACAAAATATACGCCAACACATTAAAATTAAAGGATAGGAACCGCATTGATTCCCAGTGGAAACAACTTCTAAGCAACACATTAGATAATATTTAAATTCTAAACAGTATTTTCAACACGGTCATAATATGGTTCAGATGCTTTACTTTACTTATGTTGTATGGACTTAAATAAGTATACAAATATAGATTTTTATTGCTTTATATTTCTATGTAGGAAAGGCAACTTGTTTTTTTCTTCTTCTTCTTCTTTATCGTCTTACTTCTATTATATAATTTAAACTACCACTTTGTTAATAATTGACTCAAAGTTAAAAAATAAATATTGCAATAGGTATATGATGTAATTTACATGTATGTTTATATGAACATAGTTATATGCAGTTGTATTGTACGGAGCAACGGGGATGGCCTCGACCCTTTTGCTTCTATGACGAGGATAATAAAGTGGTTAAAAAAATATATATCGGATTTATATAAAATGAAAGTATTTAAATAGTGCCAGTTGGGTTCGAACTCATAACCTGCTGATCCGTAGTCAGGAATATTTCTTGATAATGGTATGTGTCAGAGAATGTAAAAGATATTACAAAACCATTTAATGTAACACACGCTTCTTATTAAACGCACGTTCTTGAGAACTATGACCAAGGTTGCACCGCTTTACGTATTTTAAGGAAAACGTCCTTTTTCAGATAATATATTAATGATTATGTACCTTATAATTGTGTAGGCTATACATCCCTGAGGTGCAATTTCGTCAGATGCCAAAGACAGACATTATCTAAATGGCTGGCAACTCTATGTTGAAGACTTAAGTCTATGGTGTGTATCCTATTTGGACAATATTCTGTTTGGGGTTTGACATGTGGAAGAAACTGAGTTAGAGTCTGACGTTTTATATTTGCAGCTTACATCCCTGGTGATCTGACATACTGAATAGGATCACCTTTGTGGTGCTGACCAACGTGGACTGGTTAGATAATGCCCTGTGTGAAATTTATTGATTCTATTAGAGATGTACATATGTAAGAAATTCAGCTATGTTAGCTGTTCAGTGTTAATTCAATATCGTGCTTTCTGTCATTTAAGATTATCAATCATTCACTTTCGAATGGTGGGTGTCATCTTTGAAACATAAAAATTGACGATATGACACACACAACAATCCGCTTTAATATAAATCTTATACAAGCCAAATGAATTAAAAGTAGAAGTTTGAATCGGTGTGTTAAATCTCTTTAAAATTTGCATATTGTTAAATATTCATAAATAGTTTGAAACTTTATTGGATAAATTAACAATATAACGGAAAAAACTTTTAAGATGGAGAGGGAAATATTCTTTTAAGAAATATATTGCCATGATATTAGCAATATTACATGACCTTTTGAATTTAATGATTCGGGCCCTACAGGTTATATATATGTTCCGAGGCACAATTATATTAGTTCATTTCAAAAAAAAACTTTTTTATTAAACTGATACTGAAGTAGCTTTGAAAATGTATCATTTTATTTTTTCTAGAAATATTAACAGTTTATCCTTTTTTTTTTTTTTACAACTTCATGTGCTATTATCTCTGGCTTGTTATCATAATTTACATTTTAAACTAAGACATAAATCATGTTAGATTTATTTTATTCATGGCACAACATCTCCTACGTTTGATATATAAATATAGGATCTGACATAAACTTGTCATTTCATATAAATTTTTCCTAAACAATCTTAATGGCATTTTCATAAAAGGTTTTTTTTCGAACGTTAATATGAAATGACAAACTCATGTCAGATGGTGTTTATCATAAGACCTAAACTCAGTAAACTGCGATTTTATCAACAAAAACTACGAATGCCCGGACTGTGAATAACTCCCGACTATCTATAATTTTACACTGGGAAATAGCTCCAAACAGTAGCTAGCATAAAAACGATTTAATGTGTGTATTTCTTATACATAATCATAACAGTAAATAATACACATTTCCAATCAAATTAAGTCGCATCAAATACATTTAATACATTATATTTAGTTCAACACAATATCCATTTAGACCAATAGCGCGTGACGCAGAGTAAACAGCAAATCTAAATAAAGGTAGCAATATTTGTACATGCATTGCTTGTGTTCAATAAAAAAAGGATACTCCAGGAGGTGAAATACAAAATAGAATTAAACATTTAATTTTTACATTGAATTGGGGAATAATGCGATATAAACTATAATGGCAGAACTTAAAATATTGTTATACTTGAAGCAAAATTAAAATTAAAAAAAATACTAGATATGTTGAAAATATCATATACTTTATCTATTTTGCTACTTAATATAAAACATACATACAAAATGCTTGTGGGCAAACTTTGAGCACACTCGAATTATGTATATTGGGTCAATAAAGATATAAAATGGTGGAGTCGATAACCATGCAGTGCTTCTGATTACTTTTTATACCTTTCGCTGTCATGTTTAAAGGAAATATTAACGGAATCAAAACAAACATATTAGCCTCTCTAATTAGTTATGTAGAACTTGCAAAATCAAAATAATTTTTTGACTGCCTATTTCACCTGATAATCAGGATTTTACCTGAGTCATATTTCTACTAATTGAAAGACTCATTAAATATGAAATAGACACCGTATATATTGATATGTCGGAAAAGGTGTCTAATTATATTACATTAAACATTCATATCTAAACTTAATAACATAAAAGCAAAAAAAATAGCGGGTTTTTGTTGTTGTTGTTGTTGTTTCTTTCAAATTTTGTAGGTTTAAAGCATCCCGTAGAAAAATATATGGCTACATGACATGCGTTTTTAAAAATGTTTATAACAATATTCTATTTCATTAAATAAACAAAAAAATGAATGTGTCACTTTGTTTTTATTTCCATATTCGTTTAAATTCGACATATGGGGCAAATCTACACTTTATCTATGACCCATTAGAAATCATGAAATCTTACTAGATATGTATATCATAATAAAGTCCTCTACATTTCGCTATTCAATTTTACCAAGTATGTCTTATGACCGAAATGGAAATAACGAAAATAATAACCTTATCTCAAGTAAGTCAGGAGGCACAGGATTTACCCTTTTTTTTGCCCTCTAATTAATTTCATAGACCTTTTCGACATATCATTTAATGTCTTGTAAAGTATCACCGTACACATCCAATCGGTTCTTGCGGGCCACAAAGGGGTAACCCGCTATATTTAATACGGGTTGTGGAGGCGGTAAATGGAGAATATGCGAATCTTTCTTCATAGTTTAAACAATGTTCTTTTAACACGAACATTCATGACAAAGTCTATTCTTTGGTTACAGTCCATTATTTGATGTTTCTTTTTATGTCCGTCACAACCAATTATTTCTAGATCAGTTCAATTTAAACTTTCTATCTAAACATAAAAAATTAAACATTTACGACCTCATCAAGAAAGAAGATGTTCGTCATAAACATAAACAGCAGCTTTAATCTTTCTATTTAAAGATAAAAACGAGACAGTTACGAGTCGATCAAAGAACATGATGTTCGCAAAAAATCATATTAAACAGCAGGGCGTGCGTTTATGGTTTTTAGATTCGACTGTCCGTAGCATAAATGTCATTTATTATGCACTATTTATTTGGATAAGAAATCCAGTGCTCCCGAGTTCAAACCCTATCCTCAGTGATTTATTTTATTTTCAGTTTTATAATTTATTTATTTGTTTATTTATTTTTGTTTCCCTTACATTTTTTCACCTAACTATCATATTCACAGTTCCCGTTCCCTACTTTACCAACAATTAATTTTTCTATCATCATTTTTAAACCCCAGACAATTTAGTGGTTTAGACGCAGATGACTGCTTTTTCGTATTGCTTTTGTCCTACATTTCCTTTCATTCATCTTCCTCACTAACATTTCTATCTTACTTAATTAAATGGTCGTTTAAGCAGGATTGTTCTGTATTTACAAAAAGTGGCCAGTTAATATATAGTTTGACTGCCATTTTATAGTTTTTGTATATATATTAAAAATATTTATTGTATATTTTAAATGTTTTTTTTTATAAAATTGATAAAATATTTAGTAAGATTTGAAGATTGTATTAAAAATATGCGAATTTTATTTTCTATTGAAAGACATTATTTGCTTTAAATTGAAGTCTATCCGACCAGGTTAATATGGTTCGTTTGAGGTCCAATAGGGGACGATTAATATATGGCGATCGCGTAGAGATCAAATGATCAAGTGAAGGCAGGGATAGTTGTCTTTTAAGGACGTGCATGACTGAGTAGTGGATGGGAAGGAATCATGTTCAAAGTTGATCAAGTAGTTACTTGCAATCTGGCGATCGAGGTGATCTGAACGGCAGTGTCAATATGCCTTTAGTAACTTCTTTCATTATCTTCCTTTTAATTTTTGTTCTTTAAAAAATGTTATTTAATTATTTAGAATACATTTGGTTTGCTTCGAGCTCACTTCCGTCAAAGCTTATGAAATACCCCAGGAGACGGAGCACAATTATGATAACTGCATTTTTTATAAGATGTGGTGCGGTTGGCGGCAGTCGTTTTTTTCTTCTTCTATTTTATCATGCTCACTTTAAAAGCTGGCCCTGGATTCCAATGTATATTTACTCTACCACACACTGACTATTGATAGACGCAATAGCATTTCGTCAACGGAATCGTATGGAGTGGTATTTAAGCAAAAAAAACAACAACATTGTGCTCGGTGATAAGGACAATATGCTTTTTGACAACAGCATTTTCTTTGATGACAATGTCATTGTGCTTCGTGACCATTCCTATGAACTTGTAATATCTTAAATGATGTGTGACTACTGCCTTGAGTATGATAACAGAACTTGAGGTTATCTATTCGATAACAATGTTCTAACAACCTATCCATCATTTAAATAATACTAACCCGCACGCACCATGCCACCATGCCATAAAGACTATCACCAAGCACCAAGCATAATGCAACGATGTATTATGTAAACCATATTGTGTTAAGCCGCAATCTAGCAGCAGATGTCAAATCAAAGCGCAGAACGGTGTTTTTAATGTGTGTTCATTTATTGGGCTTAACGTCCCGAGACAGTATGTCAGACACATGAATACTGTCTACTTGAGACAGATATAGAGCTGACATACTGCAGTATCACATGTTGCATGATATCACTCTCAGTCGCATTATCCTTTCACCTTGCAAACCAGTCCTGAAACTACCCTTTCATACTAAGCTCGAAGCAAGGGGGCTTTACTAGTACATTTTTTTACAACTTTGATATGTCGCGGCCCGGAATCAAACCCATGACCTCCCGATTCCGGGGATTTTATTAATGTAATGATGTCGCATTTATTTCGTTTAATATAGTAAATCTAATAAACGAGTATCAAATTTTCAAGAAATGCCAATAAACCCAAAGTAATTAGCCGCTTTTACTCGCGTAAATAAGGTCGTAATAAAAAGAATAAGACATTTGTTTCAATGGATTGCTTACGATAAGCACATTACCACTCCCTTTTCTCTCTTTTCTCTTTTCTGCAGTTACAGATATATATGAATTTGTGTATTTAAACCAAAAGAAAGCAAATATTAAACAATACAATCTCACTTTTTTATTCATTTATGGTATATTTTTTTATTTCATTTTATTAATTAATTCATTTCATATGTAAATTTAAATGATATCTAATATTAAAATGATTGAACCCGTGACCTTACAGAAGCTGCGTAATGCAATTTATCCAAGAAAACATATTAATTGAGTTATAAGGGTAGTTTCTTCAGTAGCACGAATGTGTATACATGTATTATAGGTCATTTCAAATGATGATTTTTTTTCTCTTTTTTATTACAGTTTATTTAACACGTTATCTCCAGCATCAATCATTAACACATTTCAATTCAGTTTCGACATCATCCAAATTGCAGTCGTATTTAAATAAACATAGCATCACTAAGTAATAAGACAGAAACTAAATTTGGAACTATATCTCAAAAGGAGGGAAATTTAAGAGTCTTAAAAGGTGGGCCGGCTTTAAAAATATTAATACAGAACATGAATTCGATAAAAAAAAATGTCACAACACATGGCCGATGCGTTGCTCCCTTTGAGAAGTTCAAAGACATAAGATAAAGAAAAACAATGCAACAAAGTTCACAGAGTAGTTTAATGTAAGGCCACATTTTACTTAAATGGAGGCGATAGAAAATTGATACATGTATTTTTGTCTTAAAAATATCCATTGCGGACATGTAAAGAGTAAATGTTTCACTCGTGAAAAAAAAATGCCTTATGGCCACAGATAATACTTTGACATAAAATAATGTAAACTACACCATAATAATAACGGTCTGAATATTAAATACAGACGTATACAGATGTACTGTCTAGTATAGAAAGTGCAAGATACGAAATACAAATCCTCTAACTGTTAAAACGTCGTTTTATATGGTACTTGTATCTCCTGTCATGGCGCTCAACATGTCTTCAGAGGTTTCGGGATAATGTAACTAGATATGCTACATTCGATCATCAAATGATATGGAAAAAACACTCGGCGATAATTTAGAGATAAAAAATGTACTCATGTAATAAATAAGTTATTGTTTTGCGAATGCCAAAAACTTTATTATGCAGAAAAGTAAGATCTGAAAGAGAGATAATTTCAGAATAAGCTATCATTGATATGATTTAATTGAATTTAAGAGCGTGTACGAAGTTGTCCAAATTAATGACATATATAATAGCATCTAATGATCGCATCTGTATTACACTAAATTAATTTATTGAATTATTTAAATGAGAACGCAAAACAACTAGACAACAATCAGCAATATGATGAACATGACATTCTAATTACTTCCTTCAGGCGAATTATGATGGAAATTGAAACGCATATCTTTTAATGTATTTTTTAAGTCTGTGTTAATCATTGAATGATATAACATTTACAGAAATTGAAGTAACACAAGTAAAAACATAATATGCAATGTTTATTCACACAAAAAATTCATGTTCGTCATCAGGACACTCGTCCCTGATTACTTGTTTGGATATGGTAATGGTCTTGAATTATCGGTATTTTCTTTGATCGCTTACAGCAGTTCATGAATGTGTCCTCTTCCTGAAAAGTATGTACACCATTGATAATAAACTTGGAACTCTTTTTTCGCACTACTTCAATCGAAGTGTTTATACGCGTTTCCTCCTCTTTTAAAGAACGACTTTCTTTGTCATCATTTTGACACATTGGACCGGGTACATTAGGTTCGGAAGTGTCATTGTGTATTGTATTAGAGAACGATTGTAAAGAAACACCATTTTGACAAAACCGTTTGTCATAGAACACTTCATGTCCAAAATCGTCCTGTTTGATATAGATCTCATCTTATGCAGTGCAGATTCTGTATATTGAATATTTGATGTTCCCACTCTGTCCGATACATGCTCATCAACTTGAATCGCAAATGTCACATGCTTTTGACCATAATGGGATATTTTCAATTTTGATACTCTTCGACCTCTTCCTTTTAGCACTGGCTGCTTCTTTCCAAAGCTTGTTTCTTCTTCAGAGACGACAACTGCATGCATGTTTGATTGATGGTCTGTTTCGCCAACAGGGTCATTATTACCATATGAAACCTCATCAAATGTAGGATCAGCTAATCCATTTCTATTATCCTCATTACATCCGTTAATACATGTATGTTCATCATTATTACAATCGAAGCTCTGAAAAAGAATATTATTAAAACGCTATGCATTCAGTACTGATATATGATTGGGACAGCACCATTAAAGAAGAAAAATACATTCAACTGTCGTTGTAAGTTTTGATTGTCTAGACAACATAACATCACAATATATTTACAATTTGTAACATTTTGGATAATAAAGAAACAGGTAAAGCAGTCTCAGGAAAGCATGAACGTTTTTGTTCATTAAAGTAATATAAGTGATTTTATTTATTTATTTCGCCATATCAAATTTGGTGTTAACGGTCAGAAGCGACATTTATGACAAAAAATAACTTATAAATACATGAAATATTACATCAATTGTTCTATGTTGAATACCCTCTACACATGTAGTTGTTTTTTCGTGAACAGCAGAAACTTTGTCTTTCTCTTCAGTTTCACGTATTTTCTTTCTGTCAGTGTTGTACTTCTTTCTATTACTGTGAAAAAAAGTAGTTCAAACAATGAGCTTACTCCAATTACTTATCTCACACATTCAGCTTAAAACACTTAATTTGTGTTGTCTCGAAATACATTCTTACATCTTATGTTACTTTTCGTTTTACGAAATGGTTCATTGGAAGTACCTGAATTTTCGACAAAGAAGAATTTGAAATCATAAAAAAATGTTTTATCAGTGTTCAAACCCACGACCCCTGCATCCAGATGCTGCCAGCTGTTGACCCACGCGTCTCATTTCTTTAGATACAACATAATTCAACTTCAAACAATTTTTAAAATGTTTCTCAAAATTTTAATTGTCGACTGTGAGCACACAAATCACTCTGTGATGAGAACCCAACAGTTGTGTGCTGTGAGCACATGAAGAGTATACATGTATAATTTATTTATTTTACATCTTTAATGATTGCACACAATCTGTGATGTCTGTACTAGGGGCGTCCGGGGGCATGTTCCCCCGGAAAAAATGTTTCTAGTGTGAAAGAGATACATTCTGAAGGGTATCTGGGAAAACTGATTTTTACGGTAGTATTTTCTCCATGGGAGCAAATGCTTCATTTTCTACAATGGAGCAAATGCTCCAAGTTTCATAGTGTTTTCAAAGCTATTAAAAAATATATATCTTTTGAAATATTAAAAAAAAATATGAGTCATAAATATAAATAGAAACTGATGTCATGATATGAGGTAACGGGTTAAACCTTATGCAACACTACCATGCTGCATTATAGAGCACACTACCATGCTGCATTGTAGAGCACACTACCATTCTGCATTATAGAGCAACACTACCATCCTGCATTATAGAGCAAGCTTTTGAAATTAATGAAAATTGCATAGATGTGCTCCACTGTAAATAAGTTGAGAAATGAAAGAATTATCGAGGAAGTGTCTGACTGATATCGATGTTGAATCCAGTGCGTGTTAGGTAGTGTCCATTTGAAACTTGAGAGAAACATCGAATAAAAAAGTCGGGAGCAATAAAAAAGGATTCCGCCCTCCCTCATTCGTTTTGAAAAAAAGTGCCTTAGAATCTAACCATTTTACCCTCTTTTTTTTGCCTTATGTATATTTTAGTGATGAAAAAAAGAAAAAAGAAAAAAAAAACGATTAGATCTGGCAGTGTGTAAAATTGGTTGGTATGGTAAGTTTTTATTACATATTTTAAGTATTTTTACTTGAAAGAATTGCCGAATCCTATTATATATATAATCAATATAGCAAAAACAAATTCATAAAGAGGATATGACATAAAATGTATTCGTTTATATTTTTTTATTTCTAAAAATGATACCTCTAGATAAAAAAAAAATGAAATGGGCGGTCAGTTTTGTAATAGAGTCTCTTATTAGTATTAAGAGTTGTTTGCTCAGTTTTACATTCATTGTTTTCGTGTCAGGAATATTTTATAGCAGTAGATATCAATTAAATTGGACAATTTTTATCAACGGTTCTTTTTTTTATTTTAACTTATATTTTGGGGTCCACTATTAACCAAACATGAAGACCTAAAGTCCAAGCCAGCCTAGGCAAGACCAGAGAAAAAGGACAGAGCGTAACAACGTCATGTTTCTATGAATATATACCTGTAGTAACAATGGCTAAAAATGGCTGCAAGCAATAAAACACTAACGGCTAAAACCGATCCAGCCGCAATCAGTGCGACTTGTATAGCAAATATATCAGAGTCCTTCGATACATTTACTTCTTTAGTTTTGTTGCCGACAATCATGATTTTTACCTCGGCTATTGAACATCTCCTGAAAGAGAACTATACTACATGAATTCATTACATTCGTAGATTGAAGAAATATGCATGTTAATGTTTATTACTTATAGTAATTTTTGTTAAAGAATTCAAGCGGGCGATGTCGAGCGCACGGTTTAGTTAAAAATGTTAAAAAAATCAACTATAAGTGGCTTACCGTTTTTCTCAATCGACCCCGGTGGCCGAGTGGTCAGAGCGACCGCCTCGGGAGCGGAGGGTCGTGGGTTCGATCCCCGGCCGCGACATAACAAAGTCGTAAAAATGGTACTGGTATAGCTCCCTTGCTTGGCGTCAGCATATAAGGGTAGTTCCAGGACTGGTTGGCCCGGTATCAGGATAATGTGACTGGGTGTGATATCATGCCACTTGTCTAAGGCGTGATACTGCAATGTGACAACACTATATCTGTCTCAAGTAGACATCGTCTCCAAATGACTGAAATACTGTCGTCGGGAGGTTAAACCCAACAAACAAACCGTTTGTCTCACTTTTGTCAAGTAGGCCACAGCGTAACCTTTGCTGTCGTATATAAACACGCGAATCACTAAACCGTTCAAAACAGACATATTTTTCACATAACCTTGGCAAAATACAAAAAAATGGACTAAATAAAGTTATTTCACAGACTTAAAAAATGGGACAAACGGTAAGTAAAGGTCTTAAAAGGAAGATGGTAAAATATCATTGTTACTCCCTTTAAACAATCGCTAAATTTTTGAATAATTAGACAAAGTACAATAACTGAGGTGTCCTGGACCAACAGTTGTTGTTATTCATTAATTTCGTAAAATAACATGGTTCTTTTTTTCACAATTATAGTCATCACTGTAAAATATCTTGAATAATAAACCAATAAAATAATTTAAATACCTGTCATGACTTAATTGTTTATGCTGAACATTATTCTACACGTATCAAAAAATGTCATTGATTGTTGCAAAGTTACCTTCTGACATCACTATGGGACATCCACATTTTAATATCTTATGGTAAACGAGTTCTGTGAACTGTTCAGGTATAAGTAAATACGTTAAAAGGAAGCTTTAGCAAAAGGGGGGGGGGGGCTGCT
This sequence comes from Solen grandis, assembly GCA_021229015.1. NCBI lineage: Eukaryota > Metazoa > Mollusca > Bivalvia > Adapedonta > Solenidae > Solen > Solen grandis. The sequence goes on along the minus strand of CM037780.1, from coordinate 22,245,999 downwards.
TCCTCATATGTCAAGAAATTGGACACAATGAAACGAATTCCGTATTTCGCAGAAATATTATTAAACCCCTACACAGACACGTAATAATGTTTTAATTGCGTCCATATTTGAAAGAGAGGAATATCTAGAGCTTGCCTGTCTTCGATGGAAGGTGGGTTGTCACACGCAGTGACGAAGAAGTAGTATTGTTTACATCTAATGGCTTGGTTTGTGATAATCTATGTCTCCAGATGACTTCCCAATATGAAATGGATGATCCTGAGATATGTTCAATGTGCAACCTACGGCATGAAGGCTGTCCGACAAAAGCGAGTAGGATACGTTGCCATAAAGCCACGTGTCTGCGTCACTGGCCTGTATCTGTCAACATATTCAGATTATTAAAGACTTCGCAAAAGCAAGTGAAAGATGAAGAAATGTGTAACTATGATATCGCAAAAATGTTTTGGATGCCATAACTACCTTAAAGATAATACATTATGAATTGTTAATTGTTTAAATTTAGACATACAATTGTTCAAACATTATGTTTCAGCCCCTCACGTTACATTTTGAACTTCCTTTCCGATTTAAGGGTTCAAGTTTGAAAGTAAAAATAAGAAATAAGACAAATGTATTATGAGTTACAGATACAACATTCATGAAACAAGTATTATTTTAATATTCATTTCACTTACCTTACCAACAGTGTGTCCCCTCTCTGGATTAGCTATGTAAAACTCGTAAACATCAACTTCAAATTTGGGGTTGTTATCATTTACGTCCTCAATGTTTATATCCACAGTAGCGTTACTCAAGCCTGTACCGGTTCAGACCCCTAACGCCGACCTAGATGAGTGATATTGTATCCTTCATTGTTTTCACATAGACGACATTTGACATACTGGCTCGAATTCCACCACCAGTACTTAGCGTTAACTAATCCTTAAATCATTTAGAATAGGCACAGAAACATTAATAAAGCAAATGATTAAGTTGACATTCAAAGTTATCTTTCTGACAAACAAAAATTGTAAAAGATGAAATAATGATGTATTTTAGAAGGAAAACTAAATCATAAAATACTTTCCTAAGTATTAAAATATTACTCTGGTGGAATTAGAGCCAAGTAAGTTATCCTATGGCAGTCAGATTTAAGGATATATCAATTTATGCTTTGGGCTGTATGAGTGTCTTACTAAGAATTATGACGATGATAATTATAGATCTAAGTTAAAGATAAGCTTAAGGGGATGATCTTTTTAAACTAGGTGGCGGCAAACGTCTATCATGAAATTAACGTTATGAAAACTCAAATTGGCGTTTTAAAACATTTTAATTGACTAAAGTACTGATTAGATCTAGGCGCTAGGTCGTTTGTAACTTATGTTGATGTATGTCATTAACATACCATCTGATTTGTGCAACAGTTGTGAAAATACATCTATATCTAGATTTCCATATATATTATTGGGTAATAATTGATTTTATTGTAATTTGAGTAATTCTTGTATTTTATTTGTGTATTTCTAATTGTTTGATATGCGCCACTATATCATTTACCTAATGAATATAAAGGTTATATATTATGACTTAGTGAATGAAATTTACTTAATTCTCAATGGTATATGAAGCAATGGAAACTTTATAGAATCTGGTCTACAATATTGTATGAGCAAACAGAGGAGGCTCTGGATTTGCTCAGTCAGCCATGTCAATACACATCTTAATAAGGAAAGCCCAACATTGCGATGTTCAAGACTACACACTGTCACGGCGTGCAATATTCGATTTTTATAAGGACTGATATGTCACCGAGGGAGACAATACACTTTACAGTTTGTCCTACTTAATGCTTATATTTCGTTCAAAGTTTGAACAAAACTTTCATTAAATGAACCGTGCGGTCTTGGTCTGGGGAAAATATAAGTGTGTATGGTGCTTACGTGACCAAAGTTTATTAATGGCGGAGCTATTTCTGGCTGCCCCTGCTCAATATCATGACTTGCTTGCTCAAAATACAAATATACCAAGCCACACTGATCCTGAGCCTTACATAAAACATCACGCGATAATGTCAATCATAACGCTGTTGTCGTCTATATTTGAATATATATTAATATACACTTTGGAAGCAACTGATTTCTTTTTTTAAACGCGACAGTGACTCTATTAAAACATGACTGTGATCTGAAATACCACTTAACCGATAGGAATTATCTGCCTCATGAGGATCAATGTAAATTTGTAATTCTTTTAGCTAAAATTAGATTATGAAATATTCATAAATCGTCACTCTCGAGGATGCAGCCTGATTACATCAATGTATAATGACAACTGTACCTCATTACCAGCATTGAAACGGTTCATCAATTAATGGAACTTTACAGTAGTTTTAGGTTTTGAATTATAGCGATACATTACATTAAACATTTTAAAATATTCATTGTAATTTCGAAGCATGTGTTTGGCACGTGCAGTTCTCATGTTTGGCAAACGAATTGCATGTATAGTGGTGTCAAGTGGTTTCGCGGGTTCTGGTATCGCGGTATTGTCATTTTGTCGGGAACAACTTTGCCGATCGCCACCTAGTGACACCACTTTGTAAACAGGAAGTTGCGGTTTTTATTGGAATAAAAAAAAGTAATACGTCTCCACAAATGGTTAGAAAAACGTAAATTTCTTGCAGTTAACCGATTTCCTACTATTACACATTTGCCTATCACCCCATGACTGCCATAAATGTTTTATAGCATAAATAATGACAAACTCGACAAACGCTAGATCCCCGTCAGCTGCATTGTTTTTATGAATGATTGTTTTTATCATATAGCGACACCTGTAGGTAGAGCCAGCGGTCTTTTTAAAGATATACCGCGATAACAGAGAATCATGGGATTTTTCATGAAGGCCAAACATGGCGAACAAGAATATGTTTTAATTCCTTATTAGAAACGCCCAAAGAAAATAAATTGGTTTCACATTATGGTACAAAAATGGAATAAAAGTGACATACAGAAATAAATTGCAGAGAAGACTTCACTGATATTTTATTCCCGTTCATGTCGTTAGTACCGCGATATGAGGGAACACCATCCTATATATACATGGGGTATTGTAACCCATACTGTAACTTAATCAGTTTGTCCTAATTAACCGTCCAGTGAAATGTTTGTGTTTCGTTCAAATATTTGAAACATAAATTGCATGAAATGAATCATGATGTATCGATATAAAGAAATCAATGACTGGGTGGAGTTAGTTGTGGTGGAGAATGCTTACGTAATGTTTACTCGTAGTTAGGTAAAAACATAAAAGTATCCAGCAATACTGACTCCGTACTTAAAAAATTATGTGAAACTGTCGATTAATGCGAGGTTTAAGACAAAACTGTCTTTTTTTTTTAACTATTTATAGCTGATATGTCATTTACTTTGCAAGCAGTATACACCTTGCAGGTGGGCGGGTGGATGGGTGAAGAGAGAGAGAGAGAGAGAGAGAGAAAGATCACCATTAGCTGTATTTTCCCATTTGGAAATGCTTCTCTGTCTGGCGACAATAGATTTCCTACTCGTAATGTTCCATTATTATCAAGTTGAAACGGATAACTCATGTTGTACAAGATGTAGTTAAACACAGCGTTAGTCCCCTTTAAAGAAAAAATATAATGAGTTGCAATGTAAAAAGAAATATTCATAGTGAAATTATTATGAGAGCGTTTACTAATCAATCTACGTTTTAATTTGGTGTATTCATATATCGACGCTACTGAGATACCCTTCCTTCATATATCGACGCTACTGAGATACCCCTCCTTCATATATCGACGCTACTGAGATACCCCTCCTTCATATATCGACGCTACTGAGATACCCCTCCTTCATATATCGACGCTACTGAGATACCCTCCTTCATATATCGAAGCTATTGAGATACCCCTCCTTCATATATCGAAGCTATTGAGATACCCCTCCTTCATATATCGACGCTACTGAGATACCCTCCTTCATATATCGAAGCTACTGAGATACCCTCCTTCATATATCGAAGCTACTGATATACCCTTCCTTCATATATCGACGCTACTGAGATACCCTTCTTCATATATCGACGCTACTGAGATACCCTCCTTCATATATGGATGGTACTGAGATACCCTCCTTCATATATCGAAGCTACTGAGATACCCCTCCTTCATATATCGACGCTACTGAGATACCCTCCTTCATATATCGAAGCTACTGAGATACCCTCCTTCATATATCGAAGCTACTGAGATACCCTCCTTCATATATCGAAGCTACTGATATACCCTCCTTCATATATCGAAGCTACTGATATACCCCTCCTTCATATATCGACGCTACTGAGATACCCCTCCTTCATATATCGAAGCTACTGAGATACCCCTCCTTCATATATCGAAGCTACTGAGATACCCCTCCTTCATATATCGAAGCTACTGAGATACCCCTCCTTCATATATCGACGCTACTGAGATACCCCTCCTTTATATATCGAAGCTACTGATATACCCTCCTTCATATATCGAAGCTACTGATATACCCCTCCTTCATATATCGAAGCTACTGATATACCCCTCCTTCATATATCACGCTACTGAGATACCCCTCCTTCATATATCGAAGCTACTGAGATACCCTCCTTTATATATCGACGCTACTGAGATACCCTCCTTCATATATCGACGCTACTGAGATACCCTCCTTCATATATCGAAGCTACTGAGATACCCCTCCTTCATATATCGAAGCTCCTGAGATACCTTCCTTCATATGTCGAAGCTACTGAGATACCCCTCCTTCATATATCGAAGCTGCTGAGATACCCTCCTTCATATATCGAAGCTACTGAGATACCCCTCCTTCATATATCGAAGCTACTGAGATACCCTCCTTCATATATCGAAGCTACTGAGATACCCCTCCTTCATATATCGACGCTACTGAGATACCCTCCTTTATATATCGACGCTATAGAGACACCCCTCCTTCATATATCGAAGCTACTGATATACCCTCCTTCATATATCGAAGCTACTGAGATACCCCTCCTTCATATATCGAAGCTACTGAGATACCCCTCCTTCATATATCGAAGCTACTGAGATACCCTCCTTCATATATCGAAGCTACTGAGATACCCTCCTTCATATATCGAAGCTACTGAGATACCCCTCCTTCATATATCGACGCTACTGAGATACCCTCCTTCATATATCGAAGCTACTGATATACCCTCCTTCATATATCGAAGCTACTGATATACCCCTCCTTCATATATCGACGCTACTGAGATACCCTCCTTCATATATCGACGCTACTGAGATACCCCTCCTTCATATATCGACGCTACTGAGATACCCTCCTTCATATATCGACGCTACTGAGATACCCTCCTTCATATTTCGACGCTACTGAGATACCTCTCCTTCATATATCGACGCTACTGAGATACCCTTCCTTCATATATAGACGCTACTGAGATACCCCTCCTTCATATATCGAAGCTACTGAGATACCCCTCCTTCATATTTCGACGCTACTGAGATACCCTCCTTCATATTTCGACGCTACTGAGATACCTCTCCATCATATATCGAAGCTACTGAAATGCTCTCCTTCATATATCGACGCTATTGAGACACCCCTCCTTCATATATCGACGCTACTGAGACACCCCTCCTTCATATATCGAAGCTACTGAGATACCCTCCTTCATATATCGAAGCTACTGATATACCTTCCTTCATATATCGAAGCTACTGATATACCCCTCCTTCATATATCGACGCTACTGAGATACCCCTCCTTCATATATCGAAGCTACTGAGATACCCTCCTTCATATATCGAAGCTACTGATATACCCCTCCTTCATATATCGACGCTACTGAGATACCCTCCTTCATATATCGAAGCTACTGAGATACCCCTCCTTCATATATCGAAGCTACTGAGATACCCTCCTTCATATATCGAAGCTACTGAGATACCCCTCCTTCATATATCAACGCTACTGAGATACCCCTCCTTTATATATCGACGCTACTGAGATACCCTCCTTTATATATCGACGCTATAGAGACACCCCTCCTTCATATATCGAAGCTACTGATATACCCTCCTTCATATATCGAAGCTACTGAGATACCCCTCCTTCATATATCGAAGCTACTGAGATACCCTTCTTCATATATCGAAGCTACTGAGATACCCCTCCTTCATATATCGAAGCTACTGACATACCCTCCTTCATATATCGAAGCTACTGAAATGCTCTCCTTCATATATCAACGCTATTGAGACACCCCCCTCCTTCATATATCGACGCTACTGAGATACCTCTCCTTCATATATCGAGCCTACTGAGATACCCTCCTTACTGTTACCAAAGGCTCTAATAAGTTCTGTCAAGATCAAAGACAGACAGATTTTAAATAAAATACATTCTCCCCTCGTTCTTTAGTAAATCTGATAACTCATTCTCATTATAATTATGTTCAGCGCATATGTACGTAACCGTCGAAAGAATTACATGTATTATGAAATGGTGCTCCTTCACATTGACTGGAAATAAGTGCTTACAGATTATACTAACCCCTCTCGACGACCCCTGGGTAGGATAAGAAATAAACGTGTAGAAGGTCATGTAAGATCAACAACGATATTACCCATTTTAGAAATTTGTATTGTATAATCATTCCTAGAAAATATTTTGGGAGTTAAGTCAGCATTTGTATAATCAAATCACTTTCTTTCATAAGTAAATAATCATCGGATAATATCGCTATTTTTCCTGTTTCTTCATTAAGAATAAGACACAAGGAAAACCTCACCGTATCATTATCTTTAGCGTGTAGAACACACACAGCGGTACCGGGTTTAGCAGTCTCCGACACTGTAACATCATAATGGTTGGGATCAAAATAGGGGGCGTTGTCGTCGACGTCATCCACCGTCACAACCAGGAGAGCCGTGGCAGTGAACTGAGGGGCATGACGTTCAGAAGCCTGAGATAAATAATTGAATAGTTTCATTTCTTGTCTGCATAGCATGAATGTGAACCAACGTAAGTTTTAAGCTGGTAAGATATCATATTGACAGATACTGATATCTTGGCGTTATTCAATTCAAGCGAAGTTATGTACATGTTGGGTGTGTTTCGTTGCCTTTCCTTTTCTTTATGTGTTATGTATTACGATAAGAAAAATCGACCACAACATCATTTCAACGTCTACCAGTGAAAGTCGATAATTATACGTACATATATCCCCATCAGGTATTTTGATCATTAATTAGAACGGAATACAACACCTGGGGGGCGGACAAATACCTTAATAACGACTCTGTAGGTGCCCAATTTCTCCCGATCAAGTGTGTGAGCCACGGTAATGAGACCATCCTCGGTAATGTTGAACAACTCTTCCACCTCCTGGGCTGAAGAGGTAACTTATTATTAACAGAGAGGAAGGGTTGAAAAGAAAGACGGACGAACGAGTCTACCTCTATAATTATGTTTTGCAAATTTATGACTTTCATTATGTAAAACATATATGCATATCATTTTATATTTATATACATAAGGATATCTTTTGTTTCAGCTTAATTATGCTCGCGTCATCTGCAACAGGATTCATATAATTCTAAATCTTGTGAGTAAAAGTTGTGAAATATATAAAAAGCACTCGAACATATAATATTCAGGCTATTTTCATTTTTGACACTTTTTATTCATGTAGTACAAACTTATCATTGCTGGATCCCATCGACTTTGTAACAGTGTGGGGCCTCCGTGGCCGATAGGGTCAAGTCGCTGGCTTTAACACTCACTCAGCCCCTCACTGCGTGGGTTCGAATCCCGGCAGAGTCATTCGGATTTTCATGTGAGGAAGCCTTCCGGCTGGCTTACGATTCAATTATTTTTATTAGCATAATTACGGTAGGTCGGTGGTTCTACTCGGATGCTTCCAAGCATTCGGGGTCTTCTTCCATTTGTAATTAGCTGGACGTCGCTATATGACTAAAATACTGTCGAAGCGACGGTAAACTCAAATAGTCAAGTCTAGTGTAACTGTGTGTGTGTTTGGAGGGGGGTAAACTTAGCGTGCAGTCAAAATGCAGTACTATGTCAAATACGTGTGGCATGATACCGCACTCAATTACACCATCCCGACACCGACTAGCTAATCAAGGCCCCTTGTTCTCGAAAATAAAACTGGTGTTTTCAGACTCAAACTATGCCCATTAGTTTCAATACCCAGATATGAGCCCAAGAATGTACTTCAGTATTTTCGAGAACACGGAGACGGGTCCTTAGTTCACCAATAGTTATTTATTATTTATCAACAGTTAAGACTCGTGCTCAGGGTGTAAAAAATTGTTTGTTACTAAATCTGTACTTTTTTCAGTGGTTGTAATTTTATAAAATGAATTTCTGTATTACGTTTAAGACAGTACTGGGGTTATGAAAATCGTTTATCTGAGAAGAAGAAAACGACAATTTTAATCATCAATAGGTCGATGAAATGAGATACGCATATATAAAAGCATATATTTGCAGCGCGTAGAGGTAATTCACCATCAAGACAACATTCCGTCTATACAGAAAGGTTTGCGATGATAGAAATGGACTACGTCGGAGATTGAACTTCTCACCCATCCTGCATATTGCCGACACCTCGATCAAATAGATGAACGTGAATAATGCCCGGGTGTGATAGGAGCACTGAGATGTATGGTTTCTCTCTTTGGAAGTGTCTAAGATTGTCACAAATGATATTGAAGTCTCGTTTGAGAAATACAATTTGGGGACCATGTTGAAAAATCATGGTATTGACGTCACTTCTGCGTCCATTTTTGAACGTTTTGACGCATTGTAGTACTAGATTCCGAATGATCGGCTCAATGTTTACCATTTCAAAATAGAATGCGAAACTCTAATAAAACAATACCCTCAGTTTTCCTTTCACTTGTACGTCATGTTTTTTTGTTGTTGTTTTTTTTTTCTCATATTTAGGTATTTTTGTTCACTTTGATACACTTGTGTATTGAATTATAACATGAACTTTCCGAAAATCTTTCATTTATGGATATCATATCAGAATAGTTTTACATCTGGAAACATATCTGCAAAGTTGACGTTCCTCGCTGTGGAGGGCAGTGACAGATGAATTCCGTCGATACCTGTTAGAACCAGCAGACGAGAATACATCACCCTTGAGCTGGTGGCAACGACAGGAGGAAAGATTTCCACGTATCGCACATGTGGCCAGACGTGTGCTTGCGATCCCGGCAACATCAGGGCCCTCAGAGAATCTTCTTGAAGACAGGTATACTAATCAACAAGTTGCGCAACAGACTTTCCCAAAGACTAGTGGATAGAATTATATTCCTGAATAAGAATGTTGTCGTTGCTTCCGGGTATGAGGATCGTTAAATGGTAAATGACTATAATTGACTGGTTATTTTTGCTTGTGAAAACCTTTAATAAACTTTTAAAGACACCCCCCCACCCCGGATAAGTGATATACGTATCTTTAAAAAAAAATATGACTAATGAAATATATAATGCAGTATTACTTCAGTAGTTACAGTGTGATATTACAAGATTATTTTTGTATTTTCGATCTTTAATGTTGTTTCGAGATAAAATGTTATTGTTAAAAAAAGAAATTGAATAAAAATAATTTGAACATCGCATATTGTGTTTTTTTAATTGTCAGAAGGTGTGAACGTGTTTATGAGTGATGATGGCTGAACCCACACACATACAATTACGCAAACAAACATAGTTACTTAATAGTTAATAATGACTTTATTACTTGGACAGAACAGAACAGAACAGATCATTTTCGTCCCAAGTGTGATACATACAACTGATTAATTATCGTTAACAGTTATCATTAAGTATACCAACTTTAAGGAAAAGCAAGTATTAATGGTTCCGCTACGTTTCGGACCTCGTGACTTTTCACGAAAATAACCAAGGTAGCATAAAATTTCGTTTCACGAAAAGACAAGTGGCCCGAAACGAAGCGGAACCACTACGTAGAAAAACAAAAACACTTGATTGCGGACTATTATTACAAGTACCAAATGATTAATATCATAATCTTGAATTAATGTATAATAATAAGATAAATGAACACCAACGCATTCAAACACGCAAACACAAACGATAAAAACTAATTTTATAAGTATAAAATTGAATTCAAACTATCGATAGAACAAATATTGCGGAGGATGTGATTTCTATTTTGATCCCAATTTTTGCTTGCAACGCTTCCTGAAATTCGAATACCAAATTCGTTGCCACCCCTAGGAAATATGTATAATCTTAATAACATCAGTGATAAATTATTGATGTATGGAGTTTTTAATTATGCTGATAATGTTCACCCTTAAATGTTGTTTATGTTTGTCCACGTGGGATATAGCCCTCCGGATAGTATAGAAATAAAATCTTGAATTTGTATGTCTCTTTGGGTGTATAAGTAATTGATAATACGAAGCAGACTGTGTGAGCTAAAAACACAGTATTCTATATCAGTATTTATGAGAGTCTACGTTAATACTGTCTGTCTGACATACGCTCGTAATGCCACACATTTGGCAATATTTTCCGCGAGAGTTTAGCCAATATAGGTTTCATCGCGTCAATAAAAACTTCAGCACGTCAGTACGCTTTAATAATTTATCATGTTCGTTGCATAAAACATATTTTCTTCGGAAATCAGATATGCTACTGTTTTGTTTTTAATCACTTATGATTATTTATGATTACCTTAGTGTGCTGTGTGAATATATTTACAGTGTTGTGTCTTTATTTTGTATTTTGACGGTAGCCGAGTGGTTAGAGTGTCCGCCGTACAGGGAGTGAGAAGTCGTTGATTCGATCCCCAACCGCAACATACCAAAATCGTTAGAATTGCCCTAGTGGGTCCATGCTTGGCCTACATCATATATACAGGGTAGTTCCAGCACGAGTTGGAACGAGGTGGCTGGGTAAGGTATCAGGCAACATATCTACGGCCTGATACTGAAATATGGCCACACTCTATATATCAGGTAGACATAGTCTCCAAATGATTGAAATATTTTCGATTTTTATAAATACATGTATTATATTAAGTGATTTAGTGAATACTGCTTGATATAAATGAAAATGAAAAAAAAACAACATGAACAATATGATTTAAAAACGTTTATACAGGACAATTACCTGCAATACTAAAGATTAGTGTATCATTGATACCCTGGTCTTGATCGAACGCATGGACAGGCGGGGAAGTCTGTAGTGGGACGCCAACAAAGGCAGGGTCCTACAGTACTCAACAGAGAATATATACATTTAGATATTTGATACAGTATTCATTTAAGGTTAGGGAAATATCAGAGAATTAGAATTGTGAAAATTACAATTATTATTATATTTACTGTTTCGTAACAGGACTACTTTTTCCCTTTGCGGACCCCTAAAGACGACAGAAAAGCATTAAAAAAGAAAAAAAATGTTGGTATCAAAGAAATGTCATTTTTTGCAGGGAAATCAGTATTTTTAAGAGTGAAAATAATTTGATTTTCTCCCAACGTGAAAATATTGATTTTCCTCCTCACTCGATGAATTAAAAATGATATTCTACTGAAACAAACAATTATCCTCTATACCAGTTCTTTAATTCTTGCATGTATGTGAAATCAGAATAAGCTAAACAGAAATTACAAATTAATTCAAATAATTTACTGTGACATTGAAATTTCTGTCATACTTTAAATTGAACGTTTTGATTATTTTTATATATCATTTACTTTTATATTGATCATGAGAAAAAAAAGCGGAAAAACATCTGTATACCTACACCTTCTCCTTTTCAAATTTTGATTTGTATCTTTTCATTTTTATAAGTTTTATCTATAATTTAAGTCATGAAAGCCAATTACAATGTACACCAACGTGGTAGTCATATCGAATGTGGAGGTGACAATAGTAGTATGGACAGAAGATAGATTGATGAAGTAAATCACAAAATTCATATGTACCTCCTCTGGTATAGTGAGGCTATACTGTTGACCATGGCCACAAAAATCAAAAGCTGGAGGGTTGTCGTTGACGTCAACAACATCTACGCGTATATTGACAAATGCTTCGCCTTGAACACCCTGCGTAAGAACAAACAGTCATATTCCGAAACATAGATGATAATAAGTCTAAATAAATGATACCAGACATAAAATTTATTATATTGCCTGAATCTGCAAAACATTTATTAGGGTTTTGCTGTGTATAGATTTATCTACATAGGTGTTAACTCACATACACACAAATTACATACAAATTGTATACATAAATAAACAAGGCAGTCCAAAGGACAGCTATATCCAACGCCGCTGCCTTGTAACTCAATTATTTTTTAACGCACAAAATGTCAAAAGACATTAAAAACGAGCTTTAAGTTTCATACAAAATAGAACTATTATAACAACTAACTACAAACTTAGCTTGAACGGTGCCATATCAATAGACGCTTTTGGTTACTATACAAAATGCAAACACCAAACTAATGTATACTTACTTTTAAAACAGAGGAGACATGTTTTTCCTCTAATGGAAATTGCCCTGCTTCTGCCAACATTTTGATGTAGTTGACTTATGAAAAACTTTCCGTTGTTCAGAAAATATAGCATGGAAACAAAAATATCCAGGAACGAACACTGAACCATCAAATGTGACCTTGAACTTGAGCTAACATGACTGTCACCTGTGTTCTGCACATCGCCTCAATTTGGTTTATAATTGAGGCAAGTTTCATTAAAATCCTTCAAGAGGTATAGGTGATATGGAGCGGACACGAAAACGTTACGGACGGACAGAAAGACGGACGGACGGACAGACAGACAGACGAAGGCCATTCCTATAACCCTGCTCCCGCTTCGCGGCGGGGTATTAATAAAGTAATAACAGTTCAATTTCATGAAATTTTCACTCATAAAGGCCAATACAATTCAATTTGCATAAAACATGTCATATAAAAGTAAACTGATTTAATTCGTAATTAGGGTCTATCATCGACTTAATATATACTATTTCAAAATAGAATGCCAATCTAACAGAACAATACCCTTATTGTTCCTTTCACTTGAACGTCATACTGTTTTGTTCTCTCATAATCTATACTTCCAGAAACAGTCATGTCGTCTGCCTGGGTCTCGGCCGGCCATTTAAAAGGAAGATTTGTCTGTGGCAACATAAACCATAATCGATGTCATATAGTAACATGAAGATACAAATCTTAACTATTAGGGCATAATACCAGACCACAGGAGTCTGCAAAATATCGAAATATAAGCAAGTTTTCTTTTGACATACGTAATAACTCTGCGCAATAACCCGGGTCTACACATTATTTCGAGAATGAAATACATTTAAAACGTGCGATAGTATTACTTTTTTTGGCCAAGATATGCCGGAACATCCTAGAAAAAAAATCTTCCCGGGGGAATATGGCCCGAACCTCCTAGCCAGAGCATGCACAGCTACGCCTATGGTTAACATTTTGCGTTGGCATTTACACTTAAAATGACTCTTTTAGTTTAGCAATAGACAATGAATGTGTCATATGTATGTTTATAATGTAGAAGATTAAGAGTAGTGAAACATTGGGAATAGCTTTTGAGAAAGAAATTGTATTACCTCATCGACGAGCGAGTAGACCCTGACAAAGGATAAAAAGTTTGTTCCGTTCATGCAGCCCTTACATAAAAGAGCAAGAGGTTCATTCAGATGAACATGGGTGCCATTGTCACTGATCTATCGAAAATAAATGAAAACCGTATGCGATTAGGATGCAAATATCTTCGAATATATGAATAACGGAAACAATATCCAGCTGAAAATATTCAAATTTCTACATTACTGTATAATATGCTTGTCTCTGTGTAAGATGATGCGATACCAATATGTAAATGTTGCCAAATGTTGATTTATCAGGACATACAAAGAAAATGTATGAAGGAACGGAAAGGGGAAATCGTAAACGTTAGCTAGTATCAAAATGTTGTTTGTAAAAAATGACATATTAAAATATACTCATACGATTAATTTCCTGATAAATGTATTTAACTCCTCCGAAGAAATGTGTGACAATAGCTATTCTAGTGATCTTACATGAAGGCAGTTTACATATACTTTGTCGAAATAAAAAGGTATGCAGTAATTACAATCATTATAACACTATACTATTCTTAGCAGTTTTCAATCGCATTTGTTTCGGAATATGCCAAAATAACATATCATATGAATAGCACTGTTTTGAAATATGTTTCATATATTGTAACTGCCAATGAAACACCACTGGGACATTGCGTCAATCTGCCTATAAGTAATGTTTTATAGAAACCTATAACCTTGTCTTCAATGGAATGATGTACTTTTACTAAAGATGAGGAGTTACAGTGACGGTGTCCTATGTGGTAATTAATGACTTGTCAAATCTTAAATCTATCCGATAACGTCTTTCCTTTTCTTGTTTCCAGTGAGATTATTCATTACATATTTGCAATCATGCATTAGATAAGCATTGAGTTAGGAAACAATAGGAACGCTTTCTTTCGAGGTTTTCTGAGGTTTACATTATCTTTTGTAAATCAACAAGTATGGCCATTATAGCTTACTTACAAAAGGTTATACACCGTTGCAAAATAGAACTAGACTTATCGCTGAATGTGATGGAGTACCCTGTCACAGAAATGAACACCAATAAGTCCCTACATGCAATATTGGGATAATTATAAAATAAAGAGAGATAATAAAATGCTTGTTGAGTTTTTGTTCTTGGACAACCACTTGCTTTATTTCTATATTTTATGTTTCAAGTAAATCCCTTTAATAGTTTTCAAGCTTTACTCCGGACAAAATATATCACTATATTAACAAAGGGCCATAACTCTGTTATAAAAAAAAACAAATATATTATGCTGATGATACGCATAAGAATACTTGGTTCCTATTAATCACAAGAAGTTTCATGAAGTTCAAGATAGGAGTTTGAAGATAAACTGCAAACGGCCATAACTCTGAGTGTGATAAATCTACCCACCCAAATGTTCTGACGAGATGCACAACTACACTCCGTACTGATCAATCCTGTAAAGTTTCATCCAGCTCAAACCAGTGGATGGGGTGCGGACAGGGTTGTATCTACAGACAAACGGACAGTCTTATTCCGGTATATCCCATCAATTCAAGTACGGTGTACTAAAGTAATAATAATAGTACGGTGGTATAATGATAGACAAATGGGAGCCATACCTCTTTAATTTTCGCCGTATAATGTTTCTTTTCGAAAGCGAGGGAGTAATTTAACACTCTGTTGATTCCGACGTCAATGACTTTCCAGTGTTTCTATATATGAAATGATCACATCTTTATCACGAAAATCACAAATGTCACTCTTGGCATTCGAGTAAATAGCTAATACTGCCGTGCCAAGAAACGAACGTTATTGTACCTGATGCGACAAAAGAGATATTGAAGATATATACCATTTTCTTTTCATATGTCCACTATATAAATACATCAATGGAAGATTTATTGATCCTCGGTTTTAAAAAAGACCTTCTGTTCATAAATTAAATTCACTCTTATCTTCGCATAAAAAAACATTAAATAATTTGTCATTATTTGTTAAAAAGCATTTGATATTAGAATCAATTATATCAATGATATCAGTATGTTGTCATGAAATAGTTGCTGTTTCATGTTGTCATGTACTACTCTCCTATATATATATACATATATATATATAAGTACATGTAACTCTCTCTTTTTTTGTGTTCACTCAGTCCACGAGTCACTATTATTATAGTTAATTTGTATTCCATATTGCAAATGACGAAGTACCTTGTATAGTACAAGTCTTAATAAATGCATGTTTTATTATGTTCTGCTATATAAAGAGCTGAATTGGTTAGAAATGCATTGCTTAATGCCGAGAATGTAAAGGAAATCATAACAGATTGGTTAAAACTATATTTTTGATATGCAATGTTATTATTTTCACTTGCCATTGGGTGACCTAAACTATAATCGAACTTTGACACACAGACTTGCGATATTAAACCGAGATATATCAAAGCCCCATTAAGATTCCAAAAGCAGTGTATATTCTTTGGACAGAAAAGCAAAGTGTGTGTGTGCTACAGATTTCTTACGAGAAGCAATCTGTACATACGTGTTGATGACAACGTTACTACATTGCATATATATAGGAAAGAATATTTTTCTGATCATCATTCAATTGTTTACGAAAATAAATAATTTGCATATTCCGCATATCTTCGCCAAATTTCCATAGTCATTCCGTATGTCTCCGTTAACGAATCACGAGTGCATAAATTAATGACTTAGCAGATAAACAAATTGTGATTCGAATTCAAATGATTTCCTGTATCAGTCTGTCTTCGAGAATACTCGCCTGCCTATGCAAAATGTTAACAATGAGAGAATTTTCAGTAAATTTTACTGTACTTTTACAGCAGATATTTTACATTGTGTACAATTTGTGTTAGTCTACAATATTCAAATGTTATTTTATATTTTCTTTTTCATAAAGATTGAATCATTATGAAATATAATGGGCCTTTAAAAAGTATACACGTGTTCCTCGTCAATGTTTATATGAAACTGTACTACCATGTATTCCTCATAACGACAAAAACAACAACAAAATGTCAATGGAATTATGATGCAACACCATTAAGCTTTAAATGTCGAGTTTTTATGTAAATAATTATAATATATATAAATATAAGTTGTAAAAACATCACTTACAAATTTATTTAGACAGGAAAATGTACATTGTGTATGCGGTCAACCTGTAATATAATAATAATTATATAAATATTTACATAATATAACATGTACATAAGCAGACACATGAAATGCAAACACTTCGTGCGACAACATGCAATCAAAGAGTATGTATATTTCTCATTTTGAATCACTCTTTTCTAAAGCCGTTAATTCTTCAATCAGTATTTGGTGCGTGTTCAAATTCATTAAATAACTTTAAAGGACAATGTTTTGTAAAATGGTAGCTATAAAAGGTATTTAAGGTAGTTATTCAGCTGTACATAAAATAAAGTGCATCGTCAATAAATCAACATCCAAAAACGGAATTGAATTATTTAATGTGAATTTGCAAGTGTAATTTTAAATGTACTTTTCCATGTTTTATGACATATCCCAAGTGCCCAAGATAGTTTGGTATTAAACATTCTAAATGCTTAAATACTATTGAACGTTAAACGTTTAATTGCTCAAGAAAACATATAAAAGTAATCATTGTCTGTATCAAGTAAAAAAGAGATAGCTGCATTCTCTGTAATTAAAATAACAACTATAAATAGCAACATAAAACAGTGGTTTATGTACTAGATTAATCCGCGATTTTTCCATTTCTTGAACTGTCGCGACTGTAAATTGATAGATCATCTGAACACGTGGATAATGCATTTAGCTGTTATGTCATAGGAATATCTCAGAAAGGTATCAATATACGCCATGTGTACCACAGCCTCTTGAATATGCCATTAACTTGCAAATAACTTACACAGAAAGCAGACAGATTTTTCATCAGCGTAACGTTATTTCCTTGCAATCCTAAAATGCCTTTAGCCTCATCACACCGAGAATCTATTGAAGCAACATCCGTTATTCTGACTAGTGTATCCCCTGAAATAAATCAAAGATGGTTGTTCAATTTAAACTATATCAATGGTCTGATCCAAACATTTTCTATGATCTATATTTACAAATGCTACAGTGAACGCATTAGACATAGTTAAATAAACTTAATTAAACGTGCCGTCGGCTTTCTTATTCGTTTACATCTGACACTTGTATTGGGAATGATTTGGAAAACCAAGCTGAGGGTCATTCGGGAGTATAACTTGGCATACAAGCATACGTATGTCCAAGCATGTATGCATACAAACATACACCTTCTTCGGATGGCTTCTGACAACTGTTTTATCATTCATTTTTAATGTATTATTCAAGAAACATGATGACTGAAAAGGGACAAAACGTTCACCAAAAAACCTAATTTACATCTGCTCTTTTTTCAAACTGTTTGAATATGTCTTACATAGCCAATCGCATTTACCGATAGGTAAATGTAACATTTAAACCCTATGAGTTGTTGTTTTATTTGGGTTTACAGTCGCTGCGATAGTATTTCAGTCATATAGCGACGTCCAGTTAATTACAGGTTGAGGAAGACCCCGAGTACACAGAGGTACCCGGGTAGAACCACCGACCATCCGCAAGCCAGCTGGAAGGCTTCCTCACATGAAAAATCCAAAGTCATTACCGGGATTCGAACCCACAGCGGTGAGGGGCTGAGAGATTTGTAGTCCACAACTGTAACTGATTGGCCACGGCGGCCCCAACCCCTATGAGTAAATCATACCCAATTAATGTGTACTAAATAATAATACTTGATTGGCATCCATTAATTCAATTTGTTTTCGAAGAAACACGCAGATAATTAAAATTGTTGAATTATGCAAGCATCTTGTTTGGAGCCAAAGTTTTTCATGACAGAAAATAAAGATAACTTTGGACGTTTTGTCAGTAATCTCAATAGTAAATGATTAAACAATGTTTCCTGGTGTTGCTGTTTTGTTTTTTGTTGTTGTTGTTGTTGTATTTTTTTTTAGTTGGGGGGGGGGTAACGTCCTACCGACAGTATTCAATCATTTGAAGAATATGTCTACTTAAGACAGATAAAGCGCTGCCACACTGTACCAGTATCACGCCGTATACATGTGACATTATACCACACCCAGTCACATTATCCTGACACGGGGCCAACCAGTCCTTGAACTTATATTTAGAGCAATGAAGTAGCTTTTTTACAATGATGGTATGTCGCAGCCGGGGATCGAACCCAGAGCCGGACGCTCTTACCACTCGGCCACCGAGGATAAATAAATCACCGGGAATGATAAAATAGAATAAAAGGCAAAAAAACGCAAGCTTGAAAGCTAAAATATGTTGTTTTTGTTATTTTTGTTGTTATATTTCATCATCATTATTATTATCATCCTTTTCATTACTACTACTTTCATTATTAGTTACATGTATTATCATTAGTTATTAATGAAAAAAACAAACATTAATACTATAAAAATACATTTCATTATTTAAAAAAAACACTGTGATATTAGGATTTTAGAGTTACTACATATATGGAGATATACAATGAAATGTTGAGTTTATTGACTACAGAATGTGTTGTCATTTTGTGACTGGATAGTTAAAAAAGGGGAAAAAAACACAATTTTATCTGGCAGTAAATGACATTTCTGGACTGAAATGTGTGACATGGAATACTGTTTGGGGGGGGGGGGGGGTAAGCATTTAAGAAAGAAAGAAAAGAAAAAAGGATATTCAATCAAAAGAATATGCGTCAGACATTTTCTTTAAAAAAGGAAAATATCAAGTATATAGTAAGAGAAATTACATAGAAACCTATCATAATCAGTCACTCATAAACAATCTATATCACCACAAGTGAAAGGAAATATTATCCTACATCAAATCAACAAATGTTTGATTAATCTTTTTGTGATGTGCTTGCGCGTTTTTTCTTTCTTTTGGAGTGGAGCCTTGTAGTTTAATTTGCTTGACGTCATTTAGTTTGTTTCAACCGCGATGTTACTTTAAAACATTCTTACAGAATACATTTATCAAAACGAACAGATATTATAACTTATCTTCTACGGTGAAAGATAAGATTCAATATATCAATCCTGGATATTTCACAGTCGTTTCCTGAAATCATGAAACAATGTGTCTTATCCGACATGAACATAATTACCTGTTGTATAATTGTCGTCTATCGTTAAAACTGCAGAATCGGGGATAACATCTTCTGTACAGTTCAAAAGAGGCACGTCGTGACCTGAAATGTGATAACTTAAATAACATCTACAGAAATAATGTTTATAAATACGCCTACACCGTTATCTAAGCATACAATGTAAATCGAAATAACAAGTATTTTGTCTGTTTTTTAGTACATGTACTATAACGAAAATAAAAACAATATTTTCGTATTTTGACCATAGGAAATGTCATGGAATATGTGTTCTTATTTCTAGCCTTCTAATACATGTATATAAGTAGATAATTGATTTTGTTTCGGTTAATTTCCGTACAGACCGTCCTATTAATGTTGTTCACGAACGCATCCTTATCTTTACAATATATCTAAAACGTAGCAATGCATTCCTTTCTGAATGTTTGCAAACTGATTAGACTACATCAACTTTAAACAGGTTTTCTGTCAAATTTAATCGGTAACTTCAAACTTATTTAGAAGTCTACAATAGTCTACAGCGACTTATTTTAGCCAACTAATACGCTGTATTCAGTAACAAGGAATCATATTTTCTGAAAGCATTTCTTGAAATAGAAGCAGAATTTGTAAAAACAGATGTAAAGAATGAAAGTCAATTATAAATTCTGTAAGGAAGTGTCACGAGATATAGCAAAAAGTGTTAACCTCGGTAATGAAATATTTTAAGAGACATTAGTCCATATCGAGTTTTCAGATCTCTTGTTAGATTTGTGACTGAACGGATGCCATTGGGCATTCGAATATGAAAAGTTTAGAATAACATGAATTCCCAGAAAAGTTCGGACTTCTAATCAACAATGAGTTAAAAAAGAGTTAGAAGACAGAAAATCGATAACGCACATTTCCGAAAATAAACAAAGATAACGGACAAACAAACATTTGGATTCAAAACTCACATAAAAGACTTACCGGTGGCCAAAGGGGGCCTTATCAGAACCGTTACGGTTATTGTTGTGGCGATAAGGATGTGTGTAGAGCGGATGGAGGATAAGCTTGTCATCTTGTTCTGTTCAACGGACATTTATTCCTAGTACAGTTCACACATGTCCTTTATCAATATTCCATTGATAATAACAAACAGTAAATGCCATGGCTTATCCACTTGGTTAAGTCTTGTCCTTATTTTCAATTTTATAATTTCGCCATACGTATGACCAGCGAGTGTCAACCGAATGAGATACTATATATATATATGTACACATGTATACTGATCGTGTGGAAAAATATCAAGATATCATCTAGATCTAAATATAAAACATTGAAATTCACAAAGTTAAGTCCATCATATAAGCAACAACTGATACAGGCAGTTTTATCTAATCTAAACTAGGGGTCTATTGTTACAGGACATACCACATGATGTTTTTATCAAACACGATATATACCACCTGCGTTATCAATTTCACGTTGATTAGAAAGTGACAGATACCGACAACACATCAATTGTTATACCAATGTTATCAAGTACAATGAACCATGACGGATTGATTATTGCCACTATATTATAGAAAACGGTATTGTTTGCTTGTGAAGACCGCTGTGGGTTCGTATCCCGGTAGGGACTTCGGACTTTTCATGTGAGGAAGCCTTCCAGCTGGCTTGCGGTAGGTCAGTGGTTCTACTCGGGTACCTCTGTGTACTCGGGGTCTTCCTCCACCTGTAATTAGCTGGACGTCGCTATATGATTGAAATACTAACGAAGCGACGGTAAACCCCAATACAACAACAACTGCTGACGGCATTTATAAAAAAGATATTACGGAAATAAATTTTTTTAAATATCATTGGAAAAGAAATATGGAGCTTCGAAAGAGTTCATATATTTATGAAAAAAATAATAGTTATCTTATGTGATGTTTGTAGGTATGCATAAAATGGCATCGGGAATGAAATCTTCTGCCATGGAACATGTCATTTTACCATGTATAGTTTTCTCGTGGCCATTCGTGATACACGACCTCATCTAATTAACATGAAAGTACAAACACGATGGATCGAACTGACAAAATGCCTGTAAGAAATGCATTGAAGAATCTTGATTTGCGTATATTTCTATAGTTCGATGTGACAGAATGGTATAAGCCAGTATAGGCGAGAAAGTCAAAACAAATTAAAATTCAACAGGTTTGCATACTTATAAGGCAAATGTTTTGGGGCCTTACGAGGCCGGACGATTATGTTTATTGCTTACGATCAAGCTCTGATAGTGTACTTGGAATAACTCGCGATTGATTGTTGATCTTACCTGTGTGCGCTACGTGCCACCTGGGGTCCATCCTTGGTTCCAGGGCCATTCATATTACATATGTAAATATGAGTATGAATGGCCTGGGTACCGAGGACGCTGGGGTGTTACGTCCTTTGTAATAAACGCCGCGAAATTATGCCGCATTACAATCAAACGAGCAAATTAAGGTTTAAAATTCGGTAACGAGTCGTTATATAAATGCAGTTAATATTTTACTATCTGAAAAGTAATGCTTTTTTCAGACAGACATTTTCACAAAATACAAGATATTTGTTTTAACGGACGGATTCTGCGAACGCAAACCCCTGTATTATTAAAATATAGACCACTGATTATAATTAACAGTAACAAAAACAATGTTATTCATAAACAATAACGTTTCACAACACCTTAATAAGATTGTCATTGCTTTCCCGCATGCAATTTGAGCTTGCACGTCAAACGCTCGAATAACAGAGAATAATTTCATTATAATACGGCATGAAATATGAAGAAAACCATATCTTGTGACACGTTATTAATAAAGTTGAAAACAAGACGGTCTGGTTTCCATGGTTGCACTATAAATCAAAGACAAAAATAGAGTAAAAACGTTAACAAAAATGTTATACCTTGAATCGTAGTGAGCCCAGAAACAGAGACAAGATGTCAATAGTTGGAATATAATGTCTACTGGTGACTACAAAAATAATCGTTTTAACAATTGCGGTATGCCAATACGAAAACCCTTATCGTTTAAGTATAGCCCCTTATATGTTAATCACTGAGAAAAGGCTTCGTGGTATCGTTTATATCTGATATATAATGAATTAAGCCCAGCTTCGTTCAGACAAATTCCCTAAATATATATAAACCCTTTACCATTCCTTTCCAAAGCATATTAGCTGTTCAAATTCACATTCTCATAATATATATTTTCTTTTGTCGTCTGCCTCGTTTGGTCTGCTATTTATCTGTGATGACATATTAAGATAGAAAAAAAAAAGTCTGTAGAAGTTCAACAATTATGACTCTTAAAGAACAATACCTAGTATATTTTGTAACGTCTGGATTTGACATAATTTCAGGAGCATAATATTCAAATGCATCCTGAATGAAATACATTTAAAAGTATAAATAATCTTTACCAAAAAAAGTGACAAATGAGGGTAGGTCCACGAAAAAGTGCCCCGTTTTGTTTAAGATAAAATAGAAGAATTCTGTTTGCTGCATACGATTTGCAAGACATATACGCACAAACTATATGGGATGGCGAATTTAAGAAACGCATGGTTTGTCCTCTAGAAACGGTCAAACTTCACTAAAATTAGGAAAAATTTAAAAATTCAAAAACATGTTTTTGTCGCTCCTAACTTTATTTTCTATTCATTCTTTATGAAATATTCACACGTTGTGTATTTGTATGTTTGAAAGGGCCTCACAATTAAAAAAAAATAATAATGAAAAGATCAAGGTCATATTACAATTATTGTGTTTTTATTCGGCCCCAAATAGCTCCAAAACTAAAACATATTTCAATGGGAGTATATGAACAAAAGTTTTAGTTCTTGAAGAGCTCTTTCCAGTGTTGATTAGTTTTTTGAAGATCGGTCTTGATTTGGTCATTTTACGGAAGTCCAAAGTTTGATCCTTTTTTGGAAAAATTGTAAATCATTTTTTATGCTTAAAATTGTGATATATAAGAAACAGAATGTTAGACTTGTGCGACTTGTATACTTGATTGAACTATTTGCTGCATTGCTAGGTACCTAATGGTAAAATTTTACTCAATTTTGTTTCTCATTTTGCCGCTGGGGGCGCTTTGCTGGAAATTACTTTTTTGCTTATAACTCAAAAAGTTGAAGTTTAATACAAACGCGTGTTTGCATTATGTTCCTTGTTGATAGCCTAATAAAATATGATAGCTTCAAGGTATGAGTGGCTGAAATTTTTTGAGCTAGTTACGGAAGGTTGAAAGTTCGAACCTCGCAAAAAAACTGTGCAAATAAGTGTAGGTCTATGAAAAACCTACCCATTTTGGTTAGAGATCAGATAGAGGAACTCTCTTTGCTGCATACGATTGGTAAGACATATACGTACAAAATACATGGGGTGGCGAATTTAAGAAATGCATGGTCAAACTTCACTAAAAAATTGGAAAAATAAGAATTTCAAAAACATGTTTTTTGTCGCTCCTGACTTTATTGTTGGTTCAATATTCATGATATTTTCATATTTTCACAGGTAATTAAGTTTTATTATTCATGATTCAAAGAGCCTGATTACTTATAAAGTCAAAAAATGCAAATGTCAAGGTCATATTTCTATCATTGCTTTTTTTCTTCGGCCCAAAATAGCTCCATAATTAAAAGTATTTTATGAGAGTATTTGGACAAAAGAGTAAGTTCTTCAAGAGATCTTTCCAATGATATTTATTTTTTGAAGATCGGACTTCATTTGGTAATTTTACGGCAATCCAAAGTGTGAGCAATTGTAAAGACGTTTTTAAGCTTCAAATTGTGACATTTAAGAAACAAAAACAAAACGTTCCACCATGCGTATTGTATACTTAACTGAAGTATTTGCTGCATTTCTAGGTACCTAAATGTAAAACTCATTTTGCCGCTGGAGGGCGTATTGCTTAAAATCACTATTTTGCTTATAACTCAAAAAGTTGAAGTCTGATTAAATGCGTTTTTCAACATTCTGTTCCTTGTTGACAGCACAGCAGAATATGATGGATTTCAAAGTATCGGGTACGGGAAAATATTTGCGCTAGAAGAGGTTGAATGTTCGAACCTTGTAAAATAACTGTGCAAATGAGAGTAGGTTTTCGAAAAACCTGCCCATTTTTGTTTGAGATTAGTTAGAAAAATTCTGTTTGCTGCATATGAATTATAAGACTTATACGCGCTCAATATATGGATTGGCGAATTTAGGATATGTATGGTTTGTCCACGGGATGCGATCAAACTTCACTAGTAAAAAAAATTAAAAAAGAAGTCAAAATTTCAAAAACGTGACTTTTTAGATTTTTGATGCTCCTGACTTTATTATTTATCCAATCTCTATCATTTTTTACAGGTAATATGTTTTATGATTCAAAAAGTCTCACAATTTAAAAAGTTGCAATGCAATGGTCAAGGTCATATTACGATTAAAGTTGTTTTTTTCTTCGGCCCAAAACAGTTCCAAAAACTAAAAATGTATAATGGAGACAATACGCACAAAGGGTCTAAGTGCTTAAAGAGCTCTTTCCGGTGATGTTATGGTTTTAAAAATTGGGCATGAGTTGTATTTTATAACAGCTCAAAGTTGGATCCATTGTTGATCAATTGTAAATAAGTTTTTATGCTTCAAACTGGAAATTTAATGTTCGAATCATGCAACTTCTATACTTTATTAAATGGAACTTTGTAGCATTACTAGGCACCAAAGACTGCTGTATCCGCGAAAACTGATGCTGTCGCGTTAGCGACTCTAGGTTGTTCAGGCAATGAAGGCAGTTTTTCTCAGGTGCCATCTTAGCCCTCTTGTTTTTTTTATTTATTTTCAATGTTCAACTGACTGTAACTAGACTGTACATAGATTGCAGGCTATTACAAAAATGCAGTAATCTTACCTCTATTAGAGGAAGTGTTGCATTCAAATGTTGGGCTCCTAGCTTTAAGGTCAATGAAACACTTAGAGGTAAAAGGTCATGGTGATGGATTTGCTTGTCCGGACTGTAACTTAGACATGGAAATAACTTGTTAGTACTGATTACAATAATAATATTTGATGTTGCGCACAAGAGTTGGGTGCCTGGCTCTAAGGTCATGGTCATACTAAAGATGAAGACACTTCGAGGTGAAGGTGCAAAGAATGTTTGATTTGCTTGTCCGGGCTGTAACTTATTTCTGGATCAAATGATTCTCCACTGATTTGGCAGTAAGATTTGCCTAAATAAATTGAAGCATAACATTCAAATGTTGGATCCCTGGTGCCATGGTCAAGGTCACACTTACATGTGAATGATGACTCAGATGGAAAACTCAACCGGTTGTAATTTGCATCCAGTTTGTAATACAAAACCAGGGTTTTTGGTCTATGATGTAAAAGCTTATTTTTCTGGCTGATCAGGTTTAATACTGTTCATTTAAGCAAAATCCGATGGTGTCGCGATAGCGACTCTACTCTGGGATTAATCCGGTTGCTTTAATATGATAATCTTGCGGAGATATTCCATAAATGTTAATTGCCAATTAAAAACCGCTGTACCGTGATGGAAACAACGTGTTCATGTGTTCTATAAAGCTGCATTAGAAACTTTACGGGTTGTGTCAAGCAGTTTCTTACATCGCAATTATTCGTATGAATAATTGGTCTCGGCCTTCGACATCATTTTTTCTTGAATGCCTTAGGATAATGTATTCTTTATTCGGAAGCAATGTATCAAAAAGATTAAAGACGTTACTTTTGGATAAGAATGTCCGGAAACCATCCTCTTGGGGTATTGGGAAGTATACATAATGTATCAAACTCGTATATCACTGACAAATCTGTTTGAAGAGTATGGAATATCTTGTTTACTTACCATATATAAATACCAGACATTAATTATGGGTACTTGTCTATGCACTGTAATACATATAATTAAAGGACAGAGTGGTACCGTGGTCCAGTGGTTATGTTCAAGACTATGTATCCGAAGGTAAAGAGCCAGACCCCCGCAGGGGTAATTGAAGACCTTTCCAATCACAAAATACTGGTACCAGGGGTATATTAAGATACTTTATTCCTAAAACCTCTCAATTTGTCAAGGTTTCTTTCACATCATTCTGGTCTGACATTTTGACTCCAAGTTAGTTTTCTACAACTAAATGTTAAACCTTACTTTAGAAGTGGGTTTTATCGACTGCCCACTTATTGTTCTTAAGCCAATAGCTTAAACAACTACTGATTTTTTAAAGTAGTGATGCCCATTGATGCCAATCTCACATAAAGAAACAGATGGCTTGTGTATGTTTGTTACTCCTTATCATTGTTTGATTAAAGGTGTATATTTTAAGTTATAAGAACTAAAATATTTGGTCGATAACAAAGTACCTATATCCGGAATCAGTAAACATAAATGTTTTTATACCTGTTTTTAAACAAAGACTTATTGATAATGTTATATGTGTTTGGAAAAACGACATCATCATCAGAAGAGAATCACATTTTTTTAGGGAAGTAAAATTTAACTTTGTGATATAAATATACATTGAAAAAAAAATACATTAAATTAAGAGATATAATTGCTAAACTTAGGTTATCATCGCATATGTTAAATATTGAATATGGAAGCCATTTGAATATTGAAAGAAATGAAAGAACATGTACTTTATGTGATAAGACTGATGTAGAGGATGCATTTCGTTTTGTGCTTATATGTTCATTATTTGAAACCTTAAGGACAAAATACATAAAAAGACATTTCTATATTAGAGCCGAATTGGATAAAATTTAGTTAGCTTCTAAATCTATAATTGAACATTTAGATATATAGCACTTAATTTTTACAGATTTTAATTGAGACATAATACATAATATGGCAATACTTAATTTTTACAGATTTGTAATGATTTTTGATGTTCAAGTTATATCAATAAAATGCCTGATCTGTTCTGTTTCTATATTTTTTGCAACATGGATACAATTCTTTTCATATAATTGTTTTGTGGAAAATGCCATATATTCATGGATTTGTGATCCCCTTATCTTTATTATAACATCACGGACATGTTTCATTTTTCATATATATGTTGACATGTCATATGTTGGTTTCCCAAAGTTTACATGAATCAATCAGCAATCAACTGCTTGCTCTGGTACTCTACTTCGATTTTAACAAAATACATTTGCGGAAACCATTTATTATTATTAGCAAAATAATCTTGGTTTCCACAGTTCGGTTTACGATATAGCAGATGGAGCAATTACCATATAACTTTCTGAAAAAAAAATGTATATAACTATTGATACAATCTGTTAATACATTAAACAACACTCGTAAACGTGAGCCACCAATGCGTGAAAGTTACATTTAAAATTTTAATTCATTTCAAGGTAATTGGTTATCATACTGGAGCCAAGACTTGAACAAAATCAGTAAGTGATTTAGCAACATTTGCTTTGGCAAGGTCGGCTGATAATAATGGACAAGTCTTGATTTATATCTAGAATACCGATATGAAGATCATAAAAAAGTAATATAACTCAGCTTTTATCTTAAGTAATCTTTTCAACAATTTAAAGCATGATTTTTACTATTTATTCCTCTCTACCCATAAAGAGCCAAACAAGTACTTTTCGCTTAAAAAGGTCGTGAAAACTGAAATGAAAACGGTAAAAATCCTGTATATACTTTTATGCTTAATACTAGTTATTGCAAATTGAGTGGATTAATAAACAATATATCGTATACCAACAGAAATGCTTAATTGTAAAAAGTTAGGTAGGGTTGACATAACGGATCTGCAAAGGATGTGTATGTAAATTCAAACTTACAGCTACCATGCAAATAACATGGTGTAATTCAAGTAATGAAACTGGTCAGTGTCACTTTTACACACAAGCCTGTAAACCTATATTTATGTTTAAATCTCATAGTTTGTATGTGATTGTATGATGTATAAGTTTGTATGTGATTGTATGATGTATAAGTTTGTGTAGGATTCAAAACAGCGACACTAAATGATTCTGAAATAGAACGAACCACCTATATAAATATTTCATGAAGTTTGCACGTGCAAAGTAATGACCTAGGTGAGGGATCATTATAATTTGTGCAATATGAAATGCGTTTGGAAGTACGTGAATGTTTGGAAGAATTTATGGGGTAACGTCACATAAATACATTGTATCACATATCTCTTTCTGAATACGACACGGTGTATGCCCTTCTAGCATTTCACAAATGATTACGAAGTTAAGTGCAGAATAATTATATTTGAAAAAATCGAAACTTAATTATTGACAAAAATTGAGTTTCACGTGTTAGAACGGAATAGCTCACAACACGTAGTTCAGCAGAATTCAAGGTTGTAGGTCTCAGGTTGTGTCATTGTGACTATTTCCTTTCTTTCTGTATTTGTGTCAATTTACATTTAAACAATGTTTGGAGTAAGTCCAACTTCAGTATGTAACTGAAATTGGGCGATAGTTGACGTATTCGTAGCTGGGGGAAATGTTTTCTTTCCTTCATGATTAATTCTAAGATTATTATTCTCCTCATATTTAAAACAATGCGCGTCGGCAAAACATAAATATCCTACGATCGGTTTAGTCTTTGTTTAAAATCAAAGTTCTTTTGGATGAAATAAATATGAGTAACATTTACAAAACATAATATTTTTGTTACTTTTGTAACAACAAACGTTTACAATAATATTTCTCTTTAAAGAAATTTTAACCATAATTATATTCAGAGACAAAAAGTCTCGATTCCCAAACTCCAGCAGTATGTATTTGAAAGGTCATCTGGAAGAATGGACACTTAGTAAACTCCTCTATCACCATCACATTTCGATACACCAGAAAAAGAATGAAATAATCAAGTGTATCTCAGCCTCGGGAGTGAGTCATTAACTTAATGACTTTCACAAAATGCAGACACGTCTATCATCAGATACATTATTTCTTTAAAATCTCCAAGTCTCACCACACATCGAAACATTTTTTGGTACATTTCTTTTAAAACTCAAACTATAACTCCTTAAGTTTTCTCTTAGAAATAAAAACATGAAAGTTCGACTCATGTATAGCTAGGCTACCTTTAGAAACTTTTTGATATTTATCCCCTTCCAAATGGTTTTCAATGTCAACATTTACCAGAAGGTCATCTTAACATTTTGTTAAACATTTTGCAATCATTTGCAACCCGATATCCGAGGGATATCGAAATTAACCTTTAAAGGTTAATCCACGAGTATGGCAAACTTTAAATGAACCTTCACTTAAGTGAATTGCTTTCGAGATTACATTCTAATGATTTAACCTTTCTATCTTCAAGTGGAAGTATATACTGACCAAAATGAAAACTTTGCAGTATATTTTTCAATTATGATTTATTTTAAGCAATCAAAGATCTCACGATTCCACTGCAGATACCAAGACACATAAGTGCTTGAAAAAAGGTGTTCCACGACATTCTGAAAGTAAAGAAAGTTCAAGTGGTGTTCTCCGCGCCATGTTCGCTGCTCCAAAGAGACTCCTGCGAGAATGCGTCAGACCCGGTCGCGTACGAGGATTGTTCGATATTTAATGTGTATTGTACGATATCTCAAAAGCATTCGACTCAAATAGTCAAATGAACATTACATCCTTTCAAAATATTCTCCGCGGTTTGAAATACATAATGTCAATCTCTGAATCCATTTCTGAAATGCGTCACGGTACGCTGATTTAGGTAGACCTCTGAGGCACTGACTGATGGCTGAGCCAAGGGTCAGTCGGGACTTGTATCGACGACCAGATAAGAACTTTTTAAGTTTTGGGAAAATGAAAAAGTCTGATCTGACACACTGCAGCATGACAATGCATGATATCACAAAAAGCATATATATGAAACTTAAACATTGACTCATTTTATAATATATTTATTATGACAGGATGTACAATTCCAATGACTTGTTGTCAACCATCAATAAAATCAAACAGTTGGTACACATTGTTCTTTGTTTTATATACACAAGGTTAGTTTGAAAGTTGTGAGTTCAACTGGTGAAAAGTATTTATCTAAACCGAGAAAAGTCGACAAGGAGTTTGTACGAGTTTGTAAAGGCGCGTTTGTTTTTTTTCTTACAGATTCAATAAAAACTCAAGTCTAAACTTAATTTTTAAACAAATAATAAGCTTACGGCCGGTTTGGGCAACTTAATTAAACTGATACCATCAGATGCCGATGGGACTATATAGTATTTCTGCTAGCCTGTTTCTCATACGACAAACCTGTATATTAACTTAGTCAGTTTTGCATCCAATAAGAGTATATTAATCTCTGTCGACGGTTCCATGGTCGAGCCAGTATTTTGCCTCTGAGAAGCTCATGAGAGTCACATACCTTCACCTCCTTGTGCTTCGGACGATGAACACTAAGTCTTTTATTGGATCAATGCGCTTTCTCCCCGTAATTTGAAAATATTTTGCCGCAACATCATTCAGATTAAGAGGTCTGCACGAAACCAAATTGACCATGGTGTTTAAATTCTAAATTATTCAGAATTAAATGACTAGTCTGGACCTAGATCATCTGAACAGTGCAAAACAGGCACGTAACGACTGAAAATGGTGATGTGTGTTAATTAATGGATGTACATGCATGAAGTGGATTGTTTAAAAAAGTACCTCTGACCCACAGTGTTTTTATCATTATGTATCCGCGGCGCAACTTTTACCTTCATGAGAATGATGAAATTAAAACTTCGTATAAACGTAAATTATAATGAGTATAAGTCTGTGAATGTCTCCGTTTATTTTAATACAAAGACAAGGGGACGACATGCTTCCTACTAGGTTGCATTTCAATCGTCTATTCATCTTTT
>CM037780.1:22201844-22214180 GCA_021229015.1 Solen grandis | reverse complement strand
TAGAAACGTTTGATGGGCGGATTACCGTCAGTTGGTAGCTGGCTGTGGTTTTCACAGCGCCTGCCTCCCGCGGTAACTTTATAAAGATGTTAACTGCCGGTAATTTGTTGCTAAAATACATATTATATGTAAATATGTGTGTAAATGTATCCTATACATAATCTCATTCTTCATTTCAGTCCCATCTTTTTAAATAAAACTAATGGAATTACACTTCAATATTCATTAGCAAATTAACATCATTACAGTATATTTCCCAAGAAACAAAGTAAACATATTCATTAAAAATAATAACAAACTATTACAGGGCATCTAAAAATACACTAAGAGTCAATTTAATAATATCTTATGAGTAAATGTGTCTTTCTTACTTAACTTGCTTTAGGGTTATCCATGACTGTTTTATTTATTTATTTATTTATTTTAGAATTGGGGATATTTTCTAAACATTGTACTTATTATTTATCAATGGCATGACTTTATAGTCAGTGCCTGCAGACACCTGTTTAATTCATTTTACATGTTTACATATTCTATATAATGATGTACAATACGGTGAAATGCAAATAATTAAAATAAATAGGTGTCTCTGTATGAGAATGATCATCTACGATTTCCATGTGTTTATTACTTATGAATATAAGTAAATAACTACTACCAATTTATTCTTGTATAGCACTGTTTTTTTGCCAGTATATTATGGGAGGGGATATCTGCCAGTTCATTTATTTTTCTAATTGAGGTTTCACAATGCTTATTACAATTTAACCATGTTATTATATTTACAAAATGCTTATTACAATCTTGAACATGTGTCTTGA
The DNA here is from genome assembly GCA_021229015.1 of Solen grandis. Classification (NCBI taxonomy): domain Eukaryota; kingdom Metazoa; phylum Mollusca; class Bivalvia; order Adapedonta; family Solenidae; genus Solen; species Solen grandis. The sequence goes on along the minus strand of CM037780.1, from coordinate 22,213,359 downwards.
AAATTACAAATCAAACGATCGAGATTCTCTTTTTTCATATTTATGTTAAAAGTGTAAGTTTGGAATCTTTCGTATGTTGCAATTTTTTGTTTGCATTTTGACAATTCTATCTTTCGTTGATGTATTTGAAGAATTGTCTTCCAGGTTAAATTTTCACGTGTCTTTGTTTCTTATTCAAAAATAATAATAGCTAATAATTTCCGATTAAAACGATCGTTTTCAATATCTTAAATTTAAATCAAAAGTCAAAAATAAGCAAGTGAAAACCCAAAAATTGAATTTACATTTAAGATCATACGAACGTTAATTCCAATCTTAAACTTTTAACGTAGATATAGCAAACAGAAAGTGTTACTTTCAAGTAACACCTTCAAAATTGTAATAAGGAATGTGAACATGTAATCAGCATTTTATAAATGTAATAAACATGATAAAAATTGTAATGAGCATCGTGAAACACACACAAAAAAAATGAACTGGCGGATACCCCATCCCATAGTAAATTGGTTGAATTTCAGGCATGATGTAGTTTAAAAAAATCATTTCCTTTAATTAGATAAACTTTTGACTTAACCTTTAAACCTGGAAAATATGCACATACATATCATTTAGTGGCCAGCGTAATCTGTCACCAAATGAAAACACTGCATTCCTGTATATTGTGCGTTGATTTGTATAGTAGGACAAAATTTGATAATATATCAAAATTTTGTTCATAGTCGCTATTTTTCATAGTGATATAGTAGTAAAAAAAAAAAAACAAAAAAAAACTTGCCACTTAGTATGTTAGTGTATCATCTGAAGCTGTTCTACTGAAATAAGAATCATTTTTTGGTCGCTTTCGTCCCGTCGAGGTTTCTTATTTCTGTAGGGAAAGCACGGGTATATACCTTAGATGATCATTTCTGAGAAAAATAATTACTCTAGCCGGTTCTAATGGCGGAGTAGTACGAGCTTCCTACCTGTAACCGGGGAGTCGTGTGTAAGAGACACACCAAAGTCGTTCAAATATTACTGGTATGAATATCTCGCGTGTGCTTGGTGGTCGATATATAAGGGTGGTACCAGGACTGGATGGCCCAGTGTCAGGATAATGTGACTGTATAGTGTCATGGCAAATATCTACGACATGACAACACAGGTGTCAGGTTTATGTCAGTCAAAAATGCATACATGACTAAACTCTGTCCGCGAGACGTTAAACCCAAAGCAAACAAACACACCAACGTAATTAAACCTTCATTGGTATACATCGCCGTAAATTTCTAATTGTTTCGAAACATGATAAAACTGTTCGGCTTATTTTGAAAATGCTTTATACGCATGCATAGCACAAAGAACGCACTGAATTAACTAGCATTCCTTACATCATGATTTTTATCCATATGCCTTAATAGTTGGGAGGATTTAATAAAACAATTTATTTAGAATTTTCATTATCCCTGATTTGGTGGTAACTTCGAGGGACCCACGCCAAAGTTCAATTAAAAAGTCCTGGTATATCAGCCTTGAATGCTGTATTCTCTATATTAATTTTATAAACAGCAAACTTGGTTACGTTTAATTTAATACCCGGGACAATTTAATATTTGTATCGAAAGCCATATTGACCCGGGGCAAAATATACTCATTTTTAAAAGAAAGATTGCATTCGTCTGTTTGTTAATTTAAATATATTGTTTCTAAAAGAAATGTATTGTGTTCGGATTACAATTTCGAAATAAGAAATGCATACCGTACAGGTCATTCAAGACTCAAAACAACTCTACCAAACAAAATGTATGTCTGGAAGAACTTGTATATATGAATTAAAGAAAACCTGTGTTCAGATTTTTTTTCTCTTTTTTTTTTTTTTTGGCATCTGAATACAGATATCACACGTCGATATATATATATATATATATATATATATATATCGACGTGTGTGTCAAAATTTAAATGAATTCATTCACAATTTACGAGCACTTGTTTTTGTGAGTCCATATATTTCATATATTTCACTGTTCAGTATTAATGATTTTTTTACCGTAAGTGGCTTTTTGAAAATAAAAATAGACGTCCATAACCCGTAAACGGTGTCACTTTAAAATGCTTACATAATGTTGGATACGTTTAAAACATGGCGTCTGACAAAGTCTTGACCTTCTTTCCAGTTCATATAGACCACTCCACAAGGATTTTAGATCTAAGAAGATTATGTTCCTATTTTATATCTCTCTCAACATTTCATCCACTGCTGGAGTCTATACACCTGCGCAACTCCAATTAATGATCTTTTTCATGCTGGCTTCAATGCCATTTTGTAACTTTGAAGTTTTGCTGTCATGTCTATTGTTGCATTATGCGACGGAGTGCCATCGATGACTGCTGCGAAAAATGTTCGAAATCTAGAAGCTATTTAGCTTTGTAAGGTCCATCATTGACATTTGATAGAGAGCTAACCGGTTCATTCTGAAGCCCACTTAATAAAAGCCTACAGAAAGACTTGAGCCACTTCACTTGCGGGTGGCAGGGTATTCATCCTAAAAGGACCTCCAAAACTCCATACGCGAATTAATTACTCGAAATAATCACCGCGTACAATAAATGTCAAAAAACATCAAAACATCAAACATGAGATGATAGTCATAATTACATCTGACTCTTTGGCTCTATCAAACACTGACGGCATACTACTTTCTGGTCTGACGCTAGCATAAAAGGATGTGTTTCAACCACACTTAAATATTAATTAATACAGTCCAAAAAATGTGTATTTCGTTCATCACGTCAGTGAAACTTTTAAGAGTGAAACGAAATTGTTCAAAGAAAATTAATGAGATTGAGGAAGCAAATGACATTTACAAAAGATTAAATCAGGTTTAGAACAACTTTAATTAGTAATATTTCGACTTAACAGACGTTAAGAACTATTGCAATAGATTCCTTTTCTATAGCAAAAATAGAGTGTTTGTTTTTTAAGGGGATTTTTGACATTTCGATTACATGACAAATGGGAGATTATAATAAAAATCAATAAATTACAAAAGAGAAGAAGAGCTTAGTTTTCATGGAAATGTGAATATTTGAAAGAACGATGGAACGTTTTTATGCCCATTTGTATGTAAACACTGGTCCAATATAGGATAAGTTAAGACAAGTTATAGAGACATTTATCAAATGTAAATGGTAAATGACATCTCTCAACCTTAAGTTGATCTTGTACAAAATAAATATTTTTCAATATTTGGCAAGTGAAACCTTACACCAGCATTTACAGTTTGTCCGACTTAATCGTCCAATGAAATGCCTGCATTTCGTTCAAAAAATGAAAAATATATTGCATAAAGTGATCCGTGAGGTCTTGATATGAAGAAAATATGAGTGTGATCTTATGACTAATTGGGCGGAGGGTGATTACGTCATGTTTTGCATGTAGCCTTATAAAATGTACCCAGTAATACTGACTCTGAACCATCACGTGTGCTGTCTATCAAACGGAAGTTGATTCCATAACGCGAGGTCAAAGGCAAATATTGGTGGCGTACGTGAAAAACTGTAAATATGTTATAGTTTATATTTTTAATTTTATGGATTTAACACAGCGCTCCGCTTCGCGTCGCTTGCGATAAATTCCATAAAATTTAAAATATAAGCGATAACTAATACTTGGCACGTCTACAGATGTACATTTGTATTTGCTAAAAATCGTTAACTGAAAAACAGTCCATTTCGTTTATTTTACTTATTTTGAGACAAACATCAGAAGTGAATTAGAGTGCTTTTATTTATCCTAAATTTCTCCCATTTTGATATATTGAGTACCTCTCGCAACTGCGGACAACTGTCACTCTTACGTAGAAAGCCGAAGATAGGCGGAATAACACGATTGGTAGAGTGCCCCAAACCCACAGCTTGTGAAGAAAGTTAAAAAGTAAAGTTATTGACGACAATCCGTATCAAACTGCCAAATCCATTGACCAAAAACGTTGTGTGACTTAATCCAAAATTGATATTAGTGAAAGTGCATATTGATCGGCTGAGCAAACAAACTCGTTTTCATTTTAAATAACTTCATAATGGACATATACAGTCGAAGTCTAGCACTTTGTATTATACAATAAACAAATTACTGAGGTCACATATGTATTGAAGACAAGAGGTCGACTGTTGTTGATAATTTGTGTCAATAGAGCGCTAGGAAGTTGACATTTCTCGACCTTGTTCTGAAAGTCAATTTCATTTTGATTTAAAGGTGTATGTATTTACCTAAGGTTTAACAAATTTATTTCCACTATTTTTATGTGCTGAATGAGAAACATTTGTGATGTAACTTTTTTTATTAATATAACTATTGTTATTTACAAATAAATTGTTGCGAGGACTTTTGGCTTGTGTTTGATAATGCAGTTTAGGGTCGTGAAAACCTGTAAATACGAATATTATAAATAGACCTATATGCATGTCCAAAAATACCCCCAACGATATCCAGTTGTTTGCTTATTTATTTATTTATTTATTTATTTATTTATTTATTACCTACTAACATATCCGAGGCATCCCTTTTCAAAACCTACAGGTCTCGGTGTACAAAACCTACTGGTCCCGGTGTACAAAACCTACTGGTCCCGGTGTACAAAACCTACTGGTCCCAGTGTTCAAAACCCTACGGGTCCCAGTGTTCAAAACCTACTGGTCCCGGTGTTCAAAACCTACTGGCCCGTACAACCCAAAACCCCCCTTCAAAACCTACTGGCCCCGGTGTTCAAAACCTACTGGTCCCGGTGTTCAAAACCCAATGATATCGGTGTTCAAAATAGTAATGTATCTCACTAAATCTGTCTCGTGCAGTTTCAGTATCAAATTCAAACAATTTAACTTTTTAAAACCAAGCAGATGGTATGCCGTCCTCGTCATGAATATTTCAAGATTTTAAGATTCAAAGTACTTTATTCAGCGACGTAAACCAGTACAAGCTTCTAGTTGTCATCCGCATAAGGATTGGTGTTCATTTAGCTCTAACCGACGGAACAAACAAATCTTAAGTAATTCAGATCATTTGACGTTGCTCTGAGGCCATCTTCATCTACGAAAGTCACGTCTCTATCCTGTTAGATGTCTTTGGGAACAGTCTAATCTGTTTAGTACATATATGATTTTGATATTCCCCTTTAAGCCGACATGACGATTGGCTGTCAGAAAGTTGGCTTTTTGTTCCTGCTGGCTACTAAGTCCCAGACATTATAAGGTGAAGTTAAGGTCAAGAATCAAAAGACTGCCAAATCCATCCCGAGTAAGTGTGACAAATACATGTCGCTAATCGCTTGAACAAATGGAACCATAATAGAATTAACTAATATTTGCTCTTGGATTACCACAGGTCTTCGTTGACTTTTTCACTTTTCGGTCGCTTACAATGTTGACCCTAACCGCTTTCGGGTAATGAGGTAGACATTATAGTCGTGTAACATCGGGATTTTCCGGACAATTCTGCCTGTACCGAGTATTTTTGCGGATGTTTTGTTGTAACGGGAAACCTTCTTATATATGTTACTAAGCGCTTAGTTAGATTGCGGGAAAATTTTGACAGGACAGTTTAGGTTGCGGTGCAGATTTTCCCAAGAATTTTCCGGAAATATCCGAGATTTATGTAGAATGGACCGTTTATTTAAGTGATATTCATACATAGACATGCTTCCAGATTCCAACTAGCTATACATTAAATAACTTGATATTGCCTATTGTCTCGATAATAGAGTACATAGTATATAACCTTAAAATAGTTTCAGTATTTATTTTATTTTGCATTTTAGTCATTTGTATTTATTATTAAATAACATGTATCATATACATAATTATAAAACAAGAACAGACAATTTCTACAAACAATACTTAATAGAAAGAAATTCTTGAATGAGAAACACATTTTACCTTGTAATCAGGTAACATGAATTACTTAAAAGACTACGTCGATATGATTGTTTATCCTCCAGATAAAACTTTTGTTTTTCATATAAAAACAAATCTTTTATTTAGGAAACGAGAATAATAAATAAGGCCCTCATTTATTTTAAGTATTACTTTGCGTTAAGTAAGGTTGGTGAACTTGGTGCACGTTCCAAGTGAAAAGAGTGGGGCAGTACGAGGAAAATCAGGAGGAAGACGAGATGGTTACTTCTTTACTTTCAAAAATATGGTGGCTTAAATATATCTTGTTCAACGGACAATGGGATCGGGATTAACTTCTGATAGGTCATAAACACGTTTAACAGCTTTAATGAGGAAAGGGAGTTACAATGCCCAAATAGTTATGCAAACCTCTCATATGATTACACAAAATCGATTAAAAGTATTTAACCTTTTAACTCGACTATAAGACCCTCTCAACCCTGCTGTTTTGGCAATGGGAGAGCTAAAAAGCCATGTGACTTCCAATTCTCCAAGTTGACTAGTCAAGTAGATGACCTTCAAAAACTAAATCGGGTAATCCTTGGAAAAAGAACACTTTAAGTTTAGCACCAAAAATAATCCCTAGTCGTGCAATCTTGCGGTGTTGCGATTATGAGTAGAACACCATTTTTGGCTCTTACATTCACCGCCCTTAAAAAATGGATGTTATGGATTAGCTTGTTTCCGACGATTTAGTCATAATTTGACCTGAGGTTAACATAAGCCAGGGTTATCTAAGGAACGTTTAGTCAAAGTTAATACACCAGTTTACCTTTTTGACATATTATTTTCTTTGATCTGTATCAAAACATAAATTATCTCCGTCCCTTCGCACATCAATCGGTAAATTGTTTTCAAAACTGAAGATATGAATAGAAAATTCACAGTAAATTAATAATCCTACCGTGGGCTGAAACCAAGATAAATGGGGCTGATGTTTTCGGACTGGTTTGTGAGCAAATTCGGTCCGTAATGTCATAAAGCCTTCCATCTCTCTAGCTAAGTGTTCAATGTTTTTAAATACATATTAATTTTTTAAAAATAAATGGACTTGTTTTATCATTAACTTAATTACCTTTATGTCATATTTGTACAAAGGTTCTTGTTGTTGTTGTTGTTGTTTTTAAGATAATAATAATGATAATATCTTTTAAATGTGACAATTATTATTATTATTATTATTATTAAATGTAACAATGTTTACAATGTTCACACATTTTCACGCCGTCTGGTTTGGTGCACACACAGTAAAATTCAACAAACGATTCATATAATGCCCAGTGTATATTTGACATACATGTCAGATTTAGTAGAAGTTCCTTCTATCAGGTCAGCTGGAAACAAGACTGTATGGGATAAAGTTATAAACAATCGACACGTGAAATTGCTAATACCGTCTTAAACTTTTAGACCTTTAAGGCCTGTCCTGAGTTGATATAAAAGTACTGACAATACTGACATCATATCAACTTAGTTGTGACGGATAAATTTGCTTTAGATCTGAAAGACTCGGGACCGATCCCAGTGATTGCATGATTAGGATGTCCGCGATGTAACCGGGGGGTTGTGAGTCCAATCCTCGGTCGCGACATCCAAAAATAGTTCTAGTGTGGTGCATCTCCCTTACGTGGCGTCAAGACATATGGGTAGACGGTCCTACGTTAAGATGGTGGGGTCATGTTTATTGTCCATGGCGTAATATCACGATGTTGCACCTCTATATCTGTCGCATGTACGAGACAAATGTCTCCAGATGACTGAGATACTGTTGTTGGGACGTTAACCCAAGCAAGCAAACAAACTAAGACTAGTTGCAGATCAATGTAACTTTATACATATATATGATATTTTTTTATATTTTAAACGCTTCCTTAAACTGTACGAGTATAACAAAACGCAGTCCAAATATGTTCATGTAGTTAAGACTTGAGTCATTTAAATTATTAAAGAAAGAAATGATTAATAAAAATTAGATGGATGATAGATCCTTTCTCTTGAGTGAAATCTTACATGTATTTCTTTTAAGTCGAATGGGACATTTGATTCGTAAGGGTACCAGGGTTGAACTAGTACTTTGCACCAGGGAAGATTATAAAATCTTTGATTTGTTGGCTTAAATACCAGTCCGTATAATTATGAAGAAAGTGATGAATAATTTGATAAAGTGTACGTTCTTATATTTTAGAATGATATTCTAGATAAGGTTTTTTTTAACTTGGGTAAAACACAGAAACCGTTAAGAAAGGTGAATGTAAGTTGTAAGATGGTCGTGATCGATGAAAAAAAATAAGCTTAAATATCAAAATAGATCTCTATTTGAATCTCACGGATTAAGAAACTACTATATGTGTGTTGACTACCAGTTTAAATAAAGATATTAACTTCTTTCTATCAAATATTAACACCCTATCTTTCAACACATTCAATCATTATTTTTCTACCATTGACATGTGTTGACTCAGTCGAAAATAGAAACTATCAAACAAGAAACGAACAGTTTGTTACAACCATCTTCCGGTGTGTCATTTGTTCAAACACTCTCCATAATTAGCCTGAAGTCACTCGTCATCTTAAGGGCCAAGAAGATTGTTAATTAAAAGCCCCTTATCCGTCTACCACTGACTTCGATTAAGAACCAGTCCACTTGAAGTCGAATGATACCCGGCCTGACTTTACATCCACCTGACGTTAGGACTCTTGTAAGGGGACAAGCCACCCAGACTGTGCCACTAGACTGTCATGAGTTGAAGACAAGGACTAACAAATACCACCTCTTCAGGCCCACCACAGGGTGAATGCATTGTCCCTTATTTGTTTAGGTGAATTGAAGCCTAGTTAAAGTCATTCCTGGCCGGGCGTTTCGGGAAAACTGAGCTACTTCAAAAGTAATTAAAGAAAATAAAACTATTTGACACCCGTAATTAGACATATCAGATTTGTTTTTCTTGCCAAAGATACGGGTAATGTCATTCAAAAGCGTTATATCAATCGCTTAGAGAATAACATGCACCGCAAATAGGTCATGTGCGCATTGGTAAATATGCATATAAAGCGATAATGGAACAAAATCAATAAGCATTGAGAATACATATGTCGAACATGCACGCAAACACAGCTTATTACAAAAACAGACCCCTCCTTGTTTATTAAGGATGTCTTTTTTGTCATTTGTGTTTTCATCTTGTGTTTCTAGCCTCAGCAGTGGTACTGCTCAAGTGTCAGGAGCTTATATCTCCTGTGTTACCAGTACTTTTATCCCCTCTGCCTCTCAAGCATATAAAAGGGTTACCCACTGGGATTTAATGAACGGTCAGGTGTCGTTAATGTTAATATTAATGCGGATATAATTTTATTGGGTACATGCGATTTATTTATCTCATCGTATCAAGGTCCCTACAAGGATTTTTTTCATGATTTGCAATCGTCTTCGTATACATGCCCACGGGAAACGTAATCTTCGATAATGCTGGAAGACTTTTGAGAGACAGATTGGCGGAAGTGATGAACCTTTGACACAAAGGGAGTTAAGACATAAACTACTACTTAGACAGACAAAACTATTTTACATGGGCAGGTAACTCGGATGAAGATGATGATGATGATGGTCAGCCTTTCAGTATGGACATGTCTGGCCAGTGTTCAAATAAAGAGTAATGATGCCAAGAGCGGCCATTAGTTTGTAAGGTTTAACATCCCGCTGTTTTCAGTCATTAGGAGACTATATCTACTCGAGACCGATATAATGCTGTCACACTGCAGTATCACTCCATAAACATTGTGCCTAATACCACACCCTCTCACATTATATTGACAACAGGCAAAACAGTCCTGGAACTATCCTTATATGCAAGGGAGCTGTACAGTACCATTTTAACGACTTCGGTTAGTCGCGGCCGGGGATCGAACAAACGACCTTCTGATTTCTAACCACACGGCCGACGGGACCGTATTACGAGTATGCTGAGACAGTCCATTCTATAAGACATTAGCGACAGCTACTTCCCGAACAACTGCATAGCGATTAGGATTGTTATCATATCAAAGAACTGTGCACATTGCTCAATGTCGAAAAGACAGCACAACTTCATATCATCCTTCTGGCTAAGGGAGTTTAGAGCGGGTTAATCGAACGCTTCTCAATATCAATGTTTGCTGCTCTGGAACATAAAGCAGGTCTGGAACAATCTAATATAAAGTCACACACACAAACACACACTGCTTGGTGCAAAAAGTATCCTACTATAGAGGGTATCCCGCATGCTAAACCCTGCCTTCCAGGAAATGGATATTTCGCGCTGGTCATAATAGTGACCGCTTTAAGGAGATGTCTTGAGCGTTGATTTGCGAAGTGTCATTAGAGATATTATGGAAGAAAGGTAAGTAAGGGCTGACTCTTTTTGGAAGCTAAAATTTACTTTCATAGTTTTAAAGTTGTTTTAAAGCTTTATTTATGTTCTGGTTTTCGACATGAATTTGATTACTTGTTAAAAAAAATAAGCATTTAAAAAATTATTTGTATCTTTCTCTAAATAAAATTGTATCGTTCTAAATAATCAAATGTCAAAGAGGCCATGAATAAAATGTATATTTTCGCCACTTATAAACAGATATCAGGACTGTGATAAACGATGCATATGTACTTAATCGAATATGTATATAAGACTTGATTTAATCTTTTTTTAAAAAAAACTTAATCTTTCAAATCAATACAAACACATGGGTCATCTTAATCATAATATAAGAAATCAGGTACATGTATATAAAATATACCCCAAAAACATACAAAACTCAAATAAAGAACCAAGAAGTCTAGTTTCCCGCAGGTCTATCACGGTGAAGTCTATGTAGCGCCTTGATGACACTGCAGATAGTAAAATGTGTCCACATAGATTTGATGATCTGACATTTACCGAGACGTTGCTCTGAATAGATTCTGCTCATTTTTGCATTATCTTTTCTCCAGATCTTCTACTTTTGCCTCTTATTGGTTTAATTAGATTCTGTATACGCTATTTCTAAAGGGGAAAATCCTAACAATCAGTACTTATCCAACGGTTCATATTGTACCCCCTGTATGTCTATTGTGATCTTTACTGCGGTCACGCGGCCTCGTTGGCTCTCACTTTTGGGCTTCTGTTGTAACGCCACGATACTCCAGTCATCCAATCAGATGTCGTGGTGCAATGGCTAGTACCCGCGTCTCTGACGTTCGATGTTTAACAATGTTACAACTGAAGCAACTTAACTTGCTCAAATGATATTTACTCTGTCAGATACACCATACGAGTATATATTAATTACATATCTGCACATATTCCGTTAAGCAGGTTTTTTGAAGTTTTAGTTTTTGATTTCTACCAACCATACTTTTGATTTCTTATTAAATGTTGTTAAACTTACCATTTATGCCAACTTAGTCATAAACTTGAATATAATGTAAAGAATGTTGGGATGAGTTTCTACTTAATTTAATGATCAAATTCTTACTAAGCGCTTAGTATTGTTGGCTGAATTTGAACCTGTTACTAGTCTTTCCCTGTAGTTCCTAAGAAGCACCAGTTCTTTTGCCACTGGGAAGGTCACGAAT
>CM037780.1:22151744-22201744 GCA_021229015.1 Solen grandis | reverse complement strand
ATATTTCAACAAATCCCATCAGACCTGCATTTCATCAAGCATCTCTAGTTGAGATTTTCCAAAAATTAAAATTTCATTAATTCTCTATCATTCTGTAACACTTTTTATACAAACATACTAAATATCTTGTTTCTCTCTCCAGAGACTGATATATATATACCGGTATAAGAGTTGAGAAAATCTCGAGTGTGGTGAAATATGATTTATTTAATATATATATATATATATATATATATAATATATATTCATCTTTTCTGTCATTGATAATTTTTATATGATTTGTTCCCTGCAAAAGATCTGGGTGAAGGTCAAAAACGTTTGGTTTAATAAGGAAGAACAACTAAACCCACAGTAGTCCTGTATTTCACATCTCCAATTCCAGTTTACCTTTTCTTGTCAAGTGTTGGTTCCTCCTGTTTGACCTCTGTGTTGACCCCTGATTCAGATCTACCTGGCTGACACGTGGCACCAGAGCTTGTCTTGTCTGGACTTTGTACCTTGTTACCTACTGGCAAGCTGAAGCTTATCCCTAGAACAGTTACAGTATTATTACTCATCAAAACCTTTCTCTGATGGTAATGCACCTGTCCAGACTTTAGCTGTGAAAATTAAAACAAGTTAAGGTAATCCATCCATCATCAAATTATAATCATGGTCTTTTAAATGCTTAAAAAGACTTCAGTGCAGATGCAAGCATCCACTGACTTGGAGTTAGAGGCTCTTTTGCTCAGTCTATAAAGGCTTGCTTTTACTATAAAATTCCAATGATCACTTGATGGACCACGATCAAAATTTAATGATGGATGGATACCTTAATGAAAATAATGTAGATGATGATTTTTTGAGTGAGTGATACAACTGGTCCTAAGTGGACTGCAGAATTATAAGAATCACGGGGTTTTTTCATTCTTTCGAGTGAAAGATTCAGAAATATTCATGAAAAAAGAATCATATCATGTTATTATAAATGAGATGAAATGTGAAAATTCAACAACAAAAAAACAACAACAGATTTTTCCCTATGGAAATAATATTTGATGAACAATATGAACCCAAGGACATAATTTCAACAATTTTGGTAGAGTACCACGCCATACACAAAATACCTTAGCTTTAGGATCTTTGGTTTTAGACAAAAACATTTTCAAATTTTGAACATAGAGGGTCATGTTTTCACTGATCAAAATATTTTGAACAATAGTGGCAGAGAATCAGTGCAAAACATTTTGAAATGTGGTCAGTAATTCATGAGAAGAAGATCGATCAGACAAATTAGCCCTAGCAGCCATGATAATAATTGATAGTAATAATTTAAGATCATGCATACATGTACAAATTTATATTTGACAATATTAATTGATCGATCTTTAAATGGTTTATGAAATGATGTATTTTTCTTTGCCACAGATGACTGTGTAGAAGCTGGGCTACAGTATTGTATGAGCAAGCAGAGGAAAACATGATCAGATCCTATAGGAGCTGTCTGATCTGGGTCTATTCTGTTCAACTGTGAGTCAAAATGAGTCAATATGAGGTAAAGGGTTAAGCATTTTTAGGTCACCCAAGGAAAACATGTGTCAAAAAATGTTGAAATCTGTCCTATAGTTTTGGAGAAGAGGATTTTTTTTCATAGGCCCGCACACTGTATAATCAAGTTGAACAATTGTATCAGATTTTTCTAAAATCTTTCCATGCATGAGGGAGTTACTGACCAGGCAAGGCATATTGTACCTACTTTTGACCTTCAACCTCAAAGTGTGACCTTGACCTTAAAGCTACCAACCTTGGTCATGCATTTGTACATTGTCTCACCATGTTGAAAAATTGTATCAAGTTATTTCTATCTCTTTGAAGGACAAATTTACAGTCCAGACAAAGCTGACGCCAACCCACCCTCCTGACTTCGCCAACCTAATAACATGATTTTTCTTTTGGAAAACTTGACTAATAAAATTTAAGGAAATGAGTCTCTTCTGTATTCATTTCAAAGTGAATTTGCATTGACTAAGCCTGGTAGACTTAACAATTTGATTTGTTAAACTGATATATCATCCTGGCTGAGTGAGCTAATTTGTAACACAGTTGAGAATTTGTTACTGTCTGTCTGTCATATGGATATTTTCTCATCTTTAAGGTGCTGAAGTTAAGAAAAGGGTATAACATCAAGCAAATTTACCTGGCTTAACCAGAGACGTATAAACAGAGATTGGAAGCTTTCTAAAATAATGTGCTATATCGCATGCCTAGAGGGTTAATGAGAGTGTGCCGTCCTGTTACATGAGTATCTAACATTTCGGTGGGGTTTGGGGGAATCTTACAGAACAGCAATTGATTTACATATACTTTTAGTAAATCTACTGATTTTAGCTAAAGTGAGTTGAATGAAGGATTAAAGAGATGCATGATTAGAGTACTATTTTTAGTTTACTTATAATTAAGAGAGAGAGAGAAGGGAGAAAGGAAGAAAGACAGATGTATAATTGGTCCGATATGCCTAAGCGTGGAACAAGTAAATGTCGAAATACATGACAGTCTTGTATACATGCAGGATTAACCCATGATTTTTGCCCGTTATGGTCTTCTTGTTCTTTTGACTGATGTTGGAAAACATGTAAAATGGATTACCTTTATGCATCTTGTGTGGTCGATCAAACTCACTGACGTTTGTTTATGTCAAAAGTAATCAAACAAATAATTGACTAAATAAAATAACCATATCAATACTAGGTTATTTTAAATATCCATTGGAACTTCCTATAGATATGTATTTGCTTTCCAATCTTGCCCGGGTTTCAGTGTTATCTAGTTGTCCGCCCACGACTTCAAAAAATCAATATGGGCAAAGAATAAGCTGCCAATCTCTGTTTATATGTCTCTGGCTTAACCCACTGTTCACTTCTTGGACAGTTGTAAATTAGTTAAGAGTGTACCTACTCATTACCCCAACACAGATACTAAAACTGACTACACACAGACACACCAGAACTATACATATTTATTTGTTATCATGCAGGATAAATCTTGTGAGCATAGAAGAATGCTAGATACATGTACTTTAAACTCAAATTATTTAACAATTAATATGACAATTGTGATAAAACATGTTCATGTGATGCACAGCAAAATGTGTCCCAATTGGTTGATACCTTCTGCTTCCAATGACTCTCTGAGTCCCCGTGTTGTTGGAGTAACCATAGCAATCATCCCAGACTGGTTTCCTTTCCCAAGATGAAACAGAACAGTAAAGTTGTGTGTACACAGGTAAAAGTAGGGACACAGTCCAGACCTGAGCTGGTGGTAGGCTGACGTGAAACTTTGTTCCCTGAAAATACATTTTTCATTCCTTAAGTACTTTGATGTTCCCAGCAAAAGTTCATCATTTATTTGATGGTTTTGCCTCTCTCACTATTTGTTAGTTACAGGGTGAAGACTAACTACTCGGCCAACAGGATCTGTACAAACTAGTACTAAGCTTGATCACAAAACACCACTGTCTATTACTCTGTACGCTATAGATCATTGCTACCCACTCTATTTAAAACATGAATATCAAAATAACAGGATTCATATAATCAACCTAAATTTTATTTTTGTCCATTTTTGAACTGGCACCTGATTACACTAGTCCATCATTGCATCGTGTTATTTGTTCAGGCATTGCATTTTTAGTTAGTTTAAACATATTTTATTCAGTTAATATTAACAATAATGATAATATTACAACACATATTCGTTGAAATGGATTGGAATACAAGCAATGTTATTGCATATACTAATTCCTCTCCCTATATGAACAACTATGAACTACAAAGAATATCAGTGTAGGATGCACACAGTATGCATTTTTACATATTTTTGTATCTATATTCATTGTACTAAATAGCTGAGTTCTATGTAAATAATATTGTATACTTGGGTATGGTTGTTTCCAAATTAATATAGTTATCCCAACTATAACTTCACTGATTTACTCAGAATTCTGATACCAATTACAAAATGCCATTCATATTTTTATTTACCTTTTCGTATGGTATATCATCATATGCTCAACATAGACTGGAGTGCGATATTGATGGTGACTAACAGTTGATAATATTTTGACATATATTCACAAACTGTTTGATTTGTAGTCAGTGTCACAAGTACTATGTTGACTGGCTAACTACACACAAAAATGGCGGACATGTAGGAGCTACAGCTATTAACCCTTTCCCTCATATAGACTCATTTTGACGCACTCAATAGGTACCTCATTTCCAGACCACTGAGGAGCAGCGAACAGCATAAAACCTGATCAGTCTGCGAGTTACTCGCAGGCTGATCTGGTTTTATGTTGTTCGCATAGGTCTTTTCATGGTTTCCTCTATGAGGGAAAGGGTTAACTAGAGTAGGTGTGTAAAACCAGCCAAATATTTGTTCAAGTGTATCAATAATAAACTGACGCTAAAGACGTATATCATTCGTTAAATTGCATTTTTTGTTCAATCACATATTTAAAGTTAAATAAAAAACATATTTTGACAGGACGGGTGACTTTGTTATTTTGTTTGACAATGTTTTATTTCATTTTGACTAGACTGTAGATACAACAGTACATTTACACAGTACAATCAGGTAAAAATTAAAAATACGTTGTATGGTCCATTGTAGTGCTCTGATTGACCCATCAATTGGCCCCTACTCAGTTTTTTTTTCTTTAAGGTCTTTGAGTTGATTTTTTATATATATATATTTTTGTGTCCATAATGTAGAAAAAAAAGCGCTTTTGGCTATATTTCTATCATTTGAAATAAAAAAAAAACCCAAAAAAAACCTACCCACCCCTGGAATTCAGGGTCGGAGTGCTACAAACAAACAATTTTTTAGTTGTGTGTGACCTAGTCTGAGGGTCCACTTCTCTACATTTAAAACCGAATTACCTCTCAATTATGTATGAATGACTGAACGACTGAACAGAATTTTACAATACAGACATGCTAAGATTCTGCCAAAGTAGTGAAAACTCAATTTTAAGTAAAAAATAAATATTTACAGGACACAATAATTGTATGTAGTATAAAAGCACAGAAGAACTATTTTCCCTTGGATGTTGCTTAACACACTTTACCACACGGAGGAGTATAGTTTCTTTCAAATGCAAATTTGGATGGTGGTGGATGTGCAGGTTTCAGTTATTTAGTAGTGTTTCAATGGTCCATACAGAAAGCTTGAATTACGATAAAAACCCATATAACCTCCTTATAATCATATCTACTATCTCAGATACATCAGTGATATCTCCAGGGGTTATTTGTTGCTCTACAGAATGGCTGATACAGGTGTATATCTGCTATCCGAAGTTACTAAAGACACAGTAGGGAGCCACAGCATCTATATATAGAAACTGTGCCGTTGCTCGATAGTACAAATCAAAGCGCTGATAGTGCTAAGAGAACTGTATTGTCTCATTTCTTTTGTTTATCACAGTAAATTTAATAAACGGAGGTCAAATTTTCGCACAATGCCAATAACCCCGCTTTAACGTTGCGCTAACATGGTCATTAGATGAATGCACCATTTGTTTCAACAGACTGATACAATTAGCACATTGCCACTCTTACTCTTTCTATAGCCTTCAATGAGCAATCGTTTATTATTTTAATATTAGTTTAATATTTGGAAAAACTAAGTTACCCTGCTTATTTGCAGCTTGTCAAACCCTCTTGCACTTGAGACACACACAACTTCAGTGCCTTCAGCGCTTTGATTTAATGATGGTCTCATACATCTAGGTTTAGACAACAAATTTAGTGGTATCAATGATTTCACTGTATATCACAAACAAATCATGTTTTTCAATGGTAGACCCTGAACCAATATCTATTTCTTTTGTTTAACATTCCATTTGGGGATTAATTTGTATGTCATGTACCAGTATATTATAAATTTTTACAATATTTTTTCATGGCAGACTAAAATGTTATTTTGTCTGTTAAACATCCCAAATGGATTTGGTTGAATAGCCCAATGGGGATAGATTATCATGTTTTTTAATTTCCCACAGGGCACTGATTAATGATTATCATTTGTTTATCTAACATCCCAATGGGATTAAACAGTTGTTTAACATCCAAGTGGGGATTGAACATATGTTTCTAAGGGGGACACACTGACAATTCCGCTTTACTGACTGGAGGCTGAGCTGTTATGCACTAGGATATTCCTGAACATTTTAGGAGCACAGAAGTTAATCAATGTTGGAATAAATACATCAGGTTGCCAATAAACATGTCAACTTACCAATCAGCCTGTAGGCTCCTCTGTACGTCTTCTTGAAGAAGGTAGGAAAAATTGATACTGAAATTATTCAACAAATGGAAATCTATACGTGGACATAAAACAGGAATTGTAAAAATCCAGAAATACTTTCATCCTCAGATTATTTCTGCAAGTATTATGGGACTTAACATATTGAAAAGTGTGGTGAATCTGGTATAACAGAACTGCATAGCACATTAATTCAGCAGACAGATTCTGCAAGTTTCCCTGAAAATTTGTTATAAATAGCTTATATTAATTTAACGTCTGCAATTTCCCAAAAATTGAAGAGGATCTAATTTTGTGTTTCCTTAATTTTTGCCTGATTCAAGCTTGAAGGAAATCAGGAAACCATTAAATTTTCAAATTTGCAAACCATTCACACATTATATTATTGTATGAACAAGTTACTGTAAACCAGGAAATTATTTCATGCATTTTAAGTTAGTGAGTTTCGCAATTGGGTTATTCCTGCAAAAGTAAAATGCCGCAAATCACTCTCCTGCCATAAAAATGTGAAAATTAGTTGCTACAAGAAGTTTGACTTGGTTTAACAAACATGTTTGTGTATGCGTGTGTTATTTCCGTTGGTTGTTTATTTATTAACTGTCAATGGTAAACTGGGGAAACAATTCTAATGAACTTGGGTGTCAGTGGACAGTTTTGTTTTTATTTACCGAACATAAGTGTACACATCAAGAATTACAAAATGGCATAAGGGTTCATACCATCTTGCCAAACTAACCATTAATACTAGTATACAAGTAACACATTTCCACAACAGCTAATCTAAAAACTACTCTAACTATTAACTAAAAACTGTTCACTTATATACAATGACCGCTGTACAGAAAAGTAACCGTTAAGTGTATGGAATGCTGTGTCATGCGATTCAATGAATATTTTGTTTGTAGCGTGTATTGTTTCACGAGATTCCGAAAGTATTACGCCTCGAAGATGCCTGGACGCATTATAATGCAAATGTTTCTTGACGTGAAAGTTTCCTGGTTTACAGTAATTGCACTGGTGGGAAAATAAGCCGTAAAACATGTCCCAGGTATTATAAATGTAAGTCTGTTATCCAGTGGTAACCTATATAATTGTGGAACCAAAGGTTGTGGGTTTGAACCCTGTTTGGGGCAAGGCTTTTCAATGCCCTTCCCAAAAAAGCAAAATTCAGTTCTAAAATATGGAGTTCAATGATGCCGTGATATTATTTCAGTTATATGGAGATGTCCAGATAATTACAGTTGATGGACCCTGAGTGCACATAGAAACCCCTGTAGAGTAACACCACCAACCTGTTGCAAGGCCTTACATGAAAACATTGAAACATCTTCATCTGAGATATTTCCTGAACTTAAAAATCTCACTTTCTGCATTACTACAAACATGAACTTTTGAAGAACATAAATATGACTGTTTTCTACAGCATGCAAGTAAAAGAATTTTTTATATGCAAACTTTATTTCTCTGGGTTTGTAATCTTCCAAATGTTGAGTCCAATGCAGGCCAGACTGGACTTCACAACATTGAGTGAGAATGTGATTGCTTGTTTTTTCAAGGAAATGTTGATGGACCAAATTGTTCACCCATTGGTTGTACCTTGAGATTCTAGTTTCATCTTTTTATATTGTTCATTGTACTTTCCACATAGTCAGCACTCTGCCCAGTGACAAATTAAATATACTAATTCATTTTATGCTGATGAAATACTGTGTTCTACCATTGAGATAAAATCCATATCCCAAAGTGTGATGATAGAGATATGCTGGGACTACTTTTTACTCATAAAGGAAATGTAGCAGCAGTTAGCATAAGATAAAACAAGAGGGCCATGATGGCCCTGAAATGCTCACCTGAGTACCATTGCTACAACTGATTACAAGGTTTTTAAACAGACAAGAATTCTGATATAACTCAATCTTAAACATTTTAGCCCTGACAATATTATACACCAAATATATAAGCACTGGGCCTTATGGTTTCAGAGGAGAAGACTTAGTGCGGGTCATTTATCTCCAAAGGGCCACCATTTTGAAAATCTTGATAATGAACCATTAGATGATACTACATACCAAAAATCTAAGCTCTAGGCCTTATGGATTCATAGTAGAAGATTTTTTTAAAGATTTTCCTATATAACTCTATGTAAAACAAGTGACCCCTGGTGCGGGGACATTTATCACCATAAGGTCATGATTTGTACAATCTTGGTAATGAACCATAAGATGATGCTACATACCAAATATCTAATATCTAGGCCTTATGGATTCACAGAAGAAGATTTTTAAAGATTTTCCTATATAACTCTATGTAAAACAAGTGACCCCTGGTGCGGGGGCATTTATCACCATAGGTCATGATTTGAACAATCTTGGTAATGAACCATTAGATGATGCTACATACCAAATATCTAATCTCTAGGCCTTATGGATTCATAGAAGAAGATTTTTAAAGTTTTTTCCAATATAAATCTATGTAAAACAAGTGACCCCTGGTGCGGGGGCATTTATCACCATAGGGCTATGATTTGAACAATCTTGGTAATGAACCATAAGATGATGCTACATACCAAATATCTAATCTCTAGGCCTAATGGATTCATAGAAGAAGATTTTTTAAAGATTTTCCTTTATAACTCTATGTAAAACAAGTGACCCATGGTGCGGGGACATTTATTACCATAGGGTCATGATTTGTACAATCTTGGTAATGAACCATAAGATGATGCTACATACCAAATATCTAAGCTCTAGGCCTTATGGATTCATAGAAGAAGATTTTTAAAGATTTTCCTATATAACTCTATATAAAACAAGTGACCCCTGGTGCGGGGGCATTTATCACCGTAGGGCTATGATTTGTACAATCTTGGTAATGGCCCATAAGATGATGCTACATACCAAATATCTAAGCTCTAGGCCTTGCAGTTTTGCAGAAGAAGATTTTCAAAGTTTGCATTTTTAAAATCTATTTTTAGCTCCTGTGACCTACTTTTTCAACCAATCTGAATAATTTGTACAACTTTGATAGAGGGCATCATATGGATGATTCCTGTGAAGTTTGGTCAAAATCCCTTCAGCGGTTCATGAGGAGATGTTGTTTAAAGCAAATTGTTGACGACGGATGGACGCACGCACGGACGACGGACAAAAGGCGATCACAATAGCTCACCATGAGCACGTTGTGCTCAGGTGAGCTAAAAAGAAAATGTTTGTTGTGAATGAATATGGGTAATATATCATCTTGAAGTGATACAATTTTCACTCATGCTAAGCTCTTGTGAAAATATGAAATTGTATCACTACTCGATGAAATATAACCCGAATCTATTCAAAACAAACAAATATCCTTTATTAATATGACTGATCCATACCAGTAAAGAAAGTTGAAACCCCCCCCCCCCCCCCCAAAAAAAAAACAACACATGTAAATTTCATCTGATATACAAATCAACTGAATGGTTGAAGATCGATCACAAGTTCATAAGCCCCCTATTAAATCATTTCCAGTTATGCTAACTTAATCAACTAGAATATAAATATTCTTGATGAATTTATGTGAAGTCAAAAGAGGTGAAACAAATTACACTAATGTTGTTATGGAATTGCAGAGAGAAAAAGATGAAAATGAATAAAAGATTAATAGGCATGGAGTCAGTAAAAGATTTCTGGTAGCATAGATCATAAGATGCTGAGCTGTATATAATTGAACCAGATGTTCAAAATACAACTTTAAACTGTACTAAGCAGGAATTAACAACAATCCAGAATGAAGATTTCTCATGTGATTCTATTTCTGGAGATATAATCAAATTCTTTTTCTTGAAGCAAATTTCCCCAGCACTTCTGGTAGACAGGATACTGGGGCTTGAAAAATTTGAACCAAGATTTGATAACACGGTCTACATTGAGATTCAAGATAACTTATAGACATTTCTCTTGAATAAAACTGAAATTGTTTACTGGTGAAATTGAATATAGGGTCTACATATTTTGAAAATGTGCAGTGAATTTACATTGCAGATCCTTTATAATGCATGGATAAGCCAGGTGTACAATTTTGAGATATTTTTCCTCTATTTGTTTTAAATCTCAATGAAATCTGCAAAATTAGGGGAAAATTTGTTGAAATAAGGAAATGTGTCTCTGCATCCCTAATGCCACGCTGGCATATGTTGTTTAGAACCAAATATTAGCTTGTATTTTTAAAAGTTTATATCTTGATGTGTATTTGTATCAAGTTTCATGATGATGTGAAGTCACTTTCATAGAATAAAAATAGCTTAAAATCAAAGGTAAACCAGAAGCAGAACAATCAATTTTACCATGTTCATCAGACCCTGAAATATAGGTCACACTCACAGCCATTTAAATGCATAAATATCAAATAGTTCATATCACAATGTACATGTGTAGGTGTCAAGTCATCTTCAAAGAAAAAAAAGGGCTTAAACACAAAGGTAAACCTGACATGTGATGGACTGGACAGACAGGTGAATGGTCGCACAGATCAAAAATCTATAAAAAAATAAAATAAATAAATAAATCTTAAACGCATAGCTAAACATGAAGTGTGATGGACAGTCGGACAATTGGACGCACAGATAAAAAATCTTTATGCCCTCCAACACATTTGGTTGGGCATAAAAATGTAAACCAGTCATACTTTTTTCTCATGATTTATTCAGAAAGGATCCATGTAACGCTATGTTTACGGTGTAAACATGTACAGCCTGTACTGTATTTAATGAAACCACATTGAAACTAATTAATTTATATATGACAGCAATATACAAATTATAGACTTTGGGTCCTATGTTTGTAATGAAGTATGCATTTGCCTTTCTTTTGCATTATAATGAATAGCCACTTGTACATCTATGTATACTGAGGGGTTTGAAGCAAACTTTGTGCCAGCCTTAATAATTTTCAGAGCAGAGTTTTTCTCATGGGAATGAAATAACTTGCCAATGTCAGATGCAGGTTTCCTATTTCATTAAAAGTAATCAGACAAGCCATTCTTATGCCTGACATGGCTTCCTCCAGGCAGGTACTCCTCGTGGTAGCTCTTGGGAAATTCATGGAAGAAATCCACACCTAAATGGTGTTTCATTTCTGTTTGGGTCATAAATATGTGATGATAAGCTACCCTTGTTTTTTTTCTTTTTCAATTTCCTTTTTTTTTTTTGAAAATATTTCCTCCAGGCTTTGATAACCTTGGGAGGAAAATAATGTTTCATCATTTTGATTGCTTATCACGTTTTACATTTCAGCTATTTGAAAGACTACTGTGTGTCTTCTTGATACAAGTGTGTATCATACCATAGCCTGGTGGAACGATACCTCATCAAATCACATACATCACCCAATCAAATAGAATCTCACCCTCAATTGAATGATACTTAAAACAATCCCTCACCCAATGAAATAGTTCCCCACCTCACATGATACCTCAAACAATCAAATGATACTTTATACAATCACATACCTCACCCAATCACATGAAACCTCACCCAATCAAATAGTATCTTACGCAATCACATGATTCCCCAAACAATCAAATGCTACTTCATACAATCACATACCTCAATCAGTCACATGATGCCTAACCCAACTGCATTATACCTCACCCAATCACATGAAACCTCACCCAATCAAATAGTATCTTACCCAATCACATGATACCTCAAACAATCAAATGATACTTCATACAATCACATACCTCAATCAATCACATGATGCCTCACCCAACTGCATGATACCTCACCCCATCACATGATACTTCACCCAATCACATGGAGTCTCGTCCATTCATAAGATGATACCTCACCCAATCACATATGACAGAAATCAGGTAAAGCAGAACGGAATCTGGTTCAAAACTTTGATATGTCATGGCCAGGGATTGTTGTTGTTGTATTGGAGTTTACCGTCGCTGCGATAGTATTTCAATCATATAGCGACGTCCAGCTAATTACAGGTGCAGGAAGACCCCAAGTACACAGAGGTACCCGGGTAGAACCACCGACCTACCGCAAGCCAGCTGGATGGCTTCCTCACATGAATCATCTGAAGTCCCTACCGAGATTCGAACCCACAGCCGTGAGGGGCTGAGAGATTTGTAGTCTACGACTGTAACCGCTCGGCCAAGGTGGCCTCAGGGATTGTACCTGCAACTCCTGCCCCTAAGGCACACACTCTAACCAATTGGCCAATGGTGACAGTCAGGTGGATTTGAACCTGATACCTATTATGACAGTGGTCTAAAGTTGAATAGTGTTTTGCAGGGATGGTAACAGTATTCAAATCTTAACATGAAGTGCTGAAAAAGAACGGTTGAGTGTGTTTTAACATTATGAGGCTTTATGTATTGCTAAGCATAAAGTAGTCTCAGTGGAATTCAAGCCTGGAAATTCATCAAGGAACAAACAAGTTAATCAGCCCACATGGAAACTATTGCTCTGCTCACTTATCGCATGACAATCGTAACATTGTACAAAAACATCAGTTGTTGGTTGTCAGAGCTTCAACTTTCATTAAATTTCCTTAAGAAACAAACTGTCCAAAAATATTCCTTGCACAGGGTGTGTGAAAAACAGTTACTGAATAAGTGACAATTGATTAGATTCCATTGGCAACTGGGAACCTGGTTTGATATTATAACAAGCAGAGGTGAAATCACACAAAATTTATCTTTAATGCTGTAGATTAAATTCAGTGCAATGTACATTGAAATTCAGAATAAATTCGGAATAGATGGCATCTAATTAAAAGGCGATGTAATCCTGACTTTTTTTGTGTGGGCTGACATACTGATATTTCATACATTTCAAGAAACTGATCCATCAAATTCAACTCTTTCTTCTTGATAATGAAATTTTAAATTCCAGTGAGAATATGCAAGAATGAATAGATACCAGTACAAAATATCATTTCTGAAACCTAAAAAATGAGCAAAGAGTTTAAGATCTTTACACTCCCAGCAAATAAGTATCTAAAACTGAGCAGTGTACCGGTACACAAACAGAATATTTAGTTACAGCCTGGGAAGACAATATTGGTCTTGGCGCCAAAACTTCATTAAATTTTGTACACCCCCTCAAACTTGGGAGTGTGAAAGTGGATGAAACACTTCTGTACACAATAAGTTCCATATTTCTCTGACAGTCAAATACATGAAATGTCAGCTTAGCTGTGCAACATAAAGTTCTACTGTAATATTAGTTATTTTCGCACTGGATTAAATTTTGTGCAATGCTTTCAAACGACCATTTCATGCAGTGTTAAATTTGAGCATTAAAAAATAATGTTGAAATTGTCAATTTTGTTCTAATCAACTCTTAATATAGCCAGACGCTTCCCAAAGCAATTAATTGGCCTTTCTTGAAGTATCATAAAACTGAGAAAATGACCCAGTTTGTCATGGTTGAAAATGCAACCCCAATATCCATGCACGGACACAGATAACTTGTGAATTTGGAACATCTCCCTGATTACTGCCAGCAAATTGCTGTAAGTTTGTTTCCCTTATGTTGTTCTGGTGATAGAACTTACTATTATAAGGGACATTCTGTTTAACAGATAACATTTCTTACAAAGATTGTTGTATAGACAAACTGTTAAATTACCGCAGGGGCTCCTGGCGAGTCGTCAGTCCACATGACCTGCCATTTGACAATTAACCATTGCTATATTACGTTTGTATATTTCATATAGTAAAACCTCGCCATACATCATTAAACCGAATTTCTCGCTATTATGAAGTTTATTTTCGGTCCCGATTTCTTTCTTCCTTATTTCTTATTTTAACTAAAAATAAAATGTTTAATCCGAATTTCCCTATTTCGATTTATTAGCTATTTTGAAGTAAAAATCCTGGTCCTGAGGTCGCAATTCATGTAAATTTTTCAATTTTTATTTTGAAGTCAAATTTCATAAACTTTTGTTAACTAATTACTGTCCTTATTATCAGTCATATCCGGGTCAGTAACCAAGTTATTTTGTGGAGGCACCTGGAGTGATTGCTCAGGCAAGTTTTTCACACCTTTTTTCGAGATTGGGTTGGGCAACGTTGTGTCACACCGGAACTGTTGATTATTGCTAGTCAATGTCTGACAGGTTGCATAATATGCATGTGCCAGCAGATAAATCCAGGTGTCAGATCTTTAGTACATTCCATATCATTCTTCAAGTAATGAAAACGCAGACATGCACGCTCATAAACTGAAATTTCCATTGAATTTTTAATCTGAATAATCAATATTTTGAAGTTTTCAGCTTGGTCCCAAGGACTTCGATTTAATGAGGTTCTACTATATTCCTGTCAGAATATAAAGTTCAGGTAAAACAGTGTGAACATCTCGCAGACAAGAACTTTTTATGCACCACTTAATCACCCTTAATGCAAGTGAAACAAAAAATTACTAACCTAATGCCTTAGACAGGATTGTGATTTGATAATAAGTGCAAAAAGTATATTAACTTAAAATCCCTTCAGTAAATGCTACTTTTGCTGATTTGAGGTGACATAAATGATGAAAGGGAGCAAGTAAACATTAATCAATTACCAGCAAATAAACATTTACAGAACAAGCCCTCGGACATTTTCCAAGTATACTTTCTATTGTGTGGTCTTAAATTCTTGGAATGTGGGTTGAGTGAAGATTGTAAAAATTAGACCAGCACAAAAATCACTAATACAGTACTACAGTATCTAATTGTGTTTTATGATCAGTAATTAATATTCATCAAGTCATATATTTTACATGAATATTCATGAGGTAATAGGTGAAATGACTGTATCAATGTTTTCAAAGAAGTCTGGGGGATCATGCTTGTTTTTGTATTAAAGGGCTGGTCATTCTTAACTTTCTGATCATATTGATGACCCTGAAATTCCCAATCTTTCACAACTCTAAACTCAGGGGTTTTCTTAAGTGGACGCACACTTGCCCGCGCCGGGTTAAAATCACTGCCAGCAAGTGATTTTTCAAAGAAAATAGCCCAGTGGGCAAGTTTATTTATGTAAATGAAATCTTGTGTTTTTTTATTTTCTATAGTATATCAGGGGGAAAATGCTTGCAAGTTGTCTTTGATACATATTAACTAAAGTTCACCTTAATATTACACATATTTACTTTTAAACATTAACAAACACCAACTAACTTCAAGATAGGGTAACCTGTTTTCACTAGGGGCTAGTAGATGTTCAAAGTATCTTGCCCCTTGGACAAGTTAGAGTCAAATCCTTAAGAAAACCTCTGAAACTTTACATTTTGGGATATTTTAAGATATTCAAAATGCTGCCATTTGATGTATGTAAACTGTCTGCAAAACACAATAGATGTGTATGCAAACACTCTTAGAGACAAGAGATGCCAAAACCTTCTTTTTAACAAAATTAATGCTCATTAAATTTTGAGCCCTCTGTGATACAGAACAGATCAATGTTAGCAGGGAGACATCATAGATTTGAAATCTGCCTCAACATTTGACAGTTTTCTATAATTCATCTGTAACTGGCAGTCTTGGCGATTCCAGTGCAATTAATTCAGCATGAATTGACTTTCACTGGGATGGATTTCTCTCAAATCAAAAGTGACAAAGCAGTGGGATGCAGGATAAGAGATGTCTGATCATGCCAGATATTATTTAAGAAGTTAAGTTAAAACTAAAACAAGGGCATTCTAATTTCTAACTGACTACATCTGCGGGGACTCAAGTGACCCCAGTCTATGTCTTCAATGTATGTAAACTTTAATGACATATGCACCCATTACAGTTTTTTTACTATATAGACAAAGAAGGAAAATTAAAACTAGCCATGATAATTTTCTAAAACTTTGCATGATTATAGAGAATTACACTAGAAACAAATTTATGGAAAAAAATTAGGGGTCACCATTCTACTTTTTGAGTTATCTGTCCCTGAAAGTGAGTTTTTGCTCTTTTCATTCACATATACAACTCTTAATGAAAACTATATTATCAATATAAAAAGAATGAATAAAGCATTGATTTTGTAGCCAATAAAAGATATTATCATAATCTTGAACTATAATCATATAGCCAGAAACTAATTATAATGATAAGGTTGAAATAGAAGAGTTTCTTATTTGCCTTAAATCTTCAGTCTAATGAAATCATCTTTCTATTCATTTTCAATATTTTCATAACACTGAGTGTTTTATGAAATGGAAAAAAATTAAACAAGAACTATCACTGAAGATGATGAATACTCCCTGATTCCGCTTTGACACAGTTACCGTTACCATGTCAGAAAGCCCAATAAGGTAAAGTTTGACACAAGGACCATGATTTGAACAAACTTTGGAAAAATCCTCTGGGGGGGGGGGGGGGGGGGGGATTATGGCTATGAATATCATAATGAAGTTTGAAGAAGATTGCTTAAGAAAAGATGCTAGAGTGTACACAAAGTGAATCTGGAATGTTTGAATCATTCAAGGGATATAACTCAAGGCCTACAGGGCAGATATCACCCACAAACTTGGCCGATAGATTATGTTTATAAACCTTGTCATTAAGTTTGTCATTAAGTTTGAATTGGACATGAGTTGAACAGGAGTTATTGTAAGGACATGAAATTGTATAAAAGTGGGAAAAACTCCAACAAGAAACATTGGAAATGGATTATGTTCTAGTGTACTTTAATTCTTGTCCATAACATCTACCCATCTATGAAGCTTCAAGATTATATGTATCATAGTGCACAAGTTATGCTCCAGACAAAACTTAAACGCGCAATAACTCCAAAAATATGATTTGCAGAATTAAGGTTCTTGTGCAATGCAATTCTCGATTGTGAGGTCTATTCAGCTATGAAGCTTCAAGGTTATATGTCTAATAGTGCATGAGTAATGTTTAAAAAAAAAACAACAAGTATGAAATTGAACAAAGGGCAATAACTCCAAAAATATAATTATAGAATAAATTCATGACACTTTTCCATCATGAGGTCTATCCACCTGTGAAGTTCCAAGTTAATAGCTTTTGTATGTTTTGAGTTACGTTCAAGACAAAAAAATAATTCTGAAATTCAACAAAGGGCAGTAACTCCAAAAATATGGTGCACAGAGTTACGGTTCTTGTGCACTTCACTTTTCCTCCATGAGATCTACCCACCTGTGAAGTTTAAAGTTAATAGCTTTCATATTTGTGAGTTATGCTCACAAAAAGGATATGTCTCCCCCATATAAATATGGTGGAAGACATAATAATAACAGTATGACTGGGACACATAGACAAAAGCTCACCTGGTCCTGGAATCATCCACAATACGTGGGAAGAGCCTCATCCAGGGCAGGCTTGGGTGGATCCAGTACATACAGCTCTGCTGGAACACATACTTCTGGTCTGCCTCCTGTCTCACCTGCATGTGATCATTTAAAATGTTATTAACCCTTTCCCTCATAGAGGAAACCATGAAAAGACCTATGCAAACAGCATAAAACCAGATCAGCCTGCGAGTAACTCGCAGGCTGATCAGGTTTTATGCTGTTCGCTGCTCCTCAGTGGTCTGGAAATGAGGACTTTATAATTAAATTTGGTAAGGTTTAACTGTGATTTTCTGCAGATCAGGATTTATGTGATACCTATTGAGTGCGTCAAAATGAGTCTATATGAGGGAAAGGGTTAATGGAGTGCCATCATGGGCAATGGAGTATTCAAGTTATTTTGAGTAGAGATGATCATATTTCTAAAATAGTAGAGTAAGAATCAATTAAAGGTAAAGACCCTGTAATGGTTCCACCATGTTTTGGACCACTTAACCTCTACCAAGATAACCAAGGTACCCTAATGAAACATTAGGAAACACTTGTTATCTCTGTGAAAGGCCATAAGGTCTGAAATGTAGCAGAAAACATTTCGGGGACTTTACCTTAAGTTCAGATGGAAATTTTAGTTATATTACTAAAAATGTAAGTTCAGTTGAAAATGTCACTAATGTATGTGAAAATGGAGATAGTAATATGAGTGGAATTTATAAAGTTATTTAAAGCCAAATTCCTGTCCTCTATAGAGACATCTCTAGCACATTGTCAGGCCGGGTAAATCCAAATCAGACCAAAAATCTTCACCATTCTGATCTGGTTTCACAAAGCTGGCATATAACAAAACTGATAGTACACAGCATTAAAAAGCTTGAACAACCTGTTATTTATAAACAGGCTCATCTGACATTCAATATGACAGCAAACTGTTTTTTGCACCCCCCCCCCCTTCTTTTTCTTTTTTTGAATGAAATTTATTTGTCATCAACCAATGATGAGAGGGGGAAAAAAGAAGACAAAATTATGCCTCCTACACAATGGGCAACGCACATATTTTAAACAGTCATTCCTAACTGGCAAGACTTTTTAACTTTGCATTCTGAATTCAATTCAAACCATTAGTATGGGCGTCTTAGGTCTAAATTAAGACATCGCCGTAATTATCTAGTGAATAATTCATGAGCTTCATTTTTTGTTGGAAGCTGTTTGACTGGTAGCACAGGGAGTAGCATTACAAAATTGATGGATACATACTTGTAAGACCATCAATGTATGCATTTGTGTACCAAAAGATCCCTACTCAATTATTTTTTGTTAATCTCAAGTGGTGCAGATCTTTTCTTCTTTTCTTTCTGGTAGTTTTATTTGTTATTTTTGAAAAAAGAAGAAGAAGAAGAAATAAACCAAAAAGAAAAACATACTGATAAAATTGTGGTTGGCTTAACAGTTTCATTAATTCCGTATATGATTTCATTTTAGCATGATTTATTATAAAAATAAAATACAGATTTATTTACATAATTAATGACTGATTGTAAATTGGTGGAAAAATTGATGAATTATTCTATCCTTATGCCAAGATCTGAATGATTGTAATGAGATAAAGCATGGTTATTCAGCACCTCTGGTCACTGAACTGCGGACAATCATCCTAATCCACTGTTCCTGGATGAACCAGTATTGGAAATGAGGCAGGTGAATGACAACTAGAGCTGGGACAGGTAAAAAATTTTGTAACCAGGTACCTGTGGCCATATTACTCGCGAGTACCCTGGTACCCATGGCCATATTACTTGCGAGTACCCGGGTACCTGATGTTATTAATTTCCCTTTAAATTAAAACTTGAAAAGTCTCTCTTTTTGCATCCTGGTACTTGCATTAAGGTGGCCACGAACAAAACTTCTTCAAAAAGCCAAGTTTGGCAGTTTTTCAGTCTTCTGCAAGACAAACAGAAGACAAAATGCAACATTTGCATCTTTAAAATTAAGTAACCATGGGGTGATACTTCATACCCCATGAAGCTATGGAAGCTATCTGATGACAGCCTCACCACATAGTATTCAATTATACAAGTCAAATGTGTAAATAAACCAAACATTACATGGCAGTATGTTTTAATTTAATTATCACCTGTTTTTATGAAAGACCAAATGAAAAAAAAAAAATCACTGTACCAGAAAATCCCTTGTTATGCACTTTTACCAGTTTAGAAACTTGAGTTGTGTTTTCAAGAGACCTGTTTAGAAAAATTAAATATTGATGAACATCAAAATTCCTGCTTGCACCCTTTTAAAATTAAAACAAGGAATTGCATTAACAAGGCTGTAATATCATTCAGCTACAGAGACTAAGTTTCAAGGGACACAAATCTTGTAAAAACAATGAACCGGAAAATCGCCACTTCATGCACATCTACCCACTATAGTAATGACATTGACCAAGTTTTGAAAAGATTCATTCAGAGATGTAGGAGGAGTTGCGTTCACAAGGCTGCAATATCAATCAGCTACAGAGACTAAGTTTCAAGGGACACAAATCTTGTAAAAATCAATGAACCGGAAAATCGCCACTTTATGCACATCTACCCATTATAGTAATGACATTGCCAAGTTTTGAAAAGATTCATTCAGAAACGTACGAGGAGTTGCTTTCACAAGATATGGACGTACGTTCGTAAGTACGGACGGACGGAGAAGATGACACCAATATACGACCCCCTCCGGCAGCATATAAAAATCACATGTCATGGTTGGTCTCCTGGTTACAAACCTGCTGAGATAACTACTGTGTCATCCAGGCTGCTTCACTCCTTGTAATTAGGCCATCATTTAAATATTGTTACTATGCAGTTATGCTACCCCCAATTTTATCTGTGGATAGGTTAGGGAGGTGTTTATTTTACACCAGTAAAATCACCCCAAAATGAAGGGGGAAAAATCAACAAAAATTAGTGCCTCACGAAACTTAATGATTATACAGTAGTAAAGAGAGGTAAAAATAGGTGACAATTTATTCCATGTTTATTTATAAGGTATTTTCTTTAAAGTGCACATGGAAATAGTGTAGGAAGCCTTACTCTTCCCCGAGGTATTGTTATACATGTACCTGTAATTCAAACCTGAATAATGGACAACCCTGCTGGGGCCTAAATCCAGAATCTTGCAAAGTCCTTGTAGCAGTTTACATTGTATTCATTCATTGTTCACTGCAAACCAAGCTTATAGCTATCCAAGTAGGACTTTATACACATCCCATGTTAGGATCACTGAAGTCATATTTGCTGATTTGATTTCAAAGAAAGGGGGAGAAGAAATAAAAGGTCTGGTCTTATAATTCTTAAACTCTGTGTATAAAACATTTATCAAGAAAATATTGTTATCTAAATTCCAAATGATCAAAAAAATGTGTATGTGAGACACTAATGCCCTGCCAGGATATGGTCAGTACCAAATATTTGCTTGTATTTTTTAAAGTTTATATAATGATGTACATTTGTATAAAGTTTCATGATGATGTGAAGTAACCTTTACAGAAAAAGTAGCTTAAACACAGAGGTAAACCTGTGGCAGAATAACCAATTTTACCAAGTCACATCCAAAAAATTAAATAAATACGAGGTGTGTTCGTAAAGTTCCTGGACAAGCCCTTCTTTTTAATACTGTTTTCGATAATAAGTTAACTTATATAGCAAATTGAAGCTTTATCATTATACTTTTTTATAAAGTGGATATATAAAAGTATATATAGACAGAGAGTGAACATATCAGTCACCATAGCAACGTACCCCTGAAACCCCGCCGCACTTTGCTAATATTATTAATATTCTATCATTAATTTCAAAATAAATTTATTTTTCAACGTCAAAAACGCGCGAAACTGATACAGACGTATGATTTGATGTCATGTTAAAAAAAAACGATGTCATCCCCTTAGTTGTTTGGCCGTTATTCCGGAAACGGAAAATAAGCTAGGTGACCTGTCATGGCTACAACGTTAAAACTTGAGCAACGGTGCGTCATCAATTTTGTGTCAGTGCTAATATGACACCGACAGACACTTTTAAGTTTATTTTGAAAAGAAAATGGCAATGCAACTGTATCTAGAAGTCTAGTGTTCGCCTGGCACAAGAAGTTCCGTGACAGACTTGAAGATGTTTCTGACAAACCACGTTCCGGTTGCCCTAGCTGCGGGGAGGAGGACATCCGTCGGGTGCGCGAAGTCGTCAGTGCGGACAGGCGAAGATCAGTGCGCGAGATTAGTGACATGACAGGAATCTGTGTAAATTTTGTGTATCGTATACTCACAGAAACCTTGAAGATGAATAAAGTGTGCGCTAGGTGGGTACCTCGGCTTTTGACGGAGGATCAGAAAGCCGCTCGCATTAACAATTCCAAGTCATTTCTCAGCCGCTATGACCGAGAGGGCTGTCAGTTTCTCCACCACATAGTCACAATGGATGAAACGTGGATGTATTTGTACGAGCCAGAATCTAAACAACAATCAATGATATGGAAACACACAGATTCTCCACCCCGGAAGAAGGCGAGAACCTGCAAGTCGTCCGGGAAATTTCTGTTCATGTTCTTCATGGACGCGCACTGACTGATACTGTCGCACGCTGTACCAGCGGGGACCACAGTAAACGTCACATACTATCAGAAGG
Source organism: Solen grandis (assembly GCA_021229015.1). NCBI lineage: Eukaryota > Metazoa > Mollusca > Bivalvia > Adapedonta > Solenidae > Solen > Solen grandis. The sequence continues at coordinate 22,179,487 of CM037780.1, read as the reverse complement.
TACATTATCATGAATGGAATACTATTTTTATTTAAAAATATCTAGGCTTTTGCAACTTACTTTTGTAAAAATTTATATCGTCCTATCATTTTTACGAAATAATTATAATTATCATACTGTATAAAGTGCTCGTAAAATGCTTACATAACACTAACATTGAATATGTTCTCATTTCTGACTGCAGGTTATCTGCCAACGTTTGATACAGGCGCTCAGGTGGAAACGTCCGGACATGGAGATTGAAGAGTTTATCTACCATCAGGACAACGCACCTGTCCATTGGGCCGTCGAAACCTTAGAAACGATCGACTTCCTGGGTATGGAACGGATTCTGCATGCACCTTACTCACCCGATCTTGCGCCTATGGACTTTGCTCTATTTCCGCGTCTGAAGGCCGAGTTGCGCGGGAAAGGTTTGCAGACCTTGATGATATCCACATGGAAGTTCTGAGAGTGTTATCCACTTACCAGAAGAGTTGGTTTATGGACGTGTTTAGTAAGTGGGTACAGCGCCACCGAAAGTGTGTCGATTGCAACGGGGAATATTTTGAGAAGTTGTGACGTTAACGTTGAATTTGTGACGAGTAACGTCGTCAAACTGCGGCGTGGTAGTGTTAGTTGTTGTTTTTGTTTTATTGTAACCTTACAATAGTTCTTTGTATTTTTTTAATATTTTACATGTGCATTATAATTATTCTACCGATTACGATAATATAAAATTTACTGTAATCAACAACCATTTGGTTTTGTTTTCTTACTTGTCCAAGAACTTTACGAACACACCTCGTACTACCAGAAAATAATCCGTATCATGATGTACATGTATGTCATGTTTCAGAAAGCTGTAAAGTCATCTTCATAGAAAAAAAGTTTAAAAACAATTACAGAACATCATTTTACCATACTCATCAAATCATGAAATAATGGTCACAGCAATAAATTTTCATACATATTAAATAGATCATATGATGTACATGTGTACATAGTTTCATAAAGATGTGAAGTCTTCTTCATAAAATAAAAGTTCAAACACAAAGGTAAACCTAGGGTAGAACAATCAGTTTTACAATGTTCATCCAATCATGGTCACAATTATAAATCTGCATAAATATGTAATAGATCATATTATGATGTACATGTTTACCAAGTTTCATCAAGATGTGAAGTGATCTTCATAGAAAAAAGGCTTAAACCCAAAGGTAAACCCAAGGAAGAACAATCAATTTCAGCATGTTCATCCAACCGTGAAATATAGGTCACAGCATGAATTCGCACAAATATCATTTAGATCATATCATGATGTACATGTGTACCAAGTTTCATCAAGATGTGAAGTCATCTTCATAGAAACAAGTAACTGGTGTTGTATGCAACACATAAGTCCCCTACCGGCTCCACCTTGACTCAATATGGTAATCAATCCCATTTTTTGCCATATTTTCACTATTTCCGTTACCATAGCAACCACAATTTTAGTCGAAGAACAAAAATAAAATGACGTGCATAATCTACACATTGCCATCTAGTCATATACCAAGTTTCATCAAGTTAGCTTGCTTAGTTATCGCAGGATCCCATTTTTTGCCATATTTTCACTATTTCCGTTACCATAGCAACCACAATTTTAGTCGAAGAACAAAAATAAAATGACGTGCATAATCTACACATCGCCATCTAGTCATATACCAAGTTTCATCAAGTTAGCTTGCTTAGTTATCGCAGGATCCCATTTTTTGCCATATTTTCACTATTTCCGTTACCATAGCAACCACAATTTTAGTCGAAGAACAAAAATAAAACGACGTGCATAATCTACACATTGCCATCTAGTCATATACCAAGTTTCATCAAGTTAGCTTGCTTAGTTATTAAGTTATCGCCGGATCCAGATTTGAGCGGACAGACAGAACGGAGGGGAAACCTATAGTCCCCTCCGGTGTGAGCACCGGTAGGGGACTAAAAAAGCTTAAACGCAAAGGTTAACCTAAGGAAGAACAATTTCAGCATGTTCATCCAACCGTGAAATATAGGTCACAGCATGAATTTGCACAAATATCATTTAGATCATATCATGATGCACATGTGTACCTAGTTTCATCAAGATGTGAAGTCATAGAAAAAAAAGCTTAAATGCAAAGGTAAACCTGAGGAAGAACAATCAATTTCAGCATGTTCATCCAACTGTGACATTAGGTCACAGTATGAATTTGCATAAATATCAAATAGGTCATATATGATGTTTTAAAAAAACCTAAAATGCAAAGGTTAACCGAGGAAGAACAGTCAATTTTAGCATGTTCATCCAACTGTGAAATATAGGTCACAGCATGAATTCACATACATATTAAATAGCTTATATATAAATACAAAGGTAAACCTGAGGTGTAATGGACGCAAGAGTTGGCAGGGCATAAAAATCTATGATTATAGTTAATGAGTGAAACTGAACTTTATACAATGGCAGAAATGTTTCTGTAGCATAAAACTCTTCCTGATTTATTCATAAAGAAGAGATCATTAAAATCACATCAATTTCATCCATCTTAAGAAAAAAAAAGATTGAAGATAAAGTGCATCCAATATTTTATTTCCTATTATTACTGCTCTGCATGCCTAGTCCTACTCTTTGTGTCTTTCCTATGCTTCTTCTTATTTCTACATCATGTTTGTATTTTGTTCAAAGCTAACCCAAAGACTTTTTAAGCAGAGATAGGAAACTCATGTAAAAGTCATTGGAAAATATTGTGTAGGCTCGTATATTTGAAATAAAAATCTACATCACAGAATATAACAAGAGCACTGGTCATCACAAAATATGCTTGTCTGCAATTTTATCGATTAAAGGGTCCTTACACTGGAGTCAGAATTAGAGTATGGACACATTTTTTTCATATTTCAAGGGCCATACCTGTGTTGTATCTGTGACTTTAAAGCTGGTTATCACACTTGGTTATGATACTGTGCCCATGTACATCATGACCAAGCTTAGTAAAGATCAGTTTCCGTTTATCAGTATTAGAGATTTGACACTATTACAGTCGAACCCCGATTACTCCACCACCTCTCATTCAAATACCCGGTGTCATTCGAAATACTTCGTTGGTCCCGATCACTCTCCTTCTTATTTCTATATAAAAAATATCTGGGTTATTCGAATTTGTGCCATTCAAATACCTGGCCTCATCCGAAAAGATTTTTTGGCCCGTGCCAATCAGTTCGTATGATTTTCACACCCCCTCATCCGAAGTCGCTGACGAGCATAAATTACCGGCGACATTTGGAAAACAAACAATGGAAAGGCGCGAGTGTCAATTAATTACAGAAATGAGTGGGAGACGGCCGCTTACATTTTGCAAAAGTTGTTAACTGATTAGATGTTTGTCCAGAAGATCAATCATAAAGGTAACGATTAATGATTTAAGATACCTGTGCAGTATTTCGGATACGCTGGTAAAAGAAGATTTACACAAGTGTAACAAGCAGACCACGATAACATCGTTTTTTATATGAACATTTCGAGACGACGTTGATATCACGTTTATACATGTAGTTCTGACCTGATGAATGTTTTGTATGTACTGATGTATGCATTGGTTATGTAACATTTATGCAGAAAAAGATTAATTTTGTCAATAAATATCATTTATCTATTGCTGTTTTCAAGACGACGCTGATAGTGGATACATGTAGTTGCTTGTGATTTAGTCAGACCTGAAAAAAATGTACATGTATGCATTGATTGTCTTTTTATCGATATCTTTTATGCATAAAAAGATGGAAGTTGTAAAATAAAAGTTAATCTATATTCGTTTTCATTTACGCTCTTAAATCGTAATAACATATTTAATAAGAGTACATTATATATTGCGTTCACTGCATGAAAAAGTGGGTGGGATGGGCTTTTGTTCCAACTGTCGACGTGGTTTGGGTTACTCGAAACCATGTCTTACTCGAAATAAAACGCCGATCCCCAGGATTTCGAATAACCGGGGTTCGACTGTAATTTTGCATTTTTTCATCAACTCAAGGGGTGTAACTCTGGGGTATCTCAGACAAGTGGCTGGTCACTGAACTTGGCCAAGTGTTACTCTTAGGTTATTTTTCATTTACTTTCAAGAATACCACAAATAGGAGGTTCAGTACATCATTTGGCGTGCAACATAATTTACTTTCAGCATCCAACTACATTTGTATTTCTAATTTTCATCAAACATTACAAGATATCAGTGGCACTGGTCTGAGCAATTTATTTTAAATGTTCAAAACTGTCCAGCATTTATTCTGACTATCCCAACCCTTCCCATCAGCTTTGATTCAAATGTAAATGGGCCCAAGATCACCTAACTTGTTTGTTTAATGCCCATAAAGAGTGGAGACCTTAGTTGAGTATTAAATCATAAGGATAGCTGGTTACTAAGATGTATGCATCATAATACTTTAACCAAATTTAGTTTCATGAAAAACCTTATCCAACATTTCTAAGATCAAAAGAGGCCATAATTTACAATTAATTCAAGAGTTATCTAACATTAAGATCTGAGGCATCTGGACACCTGAATGAAGAAGTTTCAAGTTATTCCCATAGCTGATTGCTTAGATACATACAAGTTGTCTAAGTCCAAAAGGGCCATAATTACAATAAATCCAGCCAAGAGTTACCTTCCTTGATGGTGTGATACCCTTGATTGCTATATGAGGTTTCAAGTCAATACTGTACTGATGATGAGATATCAGCATAAAAGTATGTTTCATGCAAAACTTAAGTCAAAAAGGCCATAATTGCATAAAATTTGGTCAAAAGATACCTTACTTATTTGTTCATTTAGTGAAGTATTAAATGAATATGGTGGTTACTTAAACTTAAGAATGATAGTAAGTCACATGTAAAACCTTAACCAAGGTGTGACGCTGACACCTCAGCCTGGGTGAGAATAGCTTGACATACATTGTAAAGTTAAGCTAAAAGAGATGAAAATGTATAAAACTAGTTAAGTGTGTGAACTGCTTCCCATCTAACCTGTTATTTCTATGTTTTTGCGGACCAAACACACAAGTCATGACACAATCAAAACATGACTTCCTGGAGGATCATTGTAAATTAAAAGTTTAAGAGAGTGTACAGAGATAAGGGCATAAATGTGTGGGGATGGGGTCAGTGAACATACTACACAAGCCTGGTCCTGTACAAAGCTGGTAACACCCTGGGCCTCCTCAGCAGACTTGAGCTGACCACACCAGGCCAGGGGCCGACTGGACACGACTCTCAGCTTTGTCTTCAGACTCCAGTCCACTGGCACATGGGTGGAGGCCTTGCCCTCCTCTCTTGCTGCCTTCTCCTGAGGGACTCTACTGGCTGGTTGGGACTTCTAACAAAATACAATTGTTAGTACCTGTAATATTTTTTGTGTAAAAGCCCAGTCTAGGGACACTACAATGTAATCATACGGATTCACACAGAATTAGTTTTATCCTACAAAGGGTAATTTTTTCTTAACTTTTTAACTTTTCAATTCTTTTTCTTTTTATGTAAAGGACTGAGGAACCACTAAAAAGGACTAAGTATACATTGTAAGAACTTTCTCCCCATAAAACAAAATTAATAATAACATACATGGAAATTTACAATTCAAATCTATCTGGCTGGTTGCAAAACAGCCAGTCATGGAAATACCGACACTGGAATACATAACGAGCCAAGCAATCTGCCTTGGTGAACTATCAGCTTTTATAAAGACATAAAAAGCATTCACTGTACCGCTCCTTTTCTGAGACTCCCATACAATACATTCTGTGATTTAAAGGGCAGTAAATACAGTCACTTATAAGGAACATGGTTATAAAGAATTCACGGTTATAGCAAACAAATTTTCAGGTCCCAATACATTATGTTCTCTCTTTTATTCTATGATAAGTATATTTAGAGTGAATTTGAATATAGATATAGCAAATTATCAGCTATAGTGCGCAATGTGTTTGGTCCCAATGAACCATTTTCCACTATACTATTTTACTAGTTTATAAAGAACTTCTCCTTCACCGACATTGTCAGTTGTCGCAAGACTTTGTGTGTGTTTTTGATGTTTAGGCATAATAACAGTGTTATTCTGTTAAATTGTCATGTTTGCATGATTTTATAGAACAGAACAGAAATTTTATTTCAAAGAGATGATTATAAATTAATTATCTTAAAGTAAATGTATAAAACCAAATCCTCACTGTTTGTTGTTTCATGGGTCCCTTATGTTGTGTTGAATCCTTGTAATGTTAGTGATATTAACTTTGTTTTTATGTCAATAAATGTAAACCAGATGAAATTGATAGGTTAAATTGCATTTTCAGACATGCTATCTGTTATGGCGGACCGACATCGAAAGGCACTGACTTTAGAAACAAAGTTTGAAATCTTACTAGAAACTGACATGTAAGTACATGTATCTGTGTACTGTACATGATGTATGTCATTTGAAACATAGCTATAAAATGTTTGTTCGCTATACAAACTTTGTATATAAGGAATTAGTTCCTTTTATGAATATAAGAAACTCTGACTGCATGTAATAATAAGCAGGAAATTGCTGTCCTGTTGAATTTGTTCTATGCAGAGTTTACTGTGTATGAGTAAAACATACAGAAATTATGAGGCTGTAAAGATAAATGTCAGTGAGAAATTTAATCAAAACATAAGACAAACATCTATCTTCATTTGTTAAGCCTTTCCCTCATAGAGGAAACCATGAAAAGACCTATGCAAACAGCATAAAACCAAGTCAGCCTGCGAGTAACTCGCCGGCTGATCAGGTTTTATGCTGTTTGCTGCTCCTCAGTGGTCTGGAAATGAGGATTTTGTAATTAAATTGGTAAGGTTTAACTGTGGTTTTCTGCAGATCAGGCTTTATGTGGTACCTATTGAGTGCGTCAAAATGAGTCTATATGAGGGAAAGGGTTAAGTTCTGTGTCTCATATTTGTGCAGATAAAAAATTGTGAATAGCCGTGCAGAATCAAAATAATCAATCTCTATCTTTATCTTGATTGGGATTAAGCTGCAGATTATTTACTCTTTATAAACTCATGTAAATTCATGTACATATTACATTTATGACTTGATGAATATTAATTGATTTGACTTTAAATGGTATAAAAAAAAAAACCTATATGAAACAATGTAATTTTCTTTGCTGTGCTAGTTGTGTAGACTCTGAGCTACAATAGTGTCTGAACAAAAAGAGGAGACCCTCTGGGTCTGCTCTGTTTGCCATGACGTCAAATTATGTCTACATAAGTTATGGGTTTAAAAATATACAACAAAATAGACATAGATCAAAGGAACAGATATCATTTTTGGTCATCACTTTCAAAAAGTATTTGAGTAAGTCACACATACTATAACAAATATTCCTATAATCTTAATTTTAATTTGAGTATTTCAATACTTTTATCATTCCATTTTCATAGCTGAGTGCTCAACATAAACTCGTTGCATGTCATGTAACCTAAACTACTAAACTAAAGGTGGGATCAAAATTCAGATTCAATTGCCTATCTTTTTCTCTGCAGATTATTTCCCAAATTGATCAAGTCGAGGAAGTGTTTTATCAGTCTTGGGTGTGTGAGCTTGTGTGTGTGCTAATTTTCTCTACTGCTTAAAATTTGTGGGTACAACTGATAAAGGTATCTAGTATAATCATGAAATTAATGCCTGTTTTAGAGATGAAACTTGGTTCTAGAATTCAATATACTGACTAATGACCTCAGCTGTTTTAAAGTGATGAAAGTTAAGCTGTAACATGATTCTTTTTTTAGACTGGCCTACTGAAACTAGACTACTGAAATTAATTAATATTCTGAAATAATAAAGGGACATAACTGTTTCCCATTCTAAAGCAGCAGAAACACAATAGCCTTCCTTTATCAACTAAGATACAAGTAAAGTAATACAAACCTCTAGTTCAGAAAACCTGAGTTGTTTTGAATCTTTTTCATAGTTTCTTTCTACAGAAGGAACTCTGGCAGCTGGTGCTTGGGAGTTGCTCTGAAAGACATTGAGATAATTGGTTACTTCTCTGTCCATTTCTTGTTTTCTGATTCAAATCGGAATCAAATTCTTAAAAAAAAAAAAAAGAAAAGAACATCTTAAAAAAAAAATGGATGGATGCTCCCTGCAATATTTTGAGCTGTTAAATCATCAAAAGTGACCGCTGAAGAAAGAACCAGGGAAAAGTGCTCAGTGTAACATGTCGTATTAATGACAGTACAAACACAAAAGCCTTCTTGGTCTTTATACACTATATTTAGCATGACAGGCCATGGCCCACTCAGACTGAGCTCTGCCATGTAACGTACCTAGCCCATGGTCGGTACTGGAGGATCTGTGTCCGATGGTCTCCCTAGGTTTCTAACAAGATCTCTCCTAGACCCTTGACTGGTCAGCTATATATACTGGTCAGTAGCCACACAGCCAGACACACCCATATGTATTATATAACAACAAAGAGATGGGAAATAACAGACAATATAGGCATTAGCAACAGTCAATAATTGTGACAGACGTTGCATAATTAGAACAACGGTCATGTTATAATCACTTATGGTATATCATAGGTTAGTAACAGTGACACAATTGGACTTAATACAACAATAGTATCTAACTAGGGTCCGATGTTATTACAAACATTCAAACCCACAACCATCAGAACACTAGCACAGCAATCTACAGACTAAGCTAACCAGATAGTTATACCAAGACTCGGTCTCACACTGTGCCACTCTTTGACAGCATATCATCACTTTGCGATCGACTTCAATTTTAACTGGAGGCAGAGCAGTCATTTTATTCTTGTGAATGGGAATTTACATAATCACTGCAGCTGATTTTACTGTACTACTCCAGGCAACAACAGATACAATGTATATACCATAGAAGACCATAGATTGTGCGTACCCATACATAGTGCGCATCACTACTTTTAGGTTAAAATCTTGGGGAAAAAGTTGATTTCCATATCTTGCGTGTTGGCCGAAGTCATAAAATGTGCCAACCGCCATTTTGGAATCTTGCTAGTCAGCTTGATTAACCAATACAACTTTACATCACAAGTCTTTTCTATACTCGATTTACTGCGGGTAACTGTATAACACCTTTCATAAGTGTTAGTCTCAACACTTCATTGACAGAGAACTTAATTACAATTACAATCAACTGACAGCAGTGACGATAATTAGTCAATTAATGATCGCACATTTGTGATTACCTACCCGGCACTTATAAATACTGATTGATAAACCAAAAAGGAAACAAAATGTTTGAAAGCTTTGTTACTGTCATTATTATGCTATTATTCAATGTATTTAAAATTAAAAATAACTTTTAAACTATAATCACAATAAGAATCAGACATATACATTGATATGATGACGATGATGATAACATCACCTTATGGTTAATCAGTTATACCATTATGATAAGGTGTTTGTTTACTTCCTGTATCATATGCATTGCTATTTACGATCAGATCTAATGCAGCTTCATGTTACGATGATTACAAGTCATTTTAATGTTTTTACCTCTTTTAGTCGGTTAAAAGCCCCTGTTATTGATACATATATATGACTTCAGCACCAATTTATATAAATAACTGATATACAACTCCGCGAGAATTCTAACGAACTACATTTTCATTTATCATAGGCCTAAAAAATCGGTAATTCACTATGAAAACACAATAAACCTATGGCAGACATAATAATTTACCATATTAATTAAAGAAATTGTCATACATTGTCATACATTGACATTAAGAGGGTGAAATACTTTATCAAAAAGTTTACTTTCCTTTTTTTCCATTTATATCCTCCATTACCTACAAACAACACCGAGTGTTCCGAAGAAAATGTGTACAGTCAGGGTTAAACTGGGAACACGAATTTGGGGTGGATGAAGTTTTTCTTGTAAACTATATCATGTTTTAAGATCAAAATAAACACTTCCAATGTTGAAAACATTTATGTTGTGTAGAAAGCGATATGATAAAATATCAGTGAATGAGAATTGTCCCACTCAACATCGTTAATTTGATTATATTTAGTTCATCTAAACATTTTCGGCTATTCCGTATGTTTTACATAACACTGATTTACATAGTCCTATAAATAAGCCTTCGCATATCATAATTCCCCGTCAACATTTAATAAACTGATTTTTAACATTTTTACTTTCAACAGACATGTGAAGTCTTATGGCTTCCCATAGAGGTCCATGTAGCAAAACATGAATTTAATGTTTCCTACATGGGCAGCTATGGGAAACCATGAGACTTTGCATATCTATTAAAGTAAAAAATGTTAAAAATCAGTCAATTGAATGTTTAAGATGAATTATATTATGTGAAGGCTTATCTATATGTAACAGGTGGTGAAAAAATCATGGCTCGACCGGGACTCGAACCCAGGGCCTCAGGACTACCATTCCTGCGCTCTACCACTGAGCTATCGAGACACTCATGTCTTATTGCCTATTGATTTATCACCAAATACCTGTACCCGGCTACATATTCCCCCTCCAAATTCAGAATTTGTCCCGAATTCTTTGAGACAAAGAACATTGTGAAAAGTTCTTGAGGTGCCGAAGCAGTAGCCATATCAAACAGTAGGTTATTTACGTTGGGCGCCAAATGTAACAGGTGGTGAAAAAATGGGTGACGGACGATGTGAACCTCCGACGATGTGAACCGTGACGATGTGAACCTGCACCCAGGACGATGTGAACCATTTTGTTGAGACGATGTGAACCAGGATATTTATAAATATTGTATTGAAAAATACACATTTTTTAATATTAAATAAACTTTTTGAGCTTTGATTTTCCCCCATCCAATATAGTACGAGATCGATTTTTAAGACTTTAAAGAATAAAGTAATCCAATTATCTTATTATCAAACACATTACATTGTGAAAGAGTGATAGCGTTTTGTTAGTGTGTAAGTGTAGGGTCATTTTAATAAAATATAAGTATGACTTTTTCGTACACATGATCCAAAAAACTAATCCAAAAAGAATTACGAAAAAAAAACACCTTGAAATATTAACATATAAAAACATACATATCTTAAAAAATGTCAATATTTAAAAAAAAAAAATAATATTAATAATATTCATGACAAACATCATCTGCTTTAATTAATCATACATACAAATGATAATTAAACTTGAAATCACATGCACCAAAATAGTTTTAGAAACTGAATCACATCATCTTACGCGATGGTTCACATCGTCCTCATAAGCGGTACGCATCGTCTTAGGTACGAACCGAAGGCAGTTCACATCGTCCAAGGTTCACATCGGCGGAGGTTCACATCGTCCGTAATTCTGAAAAAATCATGGCTCGACCGGGACTCGAACCCAGGGCCTCAGGACTACCATTCCTGCACTCTACCACTGAGCTATCGAGACACTCATGTCTTATTGCCCATTGATTTATCACCAAATACCTGTACCCGGCTACATATAGGACTAGCACTAACCTTGTTATCCACTACTTCAAGAATGTCAAACAACTGACAACTGCTAGAAGTGTTCTCCTTTTCCTCTGTATGTTGTCGTTTTGTTGGCTGACTTAGACTACTACGCCCAAACGGGTTAATTCGCTTTACAGCTTTTGAAGGGGATTTGTAAATGATACTTGTCCGTTTCTCTGGATCTGTTGTGATGCGTTTCTGTGACAGAGATTTTCGTCGACGGTGAATCTTCATCACTTGTGACGGCCTTTTCCATTCTGTATCGTCATTCATTTTTTCGATTACAAAATTGAATATCGAATAAAGAATATCAATAGAATATTGATTTTTCCTTAACTATCTGAAATCTATCTAACCACTAACATACAAACATTAAAAACGACTTGAATTTGGCGGCTGTCAAACAGGGGTGTGTCTAATTCATTTTCCTGCCAATGCACAATCATCATCTTTTAAAAATAAGATATTTGTTCTTTAAAATTGAAATATTTGATAAGTCACTTTGGATGTTTATATATTATCATGTTATCATATAAAATTATACAATGTGCACTATTTGTGTGTGTTATGTTTGTTAAATAGTATATGTAAAAGGGTTTGCAATTGATTAAAAAAACTCGTAGCATGCCCGGGATCCGTAAACTAAACCACTCAAACGGCGGTGTGAATATAAAATTCTATTGCTGTAACCCGTACTTTAAGTGGCGCTGTAGGTATTGAGCGGGGCCTTAATGAAAGCCAGTCTTCTCCGGTCTCCGGTCGACCGGAAACCGTATCTATAGGAGACAATCTTTTAGTAGACGCTTAAATTGTTGGTGGGTACATTTTTTATAAATACGCATTTTATTTCAATTAGTTTTAAACTACACTCATTAAGCAATGTTACTGTTGTACTTTTGTCCAATAAGTTTATTGGCATACAGGCAAAATAAATGCCTTATACATATGGCAATGATAGTTTAGAAAATATATATACATACATAAATATGACACTTAGAATATAATATATAATATTTTGAACCTTAAGAAGCAGCTAATAAATTAACGATACTCTGTCTGATATATTTATACATTCCCTCTTTTATATATTTAGCGAGATAAACAAACTTTTGGAGATCTGATGCACTTAAAATATTTTTATCATATCTGAATTTGGTCACGAAACATTACCAAGATATTTTGAACGAAAATAACTTTGGCGTAACATTGATAATTGCGTGTCATTCTTGAACAAAAGAATGCGGTGCCTGGATTACGTTTAGTGGTAATGAACTTCGCCTCTCACCAATGTGTCCCGGGTTCGATCGCGGGTGACGTACGTGAGAGGGTACAGTGTTCCTAGTCTGGTATGGATTACCTGCCCCTGACACTACGAAGTGCGGCAGGGAACCAGACTACGGTGTTCCTCCCACAAATAATTTAAGAAATAAGAACCTGTTTCATGATCGATGTAAATAAATAAAGTTTAAACAAAATAATCTCTTATTCTATTTTTTTTTTCATGGAAAAATATTTAGCAATAATATCAATGTCGTTTCTAACGTATTTCTGTATAAGAATTTATACTAGTTATCCAACAAGAACTATTAATATTTAAACAAAGATCATTATACATAAAATACATCTGGTAAATTCATAATTTATCCAATATTTTACAGCGCGTTCTTAACTAATTATTTAGATAAAGAATACCATCCACACTCTCCTGGAAATAGTATACAACTGCAAGATTTTGACTAGGTTATAGGAGTTGTCCCTGGTGTAACAGGGTAATTGAAGGCACTGGTGAAGCCAGTCTTCTTGAGGTACAGCTGTAATTAAGTTGCTGAACACAGACGTCATCAGCCGAGTGCTGGTATATCAGCGGGTCAGCAGTGGTGACCAAACATTGCTCGTCTATGATGGCTTCCATGTTGGATCGCTACGCCTTAGCAGGGTCTCTGTATTAAGAGACCCTGGCCTTAGTCAGAGTCTTTTGGATGCTTTCTCCGCTGTTTGTGCCAGGTCTTGAACCGTAACCTTCCTGAATTTGTCCTGTATTCCTAGGGAGCCTAGCATCCTCCATAAGGACTTGGCAGGGAACCTACGGCATCCAGACTATTGTCTTCCAGCCGTTGTCCCTGCATTCCTGTGCCAGGTCCTGATACTTATATAATCAATATAGTGCATAATTCGGAGTTGGTCTTTTAACACCAAGCAAATATTTCAGAAATTGTAAATGTAACTTATCAACATCTTTCAGGCCCGGATCCAGATTCTTTCCGCTTGGGGGGGGGGGGGGGAAAATCTGAGTGTGATGTGAGTGCTAAATGTTTTTAGTGTGACGGAGATGCATTCTGAATGATATCTGGGGATAAAAGTGAAGTTTTTTTTTTTTTTTTTTTTTTTTTTTTTAAACTTGGAACCATGTAACTAATACCTAGGTCCCACTGGAGAAAAATCATCGGCGATGTGGAAATACACACTTTTCTCCCGATGGCAACAGATGTTTGAGCCAAAAAGACGGAGGAGTCCCATGAGAAGCTTCGGGATTGGTCCGTTGAAACGTTCACTGATAGGGGATGTATCGTTGTATCGAACCATCCTAGGTGCCTCGGGGAATATTATGAGAATTTGGTGATGGAATTAAGAGACAAAATCAACGGTAGACTTTTGAGGGTTTATGGTGCCCCAAGCAATATCCCATGGCCTTTTTGACCCCCAAAAGTCTACCCTTAGTCAAAGGTTGACCAAAAAAGCAACACATTTTACAGCGCACTTGCCGATTTTTATGCGGTTATTCTGAGATTCTATCACAAGATCTGGAATGTGTCACAGAAAGGTCGCCGAACCTTCGAGACATCACCGAAGTCTACGGGATTCTTAGGAGGAAAAAATATTTAGCGCAAGCTTCGTGAATGCTTCCCAGGAGCTTCCGGGAAGCTATGCGTATGTTTCCCCGATAAAACTTCGAGAACAGGGAAAAATTTCATTGCAAACAATGAAGTTCTTCCGAGGCCTCCCGATGACTCCACATGGCTCGCGACGCTTTCGAAGCATCCGCGGGACACAGGGAAACTGTTCCCGACGCCTCGCGAGGCTCATCATTTTCCATCGGGAGTACATCCTCGAGGCAAAAAATGTTATTGAATAACTACTGTGCAAAAGTATTTGACTACAGTTGTATTAAAAGGAAAAAAATGACGGTAGGGGAGTGGGGTGCAGACTGGGATACTGATATTACTGAAAGGGCATTTACTCCGGTGGGATAGGGTAAAAAATATAGGTTTCTCGTGCATTTTCAACCGCAAACTGGCATAAAAAATTTAATAAGTGTTTTTTGGACACCCCCCCCCCCCAAAAAAGTGACTTGTGTACACTATTAATTAGTGAATGCTTTGAATAATCATCAGTTTTAGACTCAACAGTGTAAAAGACAGTTTTGTTTAAGTCTAAGGAAAAAACAACAAAACACTTTAAACATATTTTGTCAAATATGTGGAAGGGAATACCGGGTATATGCTGTATTGGGTCTTGACTGTCTAATTGTCGACCTGGAAGCAGCCTTCAAACACAGACTTCCAAGATAAATAAAATCAGGCGCACGTTTTAGGGTCGGACGGTTGAAGAAGGTTTTGGCCCCTTCTGCATGTCGATTTTTTTGTACTTTTTTTGTAAATGTTAAATCAGTGACAAAACAAACAATATTCAGTAGTAAAGATGTTGATATTTAATATAAAATCTTTTATATCCGTTTTATTTCGCATATAATTTTTTTTTTTTTGTGCATTAGTATTTCGCATTCATCGACTTATCGGTAACATTGCTAAAATGACTGATTACCTGGATTTGATTTGAATTAGTGATCATGCATAATCTACATATACATTGTCCCAAAATATGGATTGTCCCAAAATATAGCAGATTGAAATTTTCAAATTCTTTCATTTCTTATTCATTTTTTTATATAAATTTAAAATACACCAGGATGTCTATATTAAAACACAATGAATGCACATACATGTAGATTATTATAATCGTAAATCTTGAAATTTGAACATGATTGATCATAATGATGTATCTGCCTATTGTTTGTATTTATTCTTTCAGGAAAAATATTTAGAGGAGTTAGTTTCATAACAATGATACTTAAAAAGTTATGTAAATATAAAGCTGATGACATTTAGAAACACAATCCATTTCTGATTAAGTTTAATTTGCATGGCTAGCGATAGGTATGTCTCTGCTCTGCAGAATACTAAGTTTTGTTTTGTTGTTGTTTTTTTTGCTACAGCCAAAAAAAAAAAAAAAAAAAGGAGAAATGAATCATTACCTTTAACTTCTTCAAAAACGAAATCGGCAATTATTCATACCTGAAAGTTCATCAACCTGCCAGCAGCTGATTTTCTTAAATGCACTTGTCTAGAATAGTTTATAGTTGTAACTGATACAAACTTCTGGTAAGTGCCTATTTTTCTCAATAATTGTTAAATCGCTCGGCAAAAGACCTGTAAATTTCTCAATCAGTGTACCCTAAACACATGATTATCACACAGTCATGGATGACTGCCGATTCGGATTACCTACACATTAACAGCAGGGGGCCATAAGACAATAGGCGTCGTTATGCGGGGGGTTTAGTATGGGGGTCCACGATGGGAATTTCCTCTAGACAACACTAATATAATCAAGGAATTTTATAGCCTAGAAAAATGTATGACCAGGGAAGCTGAGGGAGGGGGCGGGTCAAGGCCCCTCGCCCCCCCCCCCCCCGCTGGATCTGGGAATGAAAGAATCATAATATATGCCCCAAATCGCCGACCCGTATAATCAGGGTCTCTCTATAATATAATAATATATAATAGTTTAATATAGTAAGATGGGTACAACCATACAATCGAATAAAGACAATGTAATTTTAAGTTAATTTTTCAAACAAAGACAAATGAATATCATAAGCTGTTAAAGCTTGATCATGTAACATTTTGACAGCATGAGACATAATCCTTGTATGAGTAATATCTATCCCAGAAATTATCTATGACTATTTTCGTAATAATAAAATCAGTAATTACTTCGTGTTTTTTTTTTTTAAAAATCGTTTTGTTTGTATTAATTGAAGACCTCACTTTTCATGATTCTGGTAAAATGCACCTAATTGTGACTGTTTACTACAACCATCAGTAAATTTTATTCATTTTATATCAATCAAATACGAAATTATATGATATAACTAAATCAATACATAGAGAAAGTAAATATACAGATCTAGTAAAACAGAGATATTATTCTCTGTTTGTCTTTACTTACCATTTTACTAGCATCATCATAAAGTATAACATATTTTCAAAATGGAAAAGTATAAAATTTTTTAATTAACCTTTTTTAACCTATAATATTGACACACATCACGTAGGTAATCATCAAATAATCAGAGAATTTTACCATATTCTACTCTATACCTTTAATTGTTTAAAAAATGACCCCCACCACAAAAAAAAACAAAAAAAAAAACACACACACACAAAACAAACAAACAACAAAAAAAAAATGTTCTCTATTTTTTAATAACTGTATTTGACAACATGTATTTTTTTTTATTAGACATAAATAGTTCAATACATATGCAGTTCATTTTTACAATGTCAATGTGATTATGAACGTGGTTACATGAGACATATTACGTCTTTTGGAATACACTGAAAAATTTTCTTCCTACATACTACCTCCGGTATTTATCTTATTTTTAACTACCGGTATTTCTATTACTAACAGCATTTCCCTAAACGCAGTTAATGAAACACATCACCTAAATTTACACCCAATCGCTCCCCGGAAGCAAAATTAAAAAGTTATGGAACATTAAAGCAACTAATATTCTGTAGCTTTAATTCTCGAGTAAAGACAATTTCCTTGAAAGTTGTGTATGTTTTTCATATATATATTTTTAATTTAATTAAATCAAAGTATTGTTCTTTCTTTTTAAAGATCATATATATGTTAATGACGCAAAATAATTTCTTGTCAATAGCCATTCTTTTAATGTGTCAAACATTGCAAATTAATCACTTTAATTATTGAGTCTTTCGACAAAATTTTAAGATTAATTGACGTTAATTCATATAATTATTGATGTATGAACAATGATCATCCTCAATTTGATATATTTGTAAAACGTGGGAAAGACTTTAAAATTTTACGTCCTCAGCTATACTGTAATGTAACCCACACCCTCCCCAAGATCAGGCCATATTTATAAAAAAAAACAAAAACAACCAAGTATAGGATACAAAATATAGCTTTTCTTTTTAAATACGCACATGTGTATCTACTTATAACCGGGACATTTAACCTTATTTTGAGGCCGTTTCAATTCGATTGTATAATACACAGGAATGGGATCTACAACGTATCATATTCCCACTGACAAGAAAATCTAGACATTACCACTCTGCCTCCTAAAGACTCATACCTGCTTTCACTGACTATCGTCTACTTGCTCTCTATTAATTTCAAATTTCACTTTGTTCTTACACAACCTCTACTAACATTCTTGCAGCTTGACGCGCAAAATGTCTAGGTCCCCAAAAGTGGTTTGACATTACAGGAAGATAGATTTAAGATTTTCGGACGGGCCGTTGTATTCCGTGAATGGATGCGTGTACGGGTTTGGATAAAGTACGGGGTTCAGCAGCTGGAAAAAAAAATATCCGGCATAAAGTTAGGTCCAAATTGGTTTATGTTACCATAATGGATCTTTCGGTAACTTTACCGAGCGATTATGGGTTCGTAATATTAGTAATTAGTTCAACGTGGTTTTTGTTAAACTGGTTGGAATCTCGGACGTTTCAAGCCAGAAGAAAGTACGATGTGCCTGTGAGTATATTTTAAGGTGACACCGCCTGTAGTCGAACGACCTAGTTTTAACAGCGTACTGTACAGTTGTTCTAGATTTTGATACTGCAGTCCTACCTCATCTTCTTGCCAGTTGTAATAGCATTCTGACATCATGAGCACGGTTACTTTTGAAATCAGTGGGGACTATGGATATGTTATCCTTGTGATATTTGCATCAATAATCATGTTGCAATGGCTCGGGATTAGAGTTGGAATGGCAAGGAAGAAACATGGAGTGAAGGCAAGATTTCATAAATTTAGTCTGTCATTTTAGCACATGTCATTGGTTGGTGTAAATTTCAAATTAAGGAAAATAATATGTGAAATGAGTAATTTAAATCATGAATTTCACCTGTAAATATTTCATGTCAAGGTTGATACTGTTTAAATTTCTATTCATTATCACTCTTTTCTTTTTCTTAATGCTCCAGTATACAGATCATGCAGGAATCTAGAGGGGGTGGGGGGTAGGGGTCATGACACCCGCCCTTAGGATTTGGCTACCCCCCCCCTCCCCCTGGAAATACTGTTTGACCCCCTTTGTAAGAATTGTAAAAGAAGAAGAGGAAAGTATGGAAGAAGACAGGGACACGCCCCCCTTTAAACAGTATTTTCAATTGAATGGTCTTGAAAAGTGGAGGTAATGCACCTTCTGTCTGTCTGTCACATTTTTTGTCCAGAGTATAATTCAAAAAGTATCAAAGCTTTCAACTTGAAACTTCACAGGTGGATAGATCTCACGATGAGATGTGTCATGCACAAGAAGCGTAACTCTGCTCATATTTTTGGAGTTATTGCCCTTTGTTAAATTTCATACTTAATTTTTGTCCAGAGCACAACTCACAAAGTATCGAAGTTATTAACTTGAAACTTCACAGGTGGATAGATCTCATGGAGGAGATCACTCTCTTACACATCGGCTTACATTACATTCACCTCTGTGGTGGGCTCAGAAAGTAGTTTCAAATATATGACGTCATCCAGACCGTTGTTCAAATATTTAATTTGAAGGAGACTAGATAGGCCCCTTAAACTGTGAAGTATATATATAAATAGCAACTGATCTTGATCGAAATGGTCATTAAAATTATGAAAAAAAAAAGTTGGCTTTAAATAACGATATGGGGCTGAACCTGTAAATATTTACATTTGCAGATGAGCGTTTTCGGATTGTTCCCATCGGAGATATAAGGCAGAAAATAGTTCTGATAATAACAATTAAAATTAATATTTTACATACGTTTTATGATGATTCAAAAAGTATTTATTCAATGTTTCTATACTTTAGATCCATAAAATACACTTAAATCCGCGTTACATGAGTGCTTTCTGTTTTGACAAGATTATTGTCATTGAGCCCGTTGCAGAGATGTTATGTGAGGAATGAATGACAACTCTGCAGGGAGATTGTGGGGAGATGTGTCATGCACAAGAACCGTAACTCTGTGCATCATACTTTTGGAGTAATTGCCCTTTATTAAATATCATACTCAATATTGTCCGGAGCAAAACTCAAAAAGTAGCAAAGCTATTGAAACTTCACAAGTGGATAGATCTCATGGAGGAGTAGTGTCATGCAGAAGAACTGTAACTCTACCAGTAATTTTTTTGGAGTTACTGCCCTTTGTTTAATTTCAGACTTAATTTTTGTCTGGAGAATAACTCAAAAAGTATCAAAGCTATTAACTTGAAACTTCACAGGTGGATAGATCTCATGATCGAGAAGTATCATGCACAAGAACTGTAACCTTTTTTGGAGTTATTGCCCTTTGATAAATTTCTTTCTTATTTGTCAAGAGCATTACTAACTTATGAGACTTATAAACTTGAAACTGGAACATCACATGAAGGAGAAGTGCAATGCACAAGAAACCATTACTCTGCAAATCATATTATTGGAGTTACTGCCCTTTGTTAAATTTCATTCTTAGTTTTTGTTGAGAGCATTACTTATGCACTTTTTAGACATATAACCTTGAAACTTCATAGGTGGGTAGACGTTATGGATGAGAATTGCAGTACACAAGAGCATAATCCATTACCAAGGTTTCTTGATGGAGTTTTTCCCTCTTTTTTTTTTACAATTCTGTGTCCTTAAGATAACTCCAGTTTGACTCAAGCTATTGAAATTAAATTTCATTTATGAAAAAAAAAAAATAATGAGAGAAAGTGTCATGCACAAAGTTTATAACTCTGGCCTTGGTATTTTTGGAGCTATTTCCTAATTTTATAATTTCTCGACTGCAATATAACTCCTGTTCTACTTATGCTATTGAAACAAAATTTAAGTTATGGAAGGAAATTGATGAGAGGAAGTGTCACACACAAGGTCCATAACTCTGGGCGGAGCTTATCAATATAGTCAGCCCTTCAACTATTTACATCATGAATACTTATGATGTAATACTGTAAAAAAATGATGAATATTAAACAACATGAATTAAACAATCAGATTTTTGGCATGAATGTACTCACTTACTGCAAACACCTGGAAATGTTTTGTTCCCTAGCCACACAGGGCTTACCTGTTGCTTTTCATCCTAATTATTCTTTTACATTTATGCATTTAATAAAACCTTCCTATTTTCAAGTCACTGTTTGCTAAAGTGAGCTAATGTTTTTGCAACTGAAATCATGGTAGATCTACTTGTTCAAATCAAGTAAAGCATACATATCACTGTGAACCTCAGTCGTGTATGTGTGTGTGTGTGAGGTGATGGGGGTGGGGGAGACATCAATTTTCTACGAAAACAAATCTCTATTTGTGTGATGCTGAAATTAAATAAATTTCAGACAACTTCAGGATTGCTGCATCTTTTTACTTATTTCAGAGAACTGATAACTCACAATTGGGGAGAATGCAGTCAATTGGCCTAAATGTTGTCAGCTCTGATGCCATCCCAGTATTCTCAGGTGTTCCCCAGGGCTCAGTTCTAGGACCCCTCTTGTTTATGGCTTATATCAGTGACCTCCCACAAAATAACAACACCAAAGTCTGCCAGCATGCAGATGATACTGTGATATATCTTGATCTGACGTCTGCAAACTAATCGGCGACTTACCAAAATTACCTGAATTGATTAGAAAAGTGGGAGCTGGAGTGGGATATTAAATTCAACCCCTCAAAGTGTCAAGTTACAACATCCTATCCCCTCTCAGTACTTCCTCCATGGAGTCCAACTAGAATCATTCAGCTCCACAAAATGCCTTGGTGTAGACATCTCAGAAAACCTTACTTGAGATACCCATATAAACAGGACAACTCAGAAAGCATATCAAACATTAGGATTTCTATGCAGAAACATAAAGGTTAAGTCCCAACCCATGAAGTCCGTAGCTTAGCAGACCCTTACTTGAATATGGTTCCAAAGTATGGTCACCTTTCACCAAAACACAGATCAAATTGGAAGTGTGCAATGAATTTTAAATTCTCTTCCTTTCCTAGGATACCAGTTACCTTCAAATGTTGCCCTTTTTCCAAACCTAGAACAGTTCAGTCTTGTCTCACCCTAGTTGACCATCTCCGTGTTTTAACACTTTTAACCAAGATTAATGTTCTCTTAACTTTTCCCTCTTTTTAACAACCTTTAACTTATGATATTTGACGTGCAAAGTTGTCTACGTCTACATGAGGGGTTATGACATTAACGGATGATAGATAGAAGCACATTCAGTAAAGCATTTGCCTTGTAAGCAAAATGCCCAGGTTTGAGTCCCGGTCAGGATGCCTATTTTTTTCACCATGTAACATTTGGGGGAGAACTGTGTGTAAGTGGCTGTGTAGATCATTTGGTAGAACAATCCCCCTGTAAGCAAAAGGCTTGGGTTCGAGTCCCGACCAGGCTGCCCTCTTTTTTTTACCCTCAGTGTGTGACATATGACCAAACAAACTGTATTATTCATTTATTGAAATAAGGCTTTAGCTGTATCTTTTTTGATTTGTTGAAAACAACCAAAATGGTGTCTTGATAAATGCTGTTAATACTTAAAAGTTGAAATTTATATTAAAAAAAAAAAAAAAATGATTTTTTTTCTGTTGTAGTATCCAAAGATGTACACAGAACCTTATTCACATGTGTTTAACTGCATTCAGCGAGCTCATCAAAACACGTGAGTACCAGTCA
Organism: Solen grandis; assembly: GCA_021229015.1. NCBI lineage: Eukaryota > Metazoa > Mollusca > Bivalvia > Adapedonta > Solenidae > Solen > Solen grandis. The sequence continues at coordinate 22,156,972 of CM037780.1, read as the reverse complement.
GTGGTGAAATTATATGCATCTTTAATGATAATTAAATTTTTGTGATGGGTTTGGTCTTTAAAACCGAATGGTTTGAAAATTATTATGGATTATTTTACTCCTTCTGGGATAGATGTAATTTAAATTTGTTACTTTTTGTGTTTATATCATTCAACAATCCTTGGGTATGACCAGTACTTAGCACCTGGAAAACTAGATAACCCTTTCCCTCATATAGACTCATTTTGATGCACTCAATTGGTACCACATAAAGCCTGATCTGCAGAAAAACACAGTTAAACCTTACCAAATTTAATTTCAAAATCTTCATTTCCAGACCACTGAGGAGCAGCGAACAGCATAAAACCTGATCAGCCTGCGAGTTACTCGCAGGCTGATCTGGTTTTATGTTGTTCGCATAGGTCTTTTCATGGTTTCCTCTATGAGGGAAAGGGTTAAACTTCCAGATCCATATCATGGTAACATTGCACCATCAATAAAGCTATTAATCATGAAAACCTTTAAGAATACATGTACATGTATTTTCAATGTTTTAGCTCACCTGAACACAACAAACTTTAAGGTATCTGTCTGTCCTCCTTTGTCCAGCATCAAAAATGAAATAAAACAAAATCCCCTACAAACAACTGTGCCAATTTACATAAAACTTAACCTAATCTTTGAATTCCAGCCAGTAAGTTTTCACATTTTTCCACAATTAAATTGATTGTAATATCAACCAGATTTTTGATGGAATTAATTCTATGTACAATTTTAACATTTCAGAAAATTACTGGCTGGAATTCAAAATTCATTGGGATAGATGTTCCTTGACTAACTATCGTAGGGATAAGTTTTGTTAATTGCAAACATATATGGTAATTCTTTTCTTTTAATATGTATCTTCCAATCTTTATTATTTTGTGTGGACATCTAATGATGATATGTTGTGATTTATCCATTTTCAGACTAGAAGGTTATCCTGTCTTTTTAGTGCTGATGATATTTGCAGGTCTATTATACCCAGTAAGTGTTTTTCTTTGCGGAATGAGCATTTTGTCTTTATATTCTGAATTTGAGGAACACACAATATACCAGTACTAGACTTTGTATGTTTCTGAGGTCTCTTTTCTCTCATATTCTTTTTTTGTGGTTTCCAGTTAACATTCATGACTCGGAAGTTAACAAAATTGCACATCATCATCATCATTGCCACCACTGTTCAGCATCACGATCAGCATCACCAACACCATCCTCATTATTATTATCATTGTCATTATTTTCCTGTCATGGTCATATAACTCATTGACAGGATGTTTAATGTAAGATCACATAATGTACAATATATAGCATGTTTATTTCAGAGACTAAGTGCAGCGTGTGGTATTCTATGGATTGCAGGGCGTGTGGTTTATGCCATTGGATACTACACAGGAGGTAGGGCACTGTGACAGAAACATGGACAGTATAGGCTGTAGAGACCAATAGGGGCTCAGCTAGTTTCCTTAAAAAATACTAAATTCTTCTTTTGTGAAACTAATGGTTAGAACTTGATTTCAACTCAGTATGAGTTTGAAACAAGTTTCATGATAAGAGATGATATTCAAACATTTCTATCATACCCCTGCTTCAAAAAGTGGATTTTTGGTAATATCAGACTTATTGTCCTGTTTTGGGCTCTCCCTTCAGCTTTATTAGTTCCGTATCAAGTCAAGGCGGTGAAGCAGAGGTATTCACCACCGTCAGTGATAGCTGTAGCTGCTTCTCAAGTTACCTAACTTAAATATAATCATATGATCAGAATAGTTTACACCCACCACCTTACGAGAGATGAAGAGTTATTATAACAGCTGGAACCACTGGAATCCTCAGTCAAGCTCCATTGGTCAGCAAAAACTTACATTTAAAAGCAAAGTTACAGTAATATTGATAAGAAAAACAACTTAAAGGAATTCACATGTAACTTATGGAGAAGGCTGTAAATGTGCATGTTTTATCTAATTATTCCTTAGCTTTTAATTAGAAGTGCTTGATTTTATCATTGAAAATAGATATTCCCTGGTTTGTCCTGGTATCTTAGTTATCTGTAATAATAAAACAGTGTTATACAAGTTATGAACAGTGATATAACATGCTTATGATTTCAGTACAGATGCCTTTTGTACTTATTGTCATCTTATGATAATGTATATTGCCAGTAATGGAAAGCATTTTTTTTTGTAAATAAAAACAAACAAACAAACAAAAAAACTAAATAAAAAAAAAAGAAGACATAATTTTGAAGAAAAAAAAAAAGAAGATAAAGACTCAGCCAGCACTTAACTTTGTTTTTTCAGATGTTTTTTCTAGATCTTATTTACGTAATGTATATTTGCAGATCCAGAGAGGAGGAGATACGGAGCATTCGGATACATTGGTCTGATCACCCTGCTTGTGTGTAATATCATCCTGGCCCTGAAGATGCTCGGTGTTGTCAGCATGTAGACGCAGCTACCTCAGTCCGTCCCATACTTGCTAACTTCATTGTCAGACATTAGTCTCAAGTCTTACAGCTTCATTTCAAGATATTTTCCATTATGTTGATCTGGGGCCTGTCACATGAAAAGCACCATGACATGTGGTCTGTGAGGACCACAGTTTGTTTTTAATCATTTTTGGAGTTACCAGTAAAGTGTGATCAGTCCTACCCATAGCTGTTTCATGTAATTAGTGTGATTTAGCAATTATGATAGTTGTAAAAGTGAGCCATTTGTGTAAGACTTTCATTGAAAAAACTTAAATTAAAAATATCTGTATAATGATATTATTAAATATCCTAAAAAGTGATTGAAAATACCATTGAAATTACTGATTTATATTTAGGCTAGGTAAAATAGGGTAAGAATCTGGTGTTTAACATCCCACCAACAGTATTTCAATCATTACTGCTGCCACACTGCAGTATCATGCTGTAGATTCTGGTGCATATGTATACTTGGTCTTGAGTATTGAGCATGTTATAGAATGGTAGAAATCCATTTTGTATCCTGTAATAAATTTTTTTTGATTTTTTTCTGTTGGCAATATATGGGGTAATGATGAGTGAATGGTTGTGTTTGTTTTGTAATATAAGACATACATGAATTTGTATTCAGATACCAGATTATTTTATTTTTTTTTGTGTAGCATTTCAATATTTGTATTGTTTAACCATTTATTTTTGTATTTTTTTGTGTGTGTGACATTCAATTTATCACTTGATATGCATGGCTGATCTTTTTTTTTCAACAAGTTAGATTTTATTGAAGAGTCTTGTCATTTTATGTTAATGACAATCTAGGACTCTGGAAAAAAGATAACTAAAAACTTCTTCGTCAGAATGACAGTCAAAATGTTTTAATAACATATGCATTATAACTAATCACTTTATACTATCTGCCTTTTATAAATATGAACATTAATAAATTTTTACCTTAGAATCTGCATTCCTTAGTATTTAATCCCAACTATTTTTAAACGTTAATTTTGCATTCCTTCCTGTTTAAGTCTAAACACATGTATTTTGTCTTCACCCGTTCAGAAGGAACATCTCTGAACAGGATCAATTCCAAGCACCAAGGATTTTTTCTATGTTTGACCAGTACCAGTGACTTAGTGGGTACAACTCCCCCTACTTCTGCAACTGGGATATCTAACCATGGATCTGATCCCTGTCAAAATGGTAAAAATTGTACTGGTATAGCTCCCTTACCTGAGCTAAGTACAAGGGTAGTTCCAGTTATGGTGGGCTGGGATATTCTGTCTTTTACTAAGAAAACTGGGTCATGAGTTTCCTAAAGAAAAACAAGAGCAATGCCAAGCATAAGCAGACTTTAATATTAATATAATAATAATCTTGTCCCACTCATCTTTTTATATGGACACTAAAGTTATAATATCTCTTGCGGTTGCTTTGTTTCAAAAAGCAAATTCTGCCTGTGGATAGAACAAATTGTTCATCCTCTGTTTGAAATGTATGTTGACAGACTTGTAATTGAATAAAGAATAAGGTGAGATGAGTAAAAAAAAAAGAACAGTAAAAGTAATCTAAAAGATAGAGTAGGGGGTACCCGGATCTTGGGTTAGTGCACCCCCAAGTCATAAAAATAAAGTGTTTAAAAAAAAATTATACTTAAAACAAAAAACAAATTGGGGTGGGGGGAGGGGATGTATCATCCCTCTGCTATATGTATGTTTGTGTGGGTGGGTGTGTGGGTGGGGGGGGGGCATCTTCACACATTACCATGTCCTTCCAGTATGTAGATTTGAAGACCAAGGAGACTGATAAGCTTCAATGGATTCTGACTTTGATAGTACTTTTCATGCAAAACTAAACAAATTTTTAAGTCAAACGGGCACATAATTTGCATTCCCTAGATTCAGATAAAGAGTCATCTAACTGAAAGCGTTTGAAATTTCAGTCAAATTGATGCACTTTTTACTGAGATACTGAAGAAAAGCTGACCAATGTAGTAGAGGTATAAAATGGCACTTGTATGATCTTGCTATAGGGATAGTTTCTGTGGCATCATGCTAGTTTGTCCAATTTGCATACTGAGGGTCTCTCAGTTCAATTCCAGCTGTGGTGGGCAGTAGGATTTTTTCTTCGCTACATAAACACATAAACATGATATCTGACATACATGATAGTACAGCTTATGATGATGTATAGTTTCAGACAAGTTTTATAGCAATAACTTTTATAGGCCTAGAAGAAAACCTGACCTAAACACAAACTTAACTAGCAAAAAATAATCTGGCCAGCAAAGATTAAAAGTTGTATACTAGTGAAAAATTACTTTGAAGGTGGTCTCAAGATGATCAATCTAAAGTGCTTTATTCAAAGCCTTAAAGTAATGTGGATACAGAGGCTACTTTTTACAGATAAGAAATGGCAACAAATTGTAAAATTAACCCTAGATGTAAACAAACTAATTAATTGTGGTAAACATTATGCAGTAAAGAATATTGAAGATCTTCAAAACATTTTTTGGAAGTCTGTGATCTCCTCGTACTCAAAGTACCTAGATTTATGTAAGACAAGAAATATTGAAGACTTCTTATCTAGTCCACTTTTCTATAATGAGAATATTCAAATTGGTAAGAAAAGTGTTTTCTTTAAAATTCTCTATGATAAAGGGATTAGATACATAAATGATCTTGTTGATAAAGATGGAAAACTCTTTGATCATCAACAATTTGAAAATTGTACTGGTATTAAAATAAACGTT
>CM037780.1:22101644-22151644 GCA_021229015.1 Solen grandis | reverse complement strand
TTTAAAGCGGGCTTCATCATCTTCTGTTTTTACCTAATTAGGGTAACCACTTGCTTCTTGTTTCAATTTCAAGTATTTGTCAATATACTGTTTATACACATCTTTACTCCATGTGTCCCAGTGCCAGATGTGGAAGACGTCTACCAATTGGTATCCTACATCAAGAGCTTTAGCTATTTCCACATGGGTCCAGGTACCTGTCAACATGCGTTTGTACAGAGTGTGATTGCATTTTTCACACTCTTCCTCAGCACAGGTACGGCACAGTGTAAAGATCATTTTCTTGTTACAGTGAATAGGTAGGACTGGTAGCCACAGGTCTTGTGGTGGCAATACACGACATTTGATGAGTCCCTTGTACTTTCCAATGTTCTTTATATCAATCATCTCTTGACTTAAGATGTTGGGATGTCCCACGGGGTATGCTTTGTACTTGTTCACGAATGGATACAGTGAGCAAATGTCAGCATACTTGATTTCTTCCTTGGTGGTTGTATCCACTTCATGGTACAATTGAACGGCATTGGTTCGTCCACCAAACAAAGCATCCCGAGGTATAATAGGTTCTTGGAAGGGAAAGAAACGGTTCACAGTATCTCTGTATTCTGGTTCAATCTTGCATTTCTGATCAAAGTCACATTCCCACATTACAACTGTGTTGTAACCTTGTTGAGCCAAGTCTTTCAACCGAAAGGTTGTGGCATTGTATAACTGCTCCATAGTTTGAAGTGTGTAACCGTTCACACTGTCTCTCCTTGGGTAACATTTTGGACATCCGTGTGTCCAGCACCCCATGAATTCGTATACGGTGTTCGTCTCTTTGTGGAATCAGTCAACGTAATAGGGTCCAATTTGTACTTCACCTCCATTTAATGCATGGCGAATGTGCTTATTCTCAATGGAAGCAGTTGTTTCTATCCAACGAATCCCTTTGATTGAATATCGAGTTTTGTTTGGATATCCGTCATCAGAGATTACAGCCAAGGTCTTTGGAGGCATTGAACTTTTACGCCAAGCTTTGTTGCACACTTGAGCTAGAGTGGTCGCTTCCAGGAACGGATCAATTTGGTCACAGGCCAACAGTTCTTTTCTAAACTCTCCACAACCTCGTCTCAAGATGTCCACATCTGATTTGCAGTACTTTTGCATTTCTAACTGAAAGTGAAACACAGCCTTTTGTGCCACTTTTTCATTGTACCATTTCAGAAACGCTTCTCTCTTGTCAGGTTTCATGCTGTTGGGTCTGTAAAAATGTACGGGGAGATAGTCTCCAATGTAGTCTTGGTATTCATCCGTGTTGGCATAAAATGGAAACCATCTTTTGCCATCTCAGTCAATCCAAACGTGTCGGGGAAATCGGACAAAGGCATGTTGAGAAAACTCAGTGAGTCGATGAATCTCACCTGATGGGCTTTCATCATTAGAATTTTGCTTCCATTCATGATCAATTCTGGTTTGACTGTATCATGTGTCAGTAAGTGCCTCAAAATAAACTGTGCATCGTATCCTTGTGAGTTGTGAGCAATCACTGTGGTACCTTTGTGACTGGGTTGAAACAGCCATGCACAAAATTCTGACAAGGTGTTGTTACCACGAAATATTTTTTCTCTTGACTCATCCACAGCTTCGCATTTCTGACACGGGCTTTCCATGGATTGACACATACAATCTCCACAAGCACGCTGAGCAACACAAAAGTTTGGTATATGTTCACCCAAATCAAATCGGCACTCAAAGTCAAAGAAGATGAAAGGTACAGTCGGTGACTTCATGTTCTCTGGTTCTTTGTACGTGGGGATATAACACTGATGTTCTGCATCCACAACTTTCTTGCAATACTTGCATTTTTTAGTGCCAGGACAGAGATGGTTCTTCTTTGTGCCCACAACCATTTGACCACTGGTCTTGCATTTCCATACACTTTCACAGATGTTTTTTGTAGATTTTCCTGGTTTCGCTTTGTGCTGATCAAAACTTTTCTGACTATGAAATGTTCTACCACAGTGACCACATGGAAAGAATCCTTCTTTTGGGCATAGTGTCGAGGCGTAACACAGACAAATATTCTTGCACAAGTGAGCTTCTCTGTTGTTATAACCGTAGTTACAGTGTTCACAGAAGTAGCTGCATCCCAGGAAACCAGTGATCGATGTAATGCAATCATAATGTTTATCATGATGATAAATGTGAATCACTTTGCTTCTGTCTGTCAGAGGTGGGTGATTGAACAACACGTGCATTTTCTCAAATTGTGGCCACACTTTGATCACATAGTCTGGATAAAGGTGGGCTTGAATCTTCTTGTATTCTTCGAAACCACAAGGTTGATTTGGACTAATGCCCACACTATCTAACAATGTCTTGGCTTCTTGGCTTTGAAGTAATTTTGCAGATTGTCTCATCAAATTCCATCGCTTCTTCCAGGCTGTATCGTCCGATTTATTGAGTTTACATATCCCTACCACAATTGATCGTGCCAAACACATACTGTCGTGAGCATTGTCTATCTTCACCATACTTCGTTTGACTTTGGACATGTTCTCAATGCTCATGTGCGATCCAAACGTTCTCTTTCTTCCACCACCTCCCTCAGGCATAATGACATGTGTCATTTCTAACTGGAGATGCCCGTCATGAATCTCAAACTTGTGGTTGCTTTGTGATACTTTCTCTATTTCGTTCAACAGCGTATCTCCTGAAATGTGGTGAATACCAAATGCTAGGTCAGGATGATTTATGGAGATACGAATTTGATCGTTGTCATTGACCCGTGCTTCTCTGTATAACTGTTTCACCATGTCATTGAAAAGTTGATGTGTAAATTCAAACGGTTTTTTATATCTTTCAAAAGTAACATCGTACACGTGGCCATTCGTTTTAAACTTTCTTGAAGTTCTCTGTGACCGTGGCTGTATGGAATAATATTCCCGTATATCACTCTTGGTCTTTTTTGCAGGTGGCTCATCATCGCTGCTTTCTTCACTACTCGACATCGTTGTGATTATAAGTAAGTGAGCAAAGCTTTTTTATACATCTAAGCTCCGCCCACCTGATCTCAGGCCTATAAAGTGCGGTGTGACCCGTCCACTTCATCACTCTCAAACCTGATTCAGACTGCTCTCTTCAGAAGACCTGCAATTTATTGGGAAAGGGAACTGATCAGACTAGAAACAGAAAGACAAGTGACATGCTACCGCTGTCAGGAAAAGGGGCATTATGCATCGGCATGTACGAAGAAAGCTTCAACACCTCAAACAGTACGGGTGTGCTACCGTTGTCATGAACCGGGACATTTTGTTTCTAATTGCCCAAAACCTGCAGTGTGCTACAGCTGTCACGAACAAGGCCACTTTGCATCCGCTTGTCCTAAGAAAGGAATGAATAGTACTGTACCTACAGTAAACGCACAGGCGGACAGTGAAATGCAGAAAATGGACGTAGTTGAGACAGTGCCACAGACGGACAGTGATGTTGAGTTACTAGAGGCTGTCTCTGAGTTGGAGAAACCTACCGTAAAACCCAAGAAACGCAAGAGAAGCGTCAACACATGCATCGTGTGTTCTGAGGCTCACCCATCAACAAGCAGTACAGAGTGTAACCGACCAGCTAAGAAGCGAAAAATGAGACATTTGAACACTAGACTTGAAAACAAAGTTGTGTTATGTTCATTATTTGCTGTATGACGCACGTTTAATTCATTGTTGCTGTATGACACATGTTTGGTGTTAAACACAATAAAAAAATCATATGACAATTGTATTAGTTATACTTTCTACATCATTGTAATGGTCCTGAAAAGGACCGTTATTTATTGTGAAGTGTCTAGCACTCACTCAAATACAAATACCGCCAGTAATGCCTGCTGGCTTCTGGATATGCCAGGTAAAACCCTGACAAATCCGGGTACAATGGCAAAGGGGGTAAACTCGGGTACAAGTTGACACCCTCTTCCTTTATACCCTCTTCCTTGACTTCTACTTTCTTCTCCTTTCGTAACGCCTTCCTTGCACGTCGGAATAACTTACGAAGGAACTTCATGGTGAAGAATGAATACATACACAGCATTAAACAATTTATAGTCAAGAAAAAAGTAGGTTAGTAGGTCAATCCACTTCTGGTCAAGGTCGAACACATCATTTTTTTTATTGGATGAAAAATAACGTTCTCTGATTGGTGTGCGCCAACACAAGAAAGTAGGTCAATCCGGTACTATAAAACAGTACACATACTCTATACTTTATTATTCATGAGTGCAACATGAGACCGTACACACGTATTTCCACCCCAGACTTGCTAAAATTGTTCCTCGACAATCCCAGCTATGAGGAACAAGAGAGCGACCCAGACAGCTATCACGACCGAGTTGAGGTGTGTGATCAATATCTCACTCTTATAAAAAGGGGAGATCTCCCTAATTACCTGTCAGTTACCTTTGAAGATGTACCATCTACCCTACTACAGGGATCGGGAGACAGCCTGAACTTCATAGGTGACAAGGATCTAACCCGTTGTCATTTGCTTCTCCTTGCAGGATGGATGAAGAGATATGTGATGGGATGGGACTGTACAACGTGTGGTATGGACCACAATAAATAAGAAACAAAACGGCCCTTTTCAGGGCCAACCCAAATGTCTCGAAAGGACATTTTACAATTGTCAATCCCCCTTTAACTTACATAACGTTAAGATGTGGTCCTCCTTTAACTAAAAAATAAAACATGACGTCAACATGACAATATTGCGTCATTGGAATGTTTGGTATGCATACTCTATCCGATCTTAAGTCATCCTAGTTAGATCTAACAGGTAGGACATGTTTTTTTTATTACATGCAACATACGGTACCATAAACTTTTTTTCGTATATACTCAAGGTGCCATTAATTTCTGTCGGTACCATAAATTTTCGACTCGGTACCATAATTTTTTTTCCGATAAAACCCAGGGTACCATATTACCACCCTACACTACTGTTACGTTTTTGTCATAAATAAATAACTAAATAAACTTTCTCGATTACTTACACGGAGAAAGTGAAAAACATAGCGTAAGTCATTGCAAAAAGCGACTATCTCGCCTTATGAAAAAACCGCTAATACCCGTTTATCGTCGCTAGACTAAGTCGGATTAACTCGCCGTGTATCAAATACCGCTGCGGGTGTTGGTTGTGATTATAGAGATTAGACATATTCTAAAAAGGTGAGAATCATTTCACACCGATTGTCAAAACATACGCATTGACACGCGTATTACAAAGAAATATGACGAGAAAGACAGAAATGATATAAAAAGAGCATTGATACGTATAGAGAGGCGATTTCGAATGTTCGACTTCATCCAAAAACAGTAACTAATGCGTCCGAGGTCGGGTGAGAGAGTTGTAAACATTCCTGTAGTCCGCGATTCGTAAGGCCTTAGGTCAATAATAGGAGATAACCGATCGATACGGGTGTTACGGGTGTAGATTATGTTTACGGAAATATTTAAGTGGTCAGTTACCGTTAATTAATGATGAAGGAATCTTCTCTCGACGCGTGGAAATGTGTCCGTTATACGGCGCGAGGTATTCCGGATAGCGTTGTTTAATTGTTCAGTAAATACGTTATTATTCGAAGAGACAATACTCATTATTTAACGTCGCTCAATCAATGCTTCAGCGACAATAGCGAAATCGATGACGCAGTTCATTATTTGTCCCGAATAACAATTAGATATTATATACGAATAAATATTGCGTTTTTTTTTTCATTCCCGAAAACAATAGCCGCCCGACCTCGGTCAAGGGGTGGGGTAGGAGTCACGTGACATAGTTTAAGGGAGCGGTAGGGGCTGCAGTCCGATTTCATTGTTTCAGTCGCGTTTTTGCGGTTAATGACGTAGTTGATTATGCCATACCCTAAACAATAGGCCATTGTCCTAATTAATGACGTCATAGCGTGCTTTCATGTAGTGCCTCTGCCTCGATATCTGGCCATCTGTCTTTTATACACTACTCGCAATTAATCGCAAATCTGAGATACATACGCTCATCAAAACGGTTCAGTTTCTCTGTATCAATGTTCAGGGTATTAATGTATATGTACCACACGTCAGAGATCAGGTTGCGTAGCAGGTTGTAAATGGTAAAAATCCGTTGAATGACCAAACTTTTATAGCTGCTTGGAATATCACGCTCTCGTACATCACTAAAGATATCATAAACTTGGTTTAAACAAGAGGGATCCTCCATCGTCTGGTGAATTATTCTGTTTCCAATGCGCTGTGCCCAAGTAAAAAATAACTCGTTGCAAAAAGCAGCAGGTTTCTTATTAGCTTCAACGAGATGTTTGTAGATCATCTGTTGCATTTCTACTGGTAGAGTGTTCATCGTGAATCTCCGTTTCTTTCCACCACCGTTCAGGCTATGCTCACGATCACAAGCCAACTGGTTATGACGGTTGGTAACCGTACGCCACTGTCTTATATTAGTCCACGACCACGCGTTTTGTATACACTGAGCGGAACGTCTTGGTCTGTGTCTCACTGATCACTTTGCGATTTCTATGTCTCTTGATTCGGGATTCATATTCGATGACAGTTTTGTAATGTTCGCGATCTTGTACACACTCGACCATAGTCTTAAAATTGACTTTCTGACTAGCATTGTAATCCAAAGTGATGCCTTTTACTTTGCATCTCTGATGCCGATTTCCTTTTACATCGATATATTCATACCCATAGTTTTTTGGCCCTAATGCCACAAATTTGACAATGCGTCCATGTGGTACTTCATCTGTCCACTTTCCCAACTGACTCTCTTCAATTGGGATGTTGTACTGGTCAGGGTCATAGATGTACATACAACTGTCTGTGTCAAAATACAGTACCCGATCTCCAAGTTTTTCCAACTGGGTGTAAAGTTCAAGTCGAGCATAGGACGTAACGAAGGCAGCTACCACTGGATTTGAAGATGAATGGGGCTGTGTTGCGTCTGTTTCATCCGAGTAATTCACCAACATGAAGTTGTCATGATCGAAAATCTCGGCAAACTGCACAGTGACATGACGGTTGGAGAGTAGGTCATACAACTGGTTCACCTTAGTCACATACTCAGTTTTGGTTTGAACATTGTTTTGTGCATTCTTACCCCACAAGCAGTTCAACATGGTTTTGGCAAACGCTCTTTTTCCTTTGTTCTTTTTCACGTTGTCGAGCCAGATACCCTCTATCTGAAAGTAATTCTGTTTAAAGCGGGCTTCATCATCTTCTGTTTTTACCCAATTAGGGTAACCACTTGCTTCTTGTTTCAATTTCAAGTATTTGTCAATATACTGTTTATACACATCTTTACTGCATGTGTCCCAGTGCCAGATGTGAAAGACGTCTACCAATTGGTATCCTACATCAAGAGCTTTAGCTATTTCCACATGGGTCCAGGTACCTGTCAACATGCGTTTGTACAGAGTGTGATTGCATTTTTCACACTCTTCCTCAGCACAGGTACGGCAAGTGTAAAGATCATTTTCTTGTTACAGTGAATAGGTAGGACTGGTAGCCACAGGTCTTGTGGTGGCAATACACGACATTTGATGAGTCCCTTGTACTTTCCAATGTTCTTTATATCAATCATCTCTTGACTTAAGATGTTGGGATGTCCCACGGGGTATGCTTTGTACTTGTTCACGAATGGATACAGTGAGCAAATGTCAGCATACTTGATTTCTTCCTTGGTGGTTGTATCCACTTCATGGTACAATTGAACGGCATTGGTTCGTCCACCAAACAAAGCATCCCGAGGTATAATAGGTTCTTGGAAGGGAAAGAAACGGTTCACAGTATCTCTGTATTCTGGTTCAATCTTGCATTTCTGATCAAAGTCACATTCCCACATTACAACTGTGTTGTAACCTTGTTGAGCCAAGTCTTTCAACCGAAAGGTTGTGGCATTGTATAACTGCTCCATAGTTTGAAGTGTATAACCGTTCACACTGTCTCTCCTTGGGTAACATTTTGGACATCCGTGTGTCCAGCACCCCATGAATTCGTATACGGTGTTCGTCTCTTTGTGGAATCAGTCAACGTAATAGGGTCCAATTTGTACTTCACCTCCATTTAATGCATGGCGAATGTGCTTATTCTCAATGGAAGCAGTTGTTTCTATCCAACGAATCCCTTTGATTGAATATCGAGTTTTGTTTGGATATCCGTCATCAGAGATTACAGCCAAGGTCTTTGGAGGCATTGAACCTTTACGCCAAGCTTTGTTGCACACTTGAGCTAGAGTGGTCGCTTCCAGGAACGGATCAATTTGGTCACTGGCCAACAGTTCTTTCCTAAACTCTCCACAACCTCGTCTCAAGATGTCCACATCTGATTTGCAGTACTTTTGCATTTCTAACTGAAAGTGAAACACAGCTTTTGTGCCACTTTTGCATTGTACCATTTCAGAAACGCTTCTCTCTTGTCAGGTTTCATGCTGTTGGGTCTGTAAAAATGTACGGATAAGTGCCTCAAAATAAACTGTGCATCGTATCCTTGTGAGTTGTGAGCAATCACTGTGGTACCTTTGTGACTGGGTTGAAACAGCCATGCACAAAATTCTGACAAGGTGTTGTTACCACGAAATATTTTTTCTCTTGGCTCATCCACAGCTTCGCATTTCTGACACGGGCTTTCCATGGATTGACACATAGTCTCCACAAGCACGCTGAGCAACACAAAAGTTTGGTATATGTTCACCCAAATCAAATCGGCACTCAAAGTCAAAGAAGATGAAAGGTACAGTCGGTGACTTCATGTTCTCTGGTTCTTTGTACGTGGGGATATAACACTGATGTTCTGCATCCACAACTTTCTTGCAATACTTGCATTTTTTAGTGCCAGGACAGAGATGGTTCTTCTTTGTGCCCACAACCATTTGACCACTGGTCTTGCATTTCCATACACTTTCACAGATGTTTTTTGTAGATTTTCCTGGTTTCGCTTTGTGGTGATCAAAACTTTTCTGACTATGAAATGTTCTACCACAGTGACCACATGGAAAGAATCCTTCTTTTGGGCATAGTGTCGAGGCGTAACACAGACAAATATTCTTGCACAAGTGAGCTTCTCTGTTGTTATAACCGTAGTTACAGTGTTCACAGAAGTAGCTGCATCCCAGGAAACCAGTGATTGATGTAATGCAATCATAATGTTTATCATGATGATAAATGTGAATCACTTTGCTTCTGTCTGTCAGAGGTGGGTGATTGAACAACACGTGCATTTTCTCAAATTGTGGCCACACTTTGATCACATAGTCTGGATAAAGGTGGGCTTGAATCTTGTATTCTTCTATACCACAAGGTTGATTTGGACTAATGCCCACACTATCTAACAATGTCTTGGCTTCTTGGCTTTGAAGTAATTTTGCAGATTGTCTCATCAAATTCCATCGCTTCTTCCAGGCTGTATCGTCCGATTTATTGAGTTTACATATCCCTACCACAATTGATCGTGCCAAACACATACTGTCGTGAGCATTGTCTATCTTCACCATACTTCGTTTGACTTTGGACATGTTCTCAATGCTCATGTGCGACCAAACGTTCTCTTTCTTCCACCACCTCCCTCAGGCATAATGACATGTGTCATTTCTAACTGGAGATGCCCGTCATGAATCTCAAACTTGTGGTTGCTTTGTGATACTTTCTCTATTTCGTTCAACAGCGTATCTCCTGAAATGTGTGTTGCATTCCCGAACGGAATGTGAATACCAAATGCTAGGTCAGGATGATTTATGGAGATACGAATTTGATCGTTGTCATTGACCCGTGCTTCTCTGTATAACTGTTTCACCATGTCATTGAAAAGTTGATGTGTAAATTCAAACGGTTTTTTATATCTTTCAAAAGTAACATCGTACACGTGGCCATTCGTTTTAAACTTTCTTGAAGTTCTCTGTGACCGTGGCTGTATGGAATAATATTCCCGTATATCACTCTTGGTCTTTTTTGCAGGTGGCTCATCATCGCTGCTTTCTTCACTACTCGACATCGTTGTGATTATAAGTAAGTGAGCAAAGCTTTTTTATACATCTCCACTTCATTCAAACCTGATTCAGACTGCTCTCTTCAGAATGACCTGCAATATATTTGAGTTCTGGGTGAAAGGGCAACTACAAGCTATCAGTGACAAGCTGATCAGACTAGAAACAGAAAGACAAGTGACATGCTACCGCTGTCAGGAAAAGGGGCATTATGCATCGGCATGTACGAAGAAAGCTTCAACACCTCAAACAGTACGGGTGTGCTACCGTTTTCATGAACCGGGACATTTTGTTTCTAATTGCCCAAAACCTGCAGTGTGCTACAGCTGTCACGAACAAGGCCACTTTGCATCCGCTTGTCCTAAGAAAGGAATGAATAGTACTGTACCTACAGTAAACGCACAGGCGGACAGTGAAATGCAGAAAATGGACGTAGTTGAGACAGTGCCACAGACGGACAGTGATGTTGAGTTACTAGAGGCTGTCTCTGAGTTGGAGAAACCTACCGTAAAACCCAAGAAACGCAAGAGAAGCGTCAACACATGCATCGTGTGTCCTGAGGCTCACCCATCAACAAGCAGTACAGAGTGTAACCGACCAGCTAAGAAGCGAAAAATGTGACATTTGAACACTAGACTTGAAAACAAAGTTGTGTTATGTTCATTATTTGCTGTATGACGCACGTTTAATTCATTGTTGCTGTATGACACATGTTTGGTGTTAAACACGATAAAAAAATCATATGACAATTGTATTAGTTATCCTTTCTACATCATTGTAATGGTCCTGAAAAGGACCGTTATTTATTGTGAAGTGTCTAGCACTCACTCAAATACAAATACCGCCAGTAATGCCTGCTGGCTTCTGGATATGCCAGGTAAAACCCTGACAAATCCGGGTACAATGGCAAAGGGGGTAAACTCGGGTACAAGTTGACACCCTCTTCCTTTATACCCTCTTCCTTGACTTCTACTTTCTTCTCCTTTCGTAACGCCTTCCTTGCACGTCGGAATAACTTACGAAGGAACTTCATGGTGAAGAATGAATACATACACAGCATTAAACAATTTATAGTCAAGAAAAAAGTAGGTTAGTAGGTCAATCCACTTCTGGTCAAGGTCGAACACATCATTTTTTTATTGGATGAAAAATAACGTTCTCTGATTGGTGTGCGCCAACACAAGAAAGTAGGTCAATCCGGTACTATAAAACAGTACACATACTCTATACTTTATTATTCATGAGTGCAACATGAGACCGTACACACGTATTTCCACCCCAGACTTGCTAAAATTGTTCCTCGACAATCCCAGCTATGAGGAACAAGAGAGCGACCCAGACAGCTATCACGACCGAGTTGAGGTGTGTGATCAATATCTCACTCTTATAAAAAGGGGAGATCTCCCTAATTACCTGTCAGTTACCTTTGAAGATGTACCATCTACCCTACTACAGGGATCGGGAGATAGCCTGAACTTCATAGGTGACAAGGATCTAACCCGTTGTCATTTGCTTCTCCTTGCAGGATGGATAAAGAGATATGTGATGGGATGGGACTGTACAACGTGTGGTATGGACCACAATTAATAAGAAACAAAACGGCCCTTTTCAGGGCCAACCCAAATGTCTCGAAAGGACATTTTACAATTGTCAATCCCCCTTTAACTTACATAACTAAAAAATAAAACATGACGTCAACATGACAATATTGCGTCATTGGAATGTTTGGTATGCATACTCTATCCGATCTTAAGTCATCCTAGTTAGATCTAACAGGTAGGACATGTTTTTTTTATTACATGCAACATACGGTACCATAAACTTTTTTTCGTATATACTCAAGGTGTCATAAATTTCTGTCGGTACCATAAATTTTCGACTCGGTACCATAATTTTTTTTCCGATAAAACCCAGGGTACCATATTACCACCCTACACTACTGTTACGTTTTTGTCATAAATAAATAACTAAATAAACTTTCTCGATTACTTACACGGAGAAAGTGAAAAACATAGCGTAGGTCAATGCAAAAAGCGACTATCTCGCCTCATGAAAAAACCGCTTATACCCGTTTATCGTCGCTAGACTAAGTCGGATTAACTCGCCGTGTATCAAATACCGCTGCGGGTGTTGGTTGTGATGATAGAGATTAGACATATTCTAAAAAGGTGAGAATCATTTCACACCGATTGTCAAAACATACGCATTGACACGCGTATTACAAAGAAATATGACGAGAAAGACAGAAATGATATAAAAAGAGCATTGATACGTATAGAGAGGCGATTTCGAATGTTCGACTTCATCCAAAAACAGTAACTAATGCGTCCGAGGACGGGTGAGAGAGTGGTTAACATTCCTGTAGTCCGCGATTCGTAAGGCCTTAGGTCAATAATAGGAGATAACCGATCGATACGGGTGTTACGGGTGTAGATTATGTTTACGGAAATATTTAAGTGGTCAGTTACCGTTAATTAATGATGAAGGAATCTTCTCTCGACGCGTGGAAATGTGTCCGTTATACGGCGCGAGGTATTCCGGATAGCGTTGTTTATTTGTTCAGTAAATACGTTATTATTCGAAGAGACAATACTCATTATTTAACGTCGCTCAATCAATGCTTCTGCGACAATAGCGAAATCGATGACGTAGTTCATTAATTGTCCCGAATAACAATTAGATATTATATACGAATAAATATTGCGTTTTTTTTCATTCCCGAAAACAATAGCCGCCCGACCTCGTTCAAGGGGTGGGGTAGGAGTCACGTGACCTAGTTTAAGGGAGCGGTAGGGGCTGCAGTCCGATTTCATTGTTTCAGTCGCGTTTTTGCGGTTAATGACGTAGTTGATTAATTGTCCCGAATAACAATACGATATTATAAAAGAATAAATATTGCGGTTTACTCATCCTCGAAAATGATAGACGCGTGACCTCGTTTAAGGGGTGGATAAGGGGATTATATCATACCCGAAACAATAGGTCATTATTATTCATTGTTTAGGGAGACAATTAAAAATAAATATTGCGGTTTATCAAGAATGTCACGTGACCTCGTTAAAGGGGTGAGGTTGGGGATTATACCATACCCTAAACAATAGGCCATTGTCCTAATTAATGACGTCAAAGCGTGCTTTCATGTATTGCCTCTGCCTCGATATCTGGCCATCTGTCTTTTATACACTACTCCGGAGGTGGGGGGGGGGGGTCCACCTGGTCCCCCCTCTGGATCTGTGCATGACTTAGTTTCCTATATTTCTAATCACTATATTTTCAGCAAAATATTTATAGTGTATCAGGTGGTGAAAATATGTGGCCTGCCTGTGATTCGAACCCAATACCCATGCACCTTATCACTGAGCTATTAAGCCACACGATCCAAAGCCTCCCGATTCTCCACCAAGTACCAGTACCCGGCTACAGATACCACCTTCAAATTTATATATTGTCACAAATTCTTAGAGACAGAAGCATTGTGAAATGTACTCGAGGTTCCGAAGCAATTACCTAACTTGTTTATTTCAGTTGTAAATGTACATTCCTCCATGTTCTTTACTGTATATACATTGAATGAAAGAAAGATCTGTTGTTGTTGTTTTTTTGTTGTTGTTGAATTCCACTATATTCTGTTAAATGCACAGTGGTTAAATGTGTATGCATGCTCATTTAAAATATATGATTAATTGGTATAAAACATTAGATAAAAAGTGTGCTAGTTACAACGAGTTGCCTAATTTGAGTGTTTAAAAAGAAAGTTGACCAATATGACAATTATTTCTCAGATGATGTTATCTTTAACTGTATATTTTTGTAGTCACTCAACAATAAGAATGATTTAGTGTAAATATAGACAATTATATTTACAGAAAGAAAAATTAAAATCACGTAATCAGTTTCTACTAAAAGGAAATAACCACAGCAGGTTGCAAATTACGCATACATAGAAAAAAATGCGTAATAAGTGTTACACTGAATGTATAATTTAGTGACAGTAAAAAGACATAATTTATGCAATATATATATATATATATATATATATATATATATATATATATATATATATATATAAGCCGTTATTTTAAACGCATCAGACCAGGAGATATTTTCGTACCCGCAATCTTATTTACGCGAAAATAGCTTACTTTCGTTATCTATTACGGCTTATTTTGGCACTGATTTTACTCATACTCGTCAGAGAGTCGGTAAAAAAGCTGTGTCAACAACTATGAAAATTTATTCATGATTTAAAATGTATTGTTAATGGGGTTAATTGATATTTTGATTAATACTTACTCAGTGGAGGGCCTCTGCTTCCCGAAACGTTTGGCGACAAAACCTTCATAGCAAGGGAGTTAACAATGTATAACGAATACATGTACTCGAAACTCACTTATTCAAACTCGAAACTCACTTTTTCCGACTCGAAACTCACCTTTTCTGATCTGAAACTCACTTTTCCACTCGAAACTCACCTTCGCAGACTAAAAACATTTTTTTCTAGACTCGAAACTCACTCACCATTTCTAACTCGAAACTCATTACTCACTTAAAATTATATCTCCAATATATAAGTTTTCATGCAAACACCAAACACCGACTTCATAATCTGTAAAAGAGGCACGTGTGTCATACACCTCTTTACTTCGCTTAGCACACCTCCCAAGATGTTTACGCGCGATCTCGTGTGCCTGCATTATTTTGTCTCTGATTTTCTGTGCATATGAAAAGAGACCGCCGTCTGTAGTAATGACATTCTTAGCTCTTGGGTGGGGAAAGACCAATTTTGCTGGCATTCTGACCTCACGCCCGATGGTGAGCATGTTAGGAGTTAAGGTTGTCGCACGGTTTGTGGTTTACCGGTAGGCTCCCGTAAGGATGCCATGGGGAAGGTCCAACTCATCTTGTTCATCTCCTAGGGCAGACTTGAGCATTTTCACCAGTGTGCGGTTGAAATGTTCCACTTGCCTGTTGAACTGTGGACGCGAGGACTCGTTCTTGTTTTCTTGACGCCGAGCTGCTCACACAACTGTTTGAAAAGTCTACTTTCAAAAGCAGGGCCCTGATCTGAAAGTATGCTGAGCGGGACGCACCGTCGTGACACAATGTCATTTACGATTTTGTCAATACATACCTCCACTGTCTGGTTAGGGACGGGCCACATCTCCACATATTTCGTGAAAGGAAGTGGTCCCATAAAGTCGAGGGCTAATGCATCCCAAGGGGCTCCTGCTGGAATATGGCCAATGGGTGTTCGTTGAGACTTGTGTGGGTGCTTGTCTGCCTCGTAAACGTCACACGAGCTGACATACAACTTAACATCTTCTTTTACCTTAAAGCAGTAACAGTTCTACAGAAGTTTTGCCTTCGTAGCTTTGTGACCGCCAGTAATGACGCCATGGAAATGTCTCAGCACTTCATTCCTCAGGAACAGTGGTACCACTAGCTGTAATTCCTTTTTTGGGGACTGCCTTCTAAATAGATCACCGGCAACCAATGACAACTTGTCCTATACGACCCAATAATGTCTCGATGCGGGACTCTCTGACGATATCGTGTCCATGCTTTGTCGATGGGTATCCTTAAGACCATTATAAGTACAACTGAGGTCAGGGTCGCAGATTGCATGTCAGCAACTCAATCCAACTACAGCTGTTTCTAGTGGTTGGGGGTTCGCCAGTAGAGGTTGAAGGTGCTTCAGCATCAACAGCTCTCACTATACGCGCCTTGTCATCACCACGCATGACAGTTCAGCTCTGCTCGCCTTTTGCATTTTGGGCAATGACCACATTTTAAAGGCTCATCTGTATCTATTACAGAACAAGTACATTCGCTAGGCACGGGGCATCTTGAGAGAGCATCACAACCTTGAAGACGGCCAGGTCAAACCTCAATCTCGCCACCTTTCCATTTGGTTCCTTCAGTTGGAATAACCAAACAAGGTCTTGGTGATCCATACGAATACGGAACTTACGGCCCAGCATGTACTGGCGAAAGTACTGAACAAAATATACAACAGCCAGGAGCTCTCTTTCATAGACACAGTGGTTGCGTTTCGCCTTATTTAATCAACGACTGGCGTAAGCTATGACATACTCACGGCTGGCCTGTTCTTGTGCTAGAACACCACCTATGCCGGAACCCGATGTGTCCACATCAAGAACAAACTGACCTGCATTGTTACATGGATAACCCATTATAGTTGGGCTCACAAGGCATTTCTTTAATTTGTTGAATACAGCCTCGCAGTCCTCAATCCATATAAAGGGCTTGTTGATTTTGTTTACTCTGTCAGCGGGGTCGGCAATCTTTGCAAAGTCCTTAACAAAGCGGCGGTAATACGAACCAGTAGCAACAAACTGCTTGACCTGCTTGGAGTTGACAGGCCGCGGCCATGCCAAAATCTTTGAAACATTTGATGGGTCTAGGCTGACCCCTTGAGGTGCCACAACATGCCCAAGGAATGTCACCTCGGTCCGTAAAAGCTGGCACTTTTCAGGTTTCAACTTGAGACCTGCGGCCACTAAGCGTTCCATGACCTCCGATGCCCTTGCCATGTGCTCTTCGAAATCTCGACCGAAAACAATGATGTCGTCGATATAGACAGGTGACCAACTGGATACCCTGCAAAGTGAGCTCCATAACTCGCTGAAATGTCCCTCTTGCATTATTCAGGCCAAATGGCATGCGCACCATTTCATAATGACCAAATTTGCAACAGAAAGCTATTTTCTGGATGTCCTGGAAGTACCCGCTTGTCAAGTCAAAACTGCTGAATATAGTGGAGCTTGACACTGCATCAAGGCAGTCCTGGATCCTAGGCAATGGGAAATATTCAGACTTAACGAGCACATTTACCACGCGATAATCCACACATAGTCGTATGGCTCCCGATTTCTTTTTGAAGAGAACTTTAGGTGATGCCCATGGAGAGGTGCTATTGCGTATGACACCCTTTTGAAGCAAGTCTTCTATCGCCTTTCTTTTTTCGCCTACATACGCCATTGCGACTCGTCTCGGACGCTGCTTACTGATGGAGCGTCACCTGTGTTTAGTGGGTGCTTTGCCAAATTAGTCAGTCCCAGGTCCCTGCCATGTTTAGAAAAGGCGCCCTCGTACTTAACCAAGAACCCTGCTAGAATCTCTTGCTCATATAAATCCCTACCATTTGCTGACCTCTGAAACAGAGTCTGCAAATGTGTGGGAACCCTGCTTATGTCTGCCTGAAGAGTTGGTTCCGGTGGCTGAATATCGGGAACCTTCTTGGTCTGCACCCTTTTTATGTGGCCTACATTGCACACTTCCTCTGCACTTTTCTCGGGTGTCAAAACGCTTACTACACGCTCCTCCCGCTCGGCTATCCCTATCTCTGCATCTTGTCTGAGAGTAGTTGCCGTAAGAAACGGGTTAAGAATT
The DNA here is from genome assembly GCA_021229015.1 of Solen grandis. Taxonomy (NCBI): domain Eukaryota; kingdom Metazoa; phylum Mollusca; class Bivalvia; order Adapedonta; family Solenidae; genus Solen; species Solen grandis. The sequence goes on along the minus strand of CM037780.1, from coordinate 22,134,226 downwards.
CTCATCTTGCATGTAGCAGAGCTGGTAATGTCAACCAGGGTAGATGCCATTAACAGTGGGTATCGATGCATCTGTCGCTTCTACAATGTAACTAGCATTCTTATCTTGATCGTCTCCTTCCGTTCTCTCAACAAAGACATTAATTACAGCCTCTGATTGCGCTGGCAAATAAACGTCCACGGCGACCAACACTTTCTTCACTTATTGTGGGTTGTCACTCCTCAAGCACGGTATTTTCACACCATTAATTAAAATCACGTTTTTACTTAACAGCAGATCTGCCGGGCCCTCGTCGCCGCAAACCAAAACATAACCAAGCAGCGCCTCATCCTCTCGCCACTGCGAGCTCTTTCTCCATAACCAGGGTTCTTAAGGTCACCTTGAATGTGCCCTTACCCCACCTTCGAATTGGAGCCACGCCCGCCCCGCGAAGAAGAAATGATCCCTTTAGTACCGGTCGCTCTTGGTAATTCATTCAGCTATACACCCTATGCGAGAATATTGTTCTTGTTGCGCCTGTGTCCGCTGTAAACGTTACTGGAACACCGCATACCTCGCCCTGGATGTATATACCGTCACCGGGGTCCTTAGGTAATTTCTCGCTCTTCAGGACCCCATCATGCGTGCTTGTACCACCCACAAAAACATGGCCTTCGATTCCTTCACTCACACATAATTGGACCCCCCTTTGGCCGCGAGAGATGGTCCCTGCCTGTTTAAAGGATGGTTATCGTGTTTCTCACTGTTCGAACCCCTCCTCTTTTGTTTCATGTCTTTCTTGCTCGGACATTGCCTGGCTTAATGACCACGTTCATGACAGGTGAAACACTCTACGTTGCTGTTTCTCCGTTGTGACCTGTTCATTCGCATAGACTCTTCAAGCTTTTCTACTATCTGTTATAGTCTCTGTAAAAGTTGACGCTGATCGTCAGGTGGTGTGGTCATATTTTCCTCACCACTTTTAGGTATCTGAACTACAGGTCGCGAATCTTTCATGTCCAAAGACCGCCTTAATTGTCCTTCGCTATCGACTTCCGCTGTCTCGACGTTGACGTCAAAAGCGCGTCTGGTTGCATTTCGGCCCCTGTCATCCCTCACTCCAGCTTTCATCTGTATCCAGGTGACGACGTGAAACACGGCCTCATCTATGTTGCGGGGAGCTTTATTAAAGACAGTCTTGCCTTTTGATCTTGTTGTCCATCGAATAATCGCCTAATCAGGTGCTCATCTCTTGTACGCCTGTCTCTGTGCCGGTGGGCTTTGTCATACAGACGTTTTAATTCTGACGCGAAATTTTACAGCAGTCTCCCAATGCTTCTGGTATCTTCTACTAAATTTAACTGCGAACAGCTGTTCTGTTTCGATGATATGGTATCTTCCAGTTATCTCTGCAGTCAGGGCTTCGTAGTCGTTTAGTACGCCTGGTGACATTTGTGGGAACACAAACTCACTCGCCTGCCCCTCAATCTTTGGCAACAAGTTGTCTAAACATTTCTCAAGGCCCCATCCGTATCGGTCAGCAATTGTCTCGAACTTCGTCAACCAAACGTTCAAGTTTTCTTTAAAAAAAATTTCTTTGAAAGGTGGCAGCTTGAAATTAGGTGGATGCTGGCCCCTATCCCGCGATTGATGATTATTCATACACGGTGCATAACCATATCGGCAGGCTCTCTGCGGAAATCGCTATATCGGCAGGCTCTCTGCGTTCGCACCGGTCATTCTCTGCCGTAAACACTAGCAAACGCTGGACGGAAGGGAAAGAAACAAACCAATGGTCACTTTTTAAATGTGAGTTGCTCAATATTAAGTATTGCGCGAAATATTAGAGTATCTTAGCTATGCGTGTAAACTTTTCAATTATCAGCGACTGCGACCTGAAACTCGGCCGAACAGTTTAGTGATGTACCAACATGAAACACAACCTCGGCACTTTCTTCAGGCTTCAGCAGGTTATTGCTTTGATTAGGTCTATAATATGACCATTGAATGTATTCCTTTCAGTGTGCCGCCGAAATGTATATAAATTAATGAGCCGAAGTATTATACACGATAACGTCAGCCTTCAATATTAACAAGATATATAAATATTTACTAATATTATTTAATAATATGTTATTATTTAATATGTCACTTATTTAAATGTAGATTTTTAAAAAACAATGTTACTGTAAAAATATCTAAATGAATATTATCTATAACGTTGTTAAAATATCAAATACTGATTTAAAGAGCCGCCAATAATAATTCAAATGTTCCGGCAGCAACGTCCTTTACTTATATATGTGTATCGATGTTAACAATGGACTTTTATATAATAGCTGCATTCACCAATGCCAAAATTCTGAATCCCCGATCAGACGAGAATCACAGCCTTTTATACTAAAAGTGCATATATCGATTGAAAATCATATCGAAAGAGATCGAAACATTGGTCTAAAGCCATCGATCAACTTTTTTTTTTCGAAAATGCGATCGAAGTTGATCGATCGTTTTAATACTACTTTCGATTTAAAAATAGTAACAGAGTCAAATATAGATGAGCCAGTTTACAAACTTTAACACTGAGATACAAAAATCAAGAACCATGGGAAAATTCCTGTGTGTACTATCTGACCTCTAGTAGAAACGGAAGTACAAATTGTAAACACCAAAATGGCTGACGTAATGATAAAGTTAAACAGTAAACGAGGTTTAAATGTAAAAATCGGCGGCACCAAATGATTGTCAGTACAAATATAACAATACAATAAGGTTAAATGTTTTTGCTCTTCGTATTACTGAATATAATTATAAGGTTTAATATTGATATATACAATAATGAATTGGATTGTCAATATAGTTCATACTTTAAATGTATTGCACTCTTTAAAATCTGAGAACACACAATGTTAAAGTCCCGGGGCCCATCAGTATGAAAGTCATATGGCAAAATCAATACGGGTCATCTTCTAGTCCTGGCCAAGTTCCGTGTGAAATTTGAGGAATATAGGCCTTAGCATTCTGCGGTTATTAATCGGAAACGATATTTACATTCAAGATCAGTGTGACCTTGATCTTTACCGAGTGACACCAAAATCAAAAGGGGTCATCTACTAGTCATGACTAATCATCTTATGAAATTTTGGGAATGTGGGCCCAAGCATTTTCATGATATTGATTTGGGTCGGTTTTCACCTTTGAGGTCACTGTGACCCGTTCTCAAGTTATTGATCGGAAACTATTTTTACATTCAAGGTCACTGTGACCTTAATCTTTGACCTAGTGACCCCAAAATAAATAGGGGTTATCTTCTAGTCATGACCAATCACCCCATAAAGTTTGAGGAATGTGGGCCCAAGCATTCTCAAGATATTGATTGGGAACGTTTTTCACATTTGAGGTCACTGTGGCCTTGACCTTTGACCATGTGACCCCAACATCAATAGGAGTAATTTACTGGTCATGACCAATCACCCTATGAAGTCTGAGGAATGTGGGCCCAAGCATTCTCCAGTAATTAAGCAGAAACGAAATGGTCTACTGACCAACCGACAGACTGACTATCCGACCGACCGACATTTGCAAAACATAATTAAAACTAAACTGATCATGATTTGCCAAGAGCATGAGCAAATTGCATTGGTACTAATAAATAAATATTGTGAAGTTAAAAATATGCAGCCAGACCAGGACTAAAACCGAAGACCCTTTGCTTACAGAGTTAAAGTTCTGCAGAACAAGAAGGCCATGATGGCCCTAAATCGCTCACCTGAATTCAACTGAGAGAAAATGCTTCAGTAAAGATAAAAAGGCTCATAATATAAAGTAATAAGAAACAAAGGGTCAAAGTCTGTAATAAATGTGTTAATATGTACAACTGGACTTGATATTGATTACCGTAATCATGTTCTATTGAGTTTCATAAAAATCTGCCCTGCGGTTTCAGAGATGTCGTTTAGATTTTTTTTACGGCAGCCATCTTGTTAAGTGGAGCAGAACCATTTCAGCTGTTTTTGTGCAGTATCACCCAATGACCAATCTATGGTGGCATATTTCTGCAAGCCACTTATCCATTTTAGTTATGTCGAACATTTTCTGAAAAATTGTCACATATTCAGTTAGTATCTGGCAAGTAGAAAATTTTCATGTTATCCACTTAGGTATCTTAACAGGAATAGACTGCGTGATAGTACCCACTACTGCAAATCACCTATTCACTTAGGTTAACTGGATATCATGCATATGTGAAAAAATGCTTGCTATCCACAAAATTTAACTAAGTTGAAAAAAGGCGTGATATCCAGTTATCTTAAGTTAATATATGGTTGGCAGTAAGTGGATGGCAGAAATATGCCACCATATAAATCCTATTGAGTTTCTTTAAAATCTGATCAGCGGTCTAGGAGATGGCGATTAAAAGAATTTTCTTTTATTAGCTCTGGCGGTCATTATGGTTGGAGCACCACGGAATATAATAATAATTTTAGCTATTTTTGTTCAATACCACGGATCTTTTCCGTGAAGTTTTGTAAAAATCTTCTCATTAGTTTAGGAGGAGATGTCATTTAAAGGAAAAGCTGAAAACTTGTTGGACAACGAACAAAGGCTCAGGTGAGCTAAAAAGTTACAGGATTGCTGACACAAATCTCACACTTATATACTGCTAGGTTACTATATTACCATGTTACAGTCAAATCAGGCTTTAAACCAAGACTGCTGAGCTGTTAGACTAGTGAACAAATGTCTCAACATAAACAGTTACAAACCCCCTCGCCTATAAGGAATTAGTCACTGACAACGACTAAATTGCAGCACTATACTGTAACAGCCTAACATTTATTGCAAATTGTAACTAGGTGAGAAAAAAGTGCAGCTACCTAGACCATGACTCGAATGTGGGACCCCTTAATTACAAGTGCTATACAGACTGAGCTATCGGAATGTGTAATAAAATACAAGTACAGTTTATTAGGTTTAACGTCCCACCGACAGTATTTAAGTCTTTTGGAGACAATGTCTACTTGAGACAAATGTAGTGTTGTCACACTGCACAGTATTACGTCGTAAACAGTTGGCATGATACCACACCCAGTCACATTAACCGGACACCGGGCCATCAGTCCTGGAACTACCCTTATTAAGCTGAGCGCCAAGCAAGGGAGCTATACCAGTACATATGTTTACGAATTTGGTAAATACAAGAATTGAAATAATTGATATAACGTTTTAAAATAACATACAGATCATGTATTAACTCGTTTGATTTGGTATTTCCGGGGTATTCCTAGCCTTGATATCATCCGCTGACACCGATTTTTTAAACGATTATTATTTACATATTTCGTTCTTTCCTTAATGTCAATCAGTTGATATTTTCTGATGTCTTATCTAATCAAAACAAGTTAAATAAATAAAAAAACAGCCATCACATAAATTGATTGAAATCTGAAAAAGAAATGAGCCGACGGTCAAAAAATGCGCGAAATTTATGTGTTACATCCATATTTGGAAAGCACGTGCACGTGTGTGAATACTTTAACAACACGCTGACGTAACACTTATATGGCGCCATCTCCTAATATAGCAGCATAACTCAGTAATAGGGCGGGGCAAACTCTAAGTTTGTCAGTGTTAGTATAGGTTAGTGTTTTTTTTAGTAAGCAATAAGGAAATTAAATCGGTGTGGCGCGGCAAAGCCGCGCGACCGATATAATGGACTTAATGCTTACTAAATAACACTAACCTACTTAGTGTTTGAAATTATGTTTTAAAATTTAACGCAGTCGCACATTCCAAATATAGTATTGATTTTTTAGACTCCGCCCTATCAACCTGTTCCCGGCGTGAATTACATCAAGTGACATCTAACATTTTATATCAAAGGTCAATGCGTCGCTCTAGCTGTGTATAGCTGTGTAGATCTACGCTCCAAATGAGCATTGAGCCGGAGGCCGACTTTGATCTCTTCGGCAAAAAAAAGTGGTGATTGAAATTTGAATAAAAGATACTGTTTAGAAAGGTTCATATATCTGCACCTATATGTGTTGTGTTTTGGACGTTATTATTTTTTTTCATTTAAGTAACCCTTGTTTGTTAGTGTTTTTCTTTTCTTCTCTTCTCATTAATTATATACATTTTTCAATTTGAATTTATTTAATCGGATATTTACTTAATTGCTTTGTTTAGTAATTAGTTATATATTGCCTATTCTGTGTTAATGTGTAGACATTGAAATTACACAAAGTGTCTTTAAAGCGATGACCGATACTAATTTTGTTAGAACTTGTGGTCAGACCCTCTTACTTATTTTTTAAAATCTTCAATGTTGTATCATCATTACTTAATAATAATAATACATGTTTAAACTAAACTAAGCGGAAGGATAGAGTTCTTTTGTTATTTTGGATTAATCAGAATTCTGGTGAGTAAATGTTTGTTCTCTATGGTTGCTGCGTATTATATTTGTCGATGTTCATGCGTTCACATAAAAAATCCATGTAACACGTTACACATGCGTGATATAGACTAAGACCACAATTTAAATTTATTATATGTTCTATATAAGCATATATACAAATGACAATTCTGTCCATTTTAAACATGGGTCACTCGACTACTTTTTGACCTATTTAAGGTCAAATAACATGCGTATGATTTATTGCACCGGTCGGCCATTTCACACCAATTTTCTCAAAAATCCCCCTCTCAGTAATGCTAAACTATTAAGATTGTTGTGCAATAAGGCCTCCAAATTGGGCATTTTATGACTATTTTAACTGTATTCTATAGAATTTAATCCTTTATTGCATGTCTTTCAGTCAAAAACTCACCTTAATTCAGCATTAAATAGGGTCACTATTTTCTGTGTAGGCACATCCGGATACAGCGTAACCGAGGGCAGGTAATTTTGGTCTTAGTCCATATTGGTGAACACAAAAAGCTCCGCTTCTCGACACAACTCGACGCGCATGGGCAGTGAAGGTGCTTGAAGCTGGTTTTAAATTGATCAGCTGATTTAGCGGAATAATGTTTAGTGACAAGTTGATGCCGATTAAATGAATTAAATGGAGACAAAAATTTGAAAAATGGAATGATTTCATTGGACAAAATATAATTTCAAACGCTAAGAGAGAATTTAACAGTTAAGAAGCCGTCACTCGCTACGCTCGTTCTGGCTTCTTAACTGTTAAATTCTCTCTTAATAAACACTAACTATAACGTACTACAGTCGTCTCCATCGTAAATACAAGCATTATTGAAATTTAACTCACGAGGCTACACGCGTCTACGAATCTATTGCATGGTAGCATTTACGGTTTTATTCCCGCGGCTGTACACGAAATTAAAAAAAAAAGAATTTTGATATGCAGAATTAATAGGTTTAAGTTTAATTGCTTATATTTTGAAAACCTATAAAACTAGACCCAAATATGTTACAATTGAATTGTAGGGATTTTCAGGACATATATCTTGGTACCTAGAATACTAAACTTGGAATCTCTCAGCCCCTTACCGCTGTGTGTTCGAATCCCGGTAGGACTTCGGATTTTTCATGTGAGGAAATCTTCCAGCTGGCTTGCGGTAGGTCGGTGGTTCTATCCGGGTACCTCTGTGTACTCGGGGTCTTCCTCCACCTGTAATTAGCTGGACGTCTCTATATGATTGAAATACTATCACAGCGACGGTAGACCCCAATACAACAACAACAACTAAAATTGGTCAAGTTATAAGAAAGCGATATCAAAATAAAGATTTATCTATTTTTGACATATGGCTTACTTCACAAAGTTCATGCATGAGAAGTCCATACGAAAAAAAAAATAAAAGGTAGGAAATATAATATATATTCTTTCTAACGGTATTAATCTTTACATTTCAAAATGTTGCAGAAAGTCCTATCGTGCGTATCAACGAATGAAATCTAGTTCTTCTTCTTATTATTCTTTTTTTCTTCTTCTTATATTTGTGTTAATTTCGATGTATTGTCATTGGCCCTGAACAATATGAGGATTAACGTCTTTTGACGTCATAAGGTCAAAAAGAATGTTTGATATCTAAGCGTTAATTTCTATATGTTGCAAAGTTCCAATGGGGCTTGAAAAATTTACTTGATTTATTTAAGATACTTAATATTTCATTTCATTGATTTTCTTATGCCTTACTTGACGTCTACAAAAGTTTGTACGCGGTCTACAGCCATTATTTTAGGATGGATTTTCATCAAAATTTCACAGAATGTGTATGTTACGCTTTAGATGTGCCAACCCGTCTCCGTTTTACCAAATATGAAAAAGTAAGGATTTTGTTGGGCATCCTTACTTTCGTTTTCAAAATATTGAAAAGACTGAGGTTCTGTGGTGAAACCAGGTTTAGAAAATATGACCTCGTAATTAAGTTTTGTATTTCAGAGACCCTATTCGAGGTAAAAAGCTGAATTTCACACATGTTGTCATTCAAAACGTTTTCTTTAGAATTCCATAGGCCATACGTCATTTGACGTAATGGGATTATAATATATTTTCATTTCTGGTGCAATAAATTCAATGTGATCCCAATGGTCCAGAATTACAAAAATATTATAGCATATGTTAAATATGTTTTCAATTTTTTGACATAAGATCAAAAAGTTTGTAAGCACTCTGCAGACATTATGAATTGATGAATTCGTCTAAAATTTTCAAAGAATGTATAGGTTACACTCTAGAAACCTAATAATTTATGCGTATTCCATATAAAAAAATTCAGTTTTATTGAGATTTTAACGGTTTGCGAAAAAGTCCTATCGTTTGCCGTGCAAAGGAAATCTATTTCTTATTCTTATTATTCTATTTTTCTTCCTCTTATATTTGTGTTAATTTCGATGTTTTGTCATTGGTCCATTTAATGAAAAAAATTTGAAATATATTTCAAACGATGATCTTTCGGATGCATTGAATTTCATATTCATATGACGTCATATAACGTCAGATTTGACGTCAGGTTAAAATGTTTGTACGCGGTCTACAGCCATTATTTCTGAACCGATTTTCACTAAATTTCACAGAATGTGTATGTTAAGCTCCAGTTGTGCAACCCGGTGTCCGTTTTTCAAAATTTGAAAATGCAAAGGTTTTATGTCGAATCCAAGATTCGAACCATTGACGTCAAATTTCAAATGCGTATAAAATCGCTTACAGAATAATTACAAAGATGATATTTGGACACGCTATAAGTCTTTACGTTTCATTTACATAATCAGAAGATGAATGTCGTATGACGTCATATGACGTCATGAGGTGAAAAGTAATTTTTAAATTTTACATGTAAATTTTTATATGTTGAAAACATCCGAGCACCTTGATAATTGAATAGCTTAAGCTTCAGATAGAACATTTTGAATTTCAATAATTTTCTTTTGACTTTGACGTGTTTTGACGTCAAACTTGACGTCGTCTAAAAATGTTTGTACGCGGTCTACAGCCATAATTTCTGGGCCGATTTTCATCAAAATTTCACAGAATGTATATGTTACACTAACGTTGTGCATCCCGTTGTGCGTTTTTTTAAAATTTGAAAATGCAAAGGTTTAATGGCGAATCCAAGTTTCGAACCATTGACGTCAAATTTCAAATGCATATAAAATCTCTTACACATGAGCTTCAGAATATAAGTCTCAATGTTTTCTTTTGATTTTTCGAAGATGAATGTCGTATAACGTCATATGACGTCATGAGATGAAATGTAATTTCTAAATTTTACGTGTTAATTGTTATATGTTGAAAACGTCCGAGCACCTTGAAATTTCAATAGCAAATGCTTCAGATAGAACATTATGCATTTCAATAATTTTCATTTGACTATAACGTGTTTTGACATCAAACTTGACGTCGTCTAAAAAATGTTTGTACGTGGTCTACAGCCATTATTTCTGGGTCGATTGTCATAAAAATTTCACAGAATGTTTATGTTCCACTCTAGTTGTGCATCCCGGTTTCCGTTTTTCCAAATTCGAAAATGCAAAGGTTTTATGGCTAATCCAAGATTCGAACCATTGACGTCAAATTTCAAATGCGTATAAAATCGCTTACAGATGTACTAGAAAGACAATATTTGGACAGAATATAAGTCTCTAGGTTTTCTTTATATTTTCAGAAGATGAATGTCGTATGACGTCATATGACGTCATGAGTTGAAAAGTAATTTCTAAATTTTACATGTAAATATTTATATGTTGAAAACATCCGAGCACCTTAAAAATTTAATAGCATATGTTTCAGATAAAACATTTTGCGTTCCATTGATTTTCATTTGCTTATGACGTGTTTTGACGTCAAACTTGACATCGTCTTAAAATGTTTGTACGCGGTCTACAGCCATTATGTCTGGACCGATTTTCATCAAAATTTCACAGAATGTGTATGTTACGCTCTAGTTGTGCATAACTGTGTCCGTTTTTTCCAAATTCGCAAAGGCAAAGATGTTATGGCTTATCCAAGATTCGAACAATTGACGTCAAATTTCAAATGAGAATAAAATCATTCCTGATGAATTAGAAAGCTGATATTTGCACAGATTATAAGTCTCCAAGTGCCTGTTACATTATGAGAAGGTGAACGTCATTTGACGTCATATGGCGTCTTTAGATCAAAAAGAATTTCTTAGATCTATGCCTAAATTCATATATGTTTTAAAGTTTCCAGGTCGAAAATCATCGAATTTCATATTCATATGACGTTATATTACGTCAGATTTCACGTCAGGACAGAAAGATTTTACGCGGTCTACAGCCATTTTTTTGACCGATTTTCATCAAAATTTCAAAGAATGTACATGTTACGCTTTAGTTGTGCATCCCGGTGTCTGTTTGTCCCAATTCGAAAAGTCAAAGGTTATATGGCAAATCCAAGATTCGAACCATTGACGTCAAATTTTAAAAAATTCCAAAGCGCATGAAAAATTAATGGCCTATATTTCAGATACTGAATTTTTCATTTCATTGATTGTTTTATGCCTATGACGTCATATGACGTCAAACAGGACATTGTCTACGAAAGATTTTTCGCTGTCTACAGACATTATTTTCGGACCGTTTTTTATTCAATTTTCACAGAATGTGTAAGTTTCGTTATAATTATGCAGCCAGGTGTCCGTCTTTCCATATTCATAAAGGCAAAGGTTCTATGGCGAATCCAATATTCGAACCATTATCGTTAAATTTCAAATACGCATAACATCGCTTCCAGATGAGTTAGAAAGCTGAAATTTTGACTGAATATAAGTCTCTGCGTATGTTTTACCTTATAAGAAGATGAGCGTCATATGACGTCATGTGTCGTTACAAGTCCTAAAACTTTTTTTTTTTTTTACTGTAATTAAACGGTTTTTACGGCCTATAGGCCTGATTTTGTTTTTAATTTGCATGAAATTTTTACTGAAGGTGCAGCATTAGATGCTATGGCATAATGCTACTTCCGTTTCCAAAGAAAGCAACGGTCAAAGTCATATTTCAATTATCAATATTTTTCTTTGGCCTTAAATATTTCTAACACAATAAATATTCTATATAGACAGTATGCATATAATTTGAAGTGCTTTGAAAGACCTTTCAGCTTTTAATGATCGGGTTGAATCAGTTGAATTATGGCTGAAATATGAAAATTCAGTTAGCCTCAATGCGTTTAACAGTTCATATCTCAAAATAAATTATTTTCGAAATATGAATATTTGTAGAGCAATGTTGGGTCGTTCTTTTGATGCTTTAAGTTTAACGATTGACCCAAAAATCATGGAGTAATGCAAATAACAAAATTCGTTTATGCTATTTAATGATAGACCCAAATATATTGCAATCAAATTGAATGAATTTGGTTTGAAATAAGTCAACTTGTAAGGAAGTGATGTCAAAATAAGAATTGACGTTTAGTTAATTTTGCCATGCAATATAAAGCTCTTACGTCTGACAAATTTAGCAGAAAGTCCTATCATTCGTATCAACGAATGAAATCTAGTTCTTATTCTTCCTCTTATTATTATTTTTCTTTTTTTTTCTTCCTCTTATGTTTGTGTTAATTTCGAGGTGTTGCCATTGACTCAGAATAATGAAGATTTTATAACGTATATTTCAAACCATGAGCTTCCGGATACAAGGAATTTCATATTCATATGACGTCATATAACGTCAGATTTGACGTCAGGTGAAAACGTTTTTACGCGGCCCACAGCCATTATTTCGGGACCGATTTTCATCAAATTTTCACAGAATGTGTATATTTGGCTCTAGTTGTGCACCCCGGTGTCCGTTTTTCCAAATTTGAAAAGGCAAAGGGTTTATGGCGAATCCAATTAAAAATTTAAAAAAATTTGGAGGTTTTCTTTTCATTCTGAAAAGATGAAAGTCATATGACGTCACATGACGTCATTATGCTAATAAATTCCTCGTATTAAAACGTAACGATTTTTAAGCCCTGTAGGGTTTATATTTTGTATGATTTGCCTGAAATTTTGTCTGAACATGCAGTATTAGAATCTATAGAACCATGTCACTTCCGTTTCCGGAAAATCCCAAAGGTCAAGGTCATATATCAATTATCGGGTTTTTCTTCATCCTTAAATATCTCAAAAACGGTAAATATTCTATCGAGACAATATGCATATAATTTGTAGTGCTTAAAAAGACCTTTCAGATGATATTTAGTTTTTGATGATCGGGGTCGAATCGGTTGAGTTATGGCGGAAAAAAGAAAATTTGGTAACCCCCAGTGTGTTTAACAGTTTAAAACACGAACACCTTTGATTTTTGAAAATATGATGATTATTATTTGTAAAGCAATGTTTGGCCGTTCTTTTGATGCTAAAAGTTCAATGATTGGCCAAAGATTCATGGAGTAATATGGAAAAAAACGAAATTCGTGCATATAGCTTTGGTGATTTTTTTCATTTTTCAGGAGGTTTAAGAGCTTCTATCTCAAAAAGTATTAAAACTATTCCTAAACATAAAGCGTGTGAAATGTAGAGAATTTTTAGACGATTGTTTTGGTACCTTAAGTTTTGCAATTGATCAAAGTATAAGGAAGTTACATCAAAAATAATAATTTAAACATGTAGAATTTCAGCTATTCTGCCGTGTTGTCAAAGTTTTACGGCTTATATCTTAAGACTCATTCGAAATAAGTGCAAATATTAAGCGAGTGAGATGTAGAGAATTTTAAGATGATTATTTTGGTATCTTGAGTTTTAATATTGATTAAAGTATAAGGAAGTTACATCAAAAATACGAATTTAAACCCAATTGTAAGAATTTTCGAAAAATATTCTACTTTCGCTTTCGCCTTAATTGAAGCATTTTAAAGTTTACAGATATGTATTAGTCATAAAAAATTGCAAAATAAACTTTTTACTAATATCATATTGATATTACTAGCTAAACAAGTGATGACAATAATTTAATGGTGCTTCAATTCTATTCTTTATCAATATAGTATAGTACAGTGCAGTATACTCTACTAAAATGCGCCATCCAGGCTTATGCGCCATCCATGCGCCATCCAGGGTTTTATAGCGCCACCCTCTTGATGTTCCTTGGGTCAACCTCTACCAAAGTTGCTAAAATTATTCCGATCCGTAAAAAAACATGGCCACCAGGGGCGGGGCTTATTTGCCTTATATGTATAAATAATAATATTTTTTATTTTTTTCTTGTCACAAACAAATTTCGTTGTACAAAACACTAGCTCACGAGTACATGCTAATATACAAGCAGAAACATCGATAGAGAGAGAGGATAATTGTAATAAAAAGTAAGTCAATTCAGAACAAAGAAAGTACAAGGAAGTGTATTTTTCCCAAGAATGGAACGAATAAATTAATTCTCTATGAAAATAAATAATTCTTTAATTCTTATAGATAATTCACATGTACTTGAATTACTGATTTTCATTATGGCAAAAATATGTATATCTAATATTGCAAAAGAAATTTAAAAAACAAAAACAAAACAAAAAAAAAACAAAAACAAAAAAGGAAAAAAACAACAACACTGGGACTCAAACCTACAATTTATATATTGTCGGCTATTGCTAGAATTTCCAGCCAGTTATGGTTCGAAATATCTATGCATGAATTGCGAATTTGTCTCCTGCATAATTATTATCTGTTTTTATTACAATTTATTAAATACAATATCTCCAGCATCTATTTTCAATACATTTTTATTTAATTTTGACTTACATACCGCAATTGTTCTGAGTCTGAAATAAACATGGAAATTGTCACCATTTAGTGTTAAGAGAGAAAATAAATTTTGAACTTTTTTCTCTGTGTAGTAAAAAAGAGGGAAATCTATAAATAAAAAAAATCTTAATATAGTCCGAACTGTTGTCAAATCTAAAATGTGTGCTTCCTTAGAACAGTTTTGCAAGCAACCCTGTTCTAAAAACTTTAAGATTTTATATGAATTAATATGATACTAGGTTTTTATTGATTTATTTTTGTTCTGAAATGGAAACCCCTGTATACCAGCACAAATGGAAGAGAATCAGCCGGTTGGTCAGTCGGTTGGTTGGTCAGTCGGTAATGCAGTATTTAAGCAAAATCTTGTCCGGTACTTTCAGCCATTTCACCTGATACTTGGCATAAATATTTATCAGAAGCACTAAATTGCAAGACGCAAATTTCACTTCATTCCCACAAAAATTACGATGTTATTGCCCCTGAATCAACTTGAAATGTCTTGTCCAGTGAATTCCTCTTTCAATTTCAGTGTGATTCATATAATACTTTGCAAAAAATGTTCTTCATTAGCATTAGAAGTACAAAACGCAATTTTCTCTTCACTCCCACGGATTACGGAGTTATTGCTCCTGATTTGACTTTAAATATCTTGTGACGCGAACTACATTTCTTAACCGACTCGGTTCAAATGTGGTTTGTGAATTGATAATCAGGTGGATAGGTGCATGTCATAAATTTCACTTGAGTTGTCTAAGGATCGCAAATTATTGCCCTGGTTTTTTTTGCATTATCTCCCTTTGGTTAATTTTGTTTTTCTTGTCCGAACATTGCTCAAATATTATACAATGTATTGACTTGAAATTTAAAATGTAACCAGAATCTGATGGCAACTAGGAAAAGTGCAGTGTCCAAGAACTGTAACTCTACCTGGTCCCATTTTTTAATTATCTACCTTTGTTAAATAGTTTTTTTTTCTTCTCCAGATATTAACTTGAATATTATACATGGTATTTACTTGAAACTTAAAATGTAAACAGATGGCGACTAGGATAAGTGCAATGTCTAAGATCTGTGACTACACTTATATACTGCTGTGCCAAATAACCATAACTGAGTCTCTATCCACTTTAAAAAATTACTTACTTATTGATTGCTATCATATATAATATACTATGCATATTGGTGCTTATGTATGCTCCGCCTAGAGTCTGGCTTCTCCTGTATCAAAGCATTTTGCGGGGTATTAATCACCCATAGTGCAGACATAGGTGCCGATATCAGTGCTATATTGGCCCGATAACTTATGCTGACTGGGTATATTGTGTAGTTAAAGGCAACTATGAATTAACCTTTACTACTTACGTGTACTTTTTTGTGTTCAAGCGGAGACAAAAGTTGGCAGTTTTGTCTTGGTTTTGATGCCTTTAGTGATGTTCTGGTCACATGGTATTGCTACACTGTAAGTTAAGCATTTTTGGAAAATAGAAAAAACCCTACTTTCACTTTTTCATAATTCTAAACATTTTCGGAAAATGTAATTGGCAATGGCCCAGAACAGTGAAAATTGTATGGCAAATATTTCAGACCATGTCTTTTAAATGCAAAGATTTTCAAATTCATAGCACATCATATGACAGTATAGACGCTAGATTTGACGTCAGTTAAAAAACGTTTGTACGCGCTTTTGAATTGATTCTCTAGTATATTCACTGAAGGTATAAGTTAGGATTTTGTTGTGATCCTTACTTTGTTTTCAAAATATTGAAAAGACCGAGGTTCTGTGGTGGAACCAAGTTTCCAAAAATATGACCTCGAAATTAAATTTAGTACAATCTGACTAAAGTACACTATCTTCCTACGATCTTATGTAGCGTAGCGTTTATATAGGAGATGACTTTAGTCAGATTGAGTACTCCTATGAAAAAGTTTTCTTCAGATTTTTATAGACCGGACGTCATTTGACATCATGGGGTTATTATATGTTTTCATTTCTCGTGCAATAAATTCAGTGTGATCCTTATGGTCTAGAACTACAAAAAAATTATGGCATATATATTCTGAATTTTCATATGCAATTATATTCACATCCATATGACATCAGAAAAGACGTCGAATCAAAAAGTTTGTAAGCGATCTGAAACATTATAAATTGATGAATTTTTCGAAAATTTTAAAAGAATGTATAGGTTACACTTTAGATACCTAATATTTTCTGCGTATTATGTATTAATAATTTTCATTTTTTTTTAGTTTTAAACAGTTTGCAGAAAGTCCTATCGTTTGCCGTGCAAACGAAATCTAGTTATTCTTATTAGGACTTTCTGCCCTATTGGGTTGTACTGTTATCT
The DNA here is from genome assembly GCA_021229015.1 of Solen grandis. Taxonomy (NCBI): domain Eukaryota; kingdom Metazoa; phylum Mollusca; class Bivalvia; order Adapedonta; family Solenidae; genus Solen; species Solen grandis. The sequence continues at coordinate 22,117,691 of CM037780.1, read as the reverse complement.
CTCTCTTATTAGGACTCTGCCACTGGCAGTTTATTCTTATTATTCTTTTTTTCTTCCAAACTGAGCGTTAATTAAAGCATGTTGCAATGCTCTCAGGGCCATGAAATTTTTATGGCATATACTTAATGCGATGAAATTTTGATTTTTATCATTTTCATATGCCTATGACGTCATATGACGTCATACTCGAATTTGTCGACAAAAGTTTGTACGCTGTCTACAGCCATTGTTTGTGAACCGATTTTCATCAAATTTTCACAGATTGTGTATATTAAGTTCTAATTGTGCATCCCGGTGTCCGTTTTTCAAAATTCGAGAAGTCCATGGTTCTAAGCGAATCCAAGATTCGAACCAAGGTCGTAAATTTTTTAAATGCATATAAAATCTGTCCTTTTCAAGACAGAAAGTTGATATTTAGTCAGTATATAGGTCTCTAGAAGTTTTAAATATTTTGTGAAAATAATTGTCATATGACGTCACGTGACGTTATTATATGATAATGTATGTCTAATATTAACAAGAATATTTCTATATGTTGAAATTGTCGAAATAACCAAAAGCTGCAACGCAAATGTCGACACAAGGGCGACTACAATAGCTCTCATATTCTTCAGGCGAGTTAAAAAATGACCTACAGATCTGTGACTGGGAAATATTTTTTCAATGAAATATTTAGCATGCTTATTTGTATCATTTTATATAAAAATCCATGCAACATTTATTATTTCAATGAAAATTTAAGGACACATGCTTCAAACGCTGAAATTTTGATTTCTATGATGTTCATATGCCTTTGACGTCATATGACGTCACACTTGAAATATGCAACAAAAGTTTATACGCGGTCCAGAGCCATTGTTTATGAACCGATTTTCATCAAATTTTCACAGAATGTATATATTAAGTTCTAGTTGTGCATCCCGGTGTCCGTTTTCCAAAATTCGAAAAGTCCAAGGTTCTATGGCGATTCCAAGATTCGAACCAAGGTTGTAAATTTCAAATTCTTATAAAATCGGTCCTATTTGAGATAGAAAGATGATATTGGGTCAGTATATAGGTCTCTGGGAGTCTTAAAAATTTTGTCAATATAAATGTCATATGACGTCACGTGACGTCATTATATGTTAATGAATTTCTAATACTAACAAGATTATTTCTATATGTTGAAATTTTCGAAGAGCAATGAAAATTGAATGCCGCATGCTTTTGATGCTGAAATTTCGATTTCAATGATTTTCAGAAGCCTATGACGTCATATGACGTCACATTTGAAATTGACTACGAAAGTTTGTACACGATCCAGAGCCATTATTAATGGGCCGATTTTCATCAAATTTTCACAGAATGTGTATATTAAGTTCTAGTTGTGCATCTCTGTGTCCGTTTTTCAAAATTCGAAAAGTCCATGGTTCTATAGCGAATTCAAGATTCGAACCAAGGTCGTTAATTTTTAAATGCTTATAACATCGGTCCTATTTGAGATAGAAAAGTGATATTTAGTCAGTATATAGGTCTCTAAGAGACTTAAACATTTTGTGAAAATAAACGTCATATGATGTCACGTGACGTCAGTATATGATAATGTATTTCTAATATTAACAAGAGTATTTCTATATGTTGAAATTGTCGAAGGGCAATGAAAATTTAATGGCAAATGAAACAGACGCTGAAATTTCAATTTCAATGATTTTAGAAGCCTATGACGTCATATGACGTCACATTTGAAATTGACTACGAAAGTTTGTACATGGACCAGAGCCATTATTAATGGGCCGATTTTCATCAAATTTTCACAGAATGTGTATATTACGTTCTTATTGTGTAAACCGGTGTCCGTTTTTTAAAATTCGAAAAGTCCAAGCATCTATGGCGGATCCAAGATTCGAACCAAGGACGTCAATTTTTAAATGCTTATAAAAACTGTCCTATTTGAGATAGAAAGTTGACATTTTGTCAGTTAGTAGGTCTCTGAGTGTCTTAACAATTATGTGAAAATAAACGTCATATGACGTCACGTGACGTCATTTTTTATTATTATTATTCTTTTCTTCTTCCTAACTAAACGCTTATTTTAATATGTTGCAATAGTCCTAGGACGATGAAATTTTTATGGGTTATTAGTCACGTGAGGAAATTTTGATTTCAATGAATGAAAGCACCCTATGACGTCGCATGACGTCACAGCTAAAAATATTTAAAAATGGTGTTCGCGCTCTACAGCCGTCATTTATGGTCGGATTTTCTTGAAGTTTTCACAGATGGTACATCTTGAAACTAAGGTGTGCATATCCTGTCAGCTAACCGAAATTCCAAAAGACCGAAGTTCTGTGGCTGAAATAAGATTCGAACATAGGACCGAAAATTTCATTTTAGGATTAAAGAGCTTCAGGATGAGATATAAAGTTGAAACTTACACAGTTTGCAGTTCTGCAGAATTTCTTAATATATTTTGAGTCGTGAAGTCAAATGTCGTCATGTGACGTCATAAGCATACATCTTAATTTTCATTTTAGGGCAATGATTTCGACATGATGCCAGTTGTTCAGAATAATGAAAATTTTAGAGTTATGACAGTAAAGTATGCGCTTGTGAACAAAAGCATCTTCAGTACCCTATGACTTCATATGACGTCAGAGCTAAAAATAGTGAAAAATGGTGTTCACGCTCTATAGCCGTTATTTATGGTCGGATTTTCTTCAAATTTTCACAGATGTTACATCTTGAAACTAAGGTGTGCATATCCTGTCAGCTAACCGAAATTCCGAAAGACCGAAGTTCTGTGGCTTAAATAAGATTCGAACATAGGACTGAAAATTTCATTTTAGAATTAAAGAGCTTCAGGATGAGATAGAAAGTTGAAACTTACACAGTTTGCAGTTCTGCAGAATTTCTTAATATATTTTGAGTCGTGACGTCAAATGTCGTCATGAGACGTCATAAGCATACTTCTAAATTTTCATTTTAGGGCAATGATTTCGACATGATGCCAGTTGTTCAGAATAATGAAAAGTTTAGAGTTATGACAGTAAAGTATGCGCTTTTGAACAAAAGCATCTTCAGAACGCTATGACGTCACCTGATGTCAGAGCTTAAAATAGTGAAAAATGGTATTCGCGCTCTACAGCCGCCATTTATGGTCGGATTTTCTTCAAATTTTCACAGATGGTACACCTTGAAACTAAGGTGTAGATACCATGCCAGCTTACCGAAATTTCGAAAACCGAAGTTCTGTGGCTGAAGTAAGATTCGAACATAGGACCAAAAATATCATTTTAGGATTGAAGAGCTTCAGGATGAGATAGAAAGTTGAACTTACACAGTTCTGCAGCATTTCTACAAATATTTTGAATCGTGACGTCAGAGAACGTCATAAGCATACCACTTAATTTTAATTTGGGGCAATGATTTCGACATGATGCCAGTTGTTCAGAATAATGAAAATTTTAGAGTTATGACAGTAAAGTATGCGCTTGTGAACAAAAGCATCTTCAGTACCCTATGACTTCATATGACGTCAGAGCTAAAAATAGTGAAAAATGGTGTTCACGCTCTATAGCCGTTATTTATGGTCGGATTTTCTTCAAATTTTCACAGATGTTACATCATGAAACTAAGGTGTGCATATCCTGTCAGCTAACCTTAATTCCGAAAAACCGAAGTATTGTGGCTGAAGTAAGATTCGAACATTGGACCAAAAGTTTCATTTTAGGGTTAAAGAACTTAAGGATGAGATAGAACTTCGGTTGAAACTTACACAGTTTGCAGTTCTGCAGAATTTCTTTATATATTTTCAGTCGTGACGTCATATGACGTTATAAGCATACTAGTACTACTGCTACTTATATTTTTTTACTTCGTAACTAAACGCTTATTTTTCGCGGAATATAATGTCAATTGTATGAGCATGAAATACTACCAGAGGTGAGTCATTACATGAAACTTCTATCTCCTGCATTTTGCATTAACACAGGTTGCAGAAATTCCTATCATTCGTTTAGACGAATGACATCTAGTTATTTTTTTTTTCTTCCTAACTAAACGCTTATTTTTCTATGTTGCAATACTCCTAGGACGATTAAATTTTTAGGACTTATTAGTCACGTTTGGAAATTTTGATTTCTATGATTTTCATATGCCTAAGACGTCATATGACGTCACACTTGAAATATGCAACAAAAGTTTGTACGCGGTCTACAGCCATTGTTTATGAACCGATATTCATCAAATTTTCACAGAATGTGTATATTAAGTTCTAGTTGTGCATACCGGTGTCTGTTTTTCAAAATTCGAAAAGTCCAAGGTTCTATGGCGATTCCAAGATTGGAACCAAGGTCGTAAATTTTCAAATTCTTATAAAATCGGTCGTATTTGAGATAGAAAAATGATATTGGGTCAGTATATAGGTCTCTGGGAGCATTCTACTACTACTGCTACTTATTTTTTTTTTCTTCGTAACTAAACGCTTATTTTTCGCGGAATATAATGTCAATTTTTCAGCATGAACATGAAATACTACCAGAGGTGAGTCATTACATGAAACTTCTATCTCCTGCTTTTTGCAATAACACAGGTTGCAGAAAGTCCTATCATTCGTGTAGACGAATGACATCTAGTTCTTCTTCTTTTATTCTTTTTTCTTCCTCTTATATTTGTGTTAATTTCGAGGTGTTGCCATTGACTCAAAACAATGAAAATTTTATGGCATATATTTCAAACCATGGGCTTTCGGATGCAATGAGTATTATATTAATACGACGTCATATAAAGTCAGATTTGACGTCAGGTGAAAAAGTTTGTACGCGGTCTACAGCTATTATTTCTGAACCGATTTTCATCAAAATTTCACAGAATGTGTATGTTAGGCTCTAGTTGTGCATCCCCGTGTCCGTTTTTCCAAATTCGAAAAGGCAAAGGTTTTATGGCGAATCAAAGGATCGAACCATTGACGTCAAATTTCAAATGCGTATAAAATCGCTTCCAGAAAAGCTAGAAAGCTGATATTTAGATTGATTATTAGTCTCTATGTCTTCTTTACATTCTGAAAAGATGAACGCCATATGACGTCACATGACGTCATAATGCTATTAAAACTTTCGTATTAAAACTTAGCGGTTTTTAAACACTGTAGGCTTTATTTTTTGTATGATTTGCTTGAAATTTTGTCTGAAGATGCAGTATTAGATTTTATGGAGCCATGTCACTTCCGTTTTCGGGAAATCCCATAGGTCAAGGTCATATATCAATTATCGGATTTTTCTTCGGCCTTAAATATCTCAAAAACGGTAAATATTCTATCGAGACACTATACGTATAATTTGTAGTGCTTAGAAAGACCTTTCAGATGATATTTAGTTTTTGATGATCAGGGTTGAATCGGTTGAGTTATGGAGGAAAAATGAAAATTTGGTAACCCCCAGTGTGTTTAACTGTTTATATCTCGAAAACCTTTGATTTTTGAAAATATGATGATGAATATTATTTGTAAAGCAATGTTTGGCCGTTCGTTTGATGCTTAAAGTTTAATGATTGACCTAAGATTCATGGAGTAATGGGGAAAAAACGAAATTCGTGCATATAGCTTTGCTGATTTTTTCATTTTTCAGGAGGTTTAAGAGCTTGTATCTCAAAAAATATTAAAAATATTCCTATAGATAAAGCATGTGAAATGTAGAGAATTTTAAGACGATTATTTTGGTACCCAAAGTTTTGAAATTGATCAAGAAATAAGAAAGTTACATAAAAAATACGAATTTAAAGCCAATTGTATGAATTTTCATAAAATATCCTACTTTCGCTTTAACCTTAGTTGAAGCATTTTCGGAAAATGTAAGTTTACAGATACGTATTAGTCATATAAATTGCAAAAAAAAAACTTTTTACTTATATCATATTGATATTACTAGCTAAACAAGTGTACCGTTCCCGGTGTCCTAGTGGTTAGAGCGTCCGCCTCGGGAGCGGGAGGTCGTGGGTTCGATACCAAAGTCGAAAAAAATGGTACTGTTATAGCTCCCTTGCTTGACGCTCAGCATATAAGGGTAGTTGCAGGACTGGTTGGCTCGGTATCAGGATAATGTGACTGGGTGTGGTATCATGCCACATGTCTACGGCGTGATACTGCAGTGTGGCAGCACTATAACTGCATTAAGTAGACATCGTCTCCAAATGACTGAAATACTGTCGGTGGGACGTTAAACCCAACAAACAAACTAAACAAGTGTTGACAATGATTTAATGTTTTGTCAAATCATTTTATTTACGTTACTTATACATATCAGTTGCAGCATTGCGTTACCCATAATCCTTTGAGCGTTTTGACACATGTCATTTAGACCGTTGTTGAAACATTGCAATTTCCCGACTTTATTGTTGCATCAAGCGATAAATGTTGTACTAGCTATATTCCAAATTTATGATAAATGATAATCTATGTGAAAATATATGTTATAGTACAATGTAATTTAATTGCCAGCTTGAGATACCATGAGCGTGTATAAGTGTAGACGTTTGAAACAAAATGAGCAACACATGTCATCCGTTCAAGACGCTGCAAGCTAATTTGTCCGTTAGCTAAAAGCGCAAAATGAAGTAACTTTGTGTAATACAGTCTTCTCGATCGTATATACAAGCGTTATTGGCCGATTTTATGTAAATTTCCTGAAAACTCCCTACTTTCGGTTTTGTCGTTGCGCGGGAGGTCTCTCTGCACACCTTTTTGAAGCACAGACAGACTCTCTGCAATTACCACAGGCAAGCTCTCTGCATTTTTTTTAAAAGCATGCTGCCTGCGTACTTTGTGTTTTATTGTTGTGAAATAACAGTTTCATGCTTCTTGCCTTTCCAGTGTTTTTTTTTTCACTGTTTGGGGGGAAAGGAATCCGGACCCAAAGGGGGTGGGAGTGAGCTTAAAAGGGGGATTATTCTGCTATGTATTATGTAAACCTCTTATTTAATGATGTTTTTTTGCATAAAATATAAAAAGACCAATGATACAACATGTTTGAACAGTTTTATTAAGAATATAACAGTTAAAAAATGTAGCAGTGAGTCCATGCACACAGTGGTAGGTAAACTGTCATAGTAATGGGGGGGGGGGGAGTGAAAGAAAATAGAACATAGGGGATGGGGGATGCCGCCTATATTCTCCGAATAATTTGAACAAAAAACAAAAACAAAACAAACAAACAAATAATGCATTCTATTGTTCTAATACACACCGTTTATTCTCTCCTATGTAAGAAGTAGGATAGGCTGTCAGTTTGTTGCGAAATATTCAACAACTTTCGATTAGGATTAGGATTAAAACTCTTTGGCTGCAAATTGCCGCGAGATATGAGTGTTCCTTCTCACATTTATATTGTTCATTCATACTGAAAAAAACAACAACAAAAAAACAACTTAAACTAAGCCTATCGCATTGCTACGGCAACTGAAAGTGATATTAAAGTCAATATTTAAAACAGATAAATTAATATTCATTTTCTTAAAAAAAATGTGACATAGGCCTTGTAAAATCCGAAATCCGTCAAACATATAAACAACAATCTAACTGCTGCATAAATACTCCTAGACTTTGAAATTACACAAGTAAATCCGTTGTAAATTTAATGAATTAACAGTGACGTATCTGTTCTACGCAACAATCACAATATTTCGAAATACGCTTATAAAATAAATTTACTTTCTTCAGTACGATGTTTAAGAATAATAAAATGATTATATAAAATGCCTATTATTTTATAATCATTATATTGTATGTAAGTTACGTCCCTAGTGGCCTTGTTTTTTGACAAAGTAATGATAGAGTTAGTAATCATTTGTTACTTTAAATCCATGGACGCATGCATTCATTTATGTATTTACTTTCGCTTTGTCAAGCATGTTAATGTGTAAACTGATAAAGTTAGCACAAAGTTAAAAATAATAGACTCATTAATTAATACAATATCTTTTTCATGTTTGATTCTCTCTCTCTCTCTCTCTCTCTCTTTTGAAGGAACATGCAATAGTGGCGATTCAAATTATGAGAATTTTTGTAATAAACAATACCCTAGAGGAAATTTATCTTATATATTTTATATCAACAAAATATAAAAAAAAAAAAAAAAAAAAAAAGGTAATTAACACATATATACTTTTAACAGATTTGTATCTGACTACGAAACAATACAAATAACATGCAAAGTACGAAATTAAATACACAAACTAGATTTCTTTTGTTCTGGACAAAAGAAAGGGCTTTCTGCACTGCAAACAATGTCAAACTTGATCATACTTATTTAGTTTTCTGAAATACACCATCTTCAAAAATTGAAGAAAAACCCTCCCGAATTGACAGCTGTAGAGTGCTAACATAAATAAATAGCAGAGGAAATCTGTGATGTCATATAACATAATTTAAATTTTAAAGTCATTGCAATCAAAAGGGAATATGTGGCTTTGTTTTCAGTTATAATTTCATAATGCTAATTATTCCAGAACCATCTTTAAGATAACTACAATAATACTCAATCTTCTTGTTCTGCAAGGGAATGAAGTATCACTAGTCCTCTTCACATGCTAAAAAGGTATACAAGATTCCTTTTCTACGAAATATTCATTTCTCATATCTTCATTGAAGTTTCTTGTTCAATTGAAGGGGGCACAGAGCATTAAAATACATTACTGTTTCACATTTTACCTTTAATGTAACAGAAATAAAATTTAGAATAATATGTTGGATCAACTGCAGAAGCACAAGGAAATTTTTTTTCTTCAGAAATTCTTACTTTCATGCAACTTCCTTATATGATGTCCGATTTCAAAAACCCTGGTACCGTTAGAAAGGTCTTCTGAATTAAAACATTTACTTACTTCATGTTTAAACCTATCTGTTTTTTGCGATATATAAAGTTATTCCTCCCCCCAAAAAGGCAAAAATCGGCAAAAAGATATTCATGTCAACTACTACCATTCGACAAATAACTTAATAATTAATAGACTGATCATTAAGATCTGCATAGCATTAGAACCGCATTGCATCATGATAAAAATATTGTTCTTTATGATATTTTCAACAACAGGGCCAAGTTGGCCCTAAAGACTCTCACCTTAGAAAAACTGCTTTCATTGCCTGTACAAGTTACGAAATTATAGCAAAGTTGTACTGAAGACATAATCCATCAGATTATTTATAATTCCACGAACTCAAGAGAGCCTGTTGTCGAAATTTGAAGTCAAACTTGAATGAAAAATTATGGCTTAAAACACACAAATTTAAACATCAATAGGGGCGTAACTCCTGACCTAATTGGCAGATGTCAGCATTATTATCGAACTTGGCAGAAAGAATATGGCTATAAACATTGTTCTAAAGATTGAAGATGATTACTTCAGAAATGAAGATGCTAGAGTGTAAATAAAGTGAAATATTACATTTTCCTATATCAATAGGGGCATAACTCCTGACCTAATTGACAGATATCAGCCATAATCGAACTCATCCAAAAGAATATGGCTATAAACATTGTCATAGATGATTCTTAAGAAATGAGGATGCTAGGGTGCAAACAAACTAAAAATTGACATTTTTTAATTTTAAAGGAGCATAACTCATGACCTTATGAGCCGATATGGACATTCATCGATTCTTATAGCTCATCTTGAGCACATGTGCTCAGGTGAGCTAAGAATTAATAGTTTCTTAGAATAAAGCAATCAAGTGATCAGGACTAACTGCAGAAGTGCATGAAAGAACGGTTTAAATTAATTTTTATTCCTCATCTAAATTCCTTATATGATGTCCAATTTTAAACAAGAGAGGCCCTGTGTCGCTTACCTGAGTAAGATAGCTGTGTAAGGCATAATGACAAAAAATCTGGCATATAAAGTGTTTTTCTAACATTTGACTAAGTGACCTACATATTGATCCTACCTGAATTTACACTCAACTGGGAATTCATGCCGTCATCATTCATATCAAGGTTAATGAAGACTGGGACAAAAATGTAGGCCTCTAGAGTGTTCACAAGATTTTTCTAAGATTTGACCTGGTGACCTAGTTTTTGATTCCACATGACCCAATTTTCAAACTCATGCAAGATATAATGTAGAAAAACATCCTGACCAAAATTTATGAAGATTGGGCCAAAAAACTGTGGCCTTAGAGTGTTCAAAGGTTTTTTAAGATTGACCTGGTGACCTATTTTTGACCCACATACCCATTTCGAACTCATCAGATATCATGTAGACAAACATTCTGACCAAGTTTCATGAAGATTGGGCAAAACTGTGGCCTGTAGAGTGTTCACAAGGTTTTTCTAAGATTTGACCTTGACCTACTTTTTGACCCCACATGACCCAATTTCGAACTCATCTGAGATATCATGTAGACAAACATTCTGACCAAGTTTCATGAAGATTGGGCCAAAACTGTGGCCTGTAGAGTGTTCACAAGGTTTTTCTAAGATTTGACCTGGTGACCTAGTTTTTGACCCCACATGAACCAATTTCAAACTCATCCGAGATATCATGTAGACAAATATCCTGACCAAATTTTATGAAGATTGGGCCAAAACTGTGGCCTCTAGAGTGTTCACAAGGTTTTCAAGGATTTGACCTAGTGGCCTAGTTTTTGACCCCACATGACCCAATTTCGAACTCATCCGAGATATTATGTAGACAAACATCCTGACTAAATTTCATGAAGATTGGGCTAAATTTGTGGCCTCTAAAGTGTTCAGAAGGTTTTTCTAAGATTTGACCTAGTGACCAATTTTTTTACTCCACATGACCCAATTTGAACCCCGAAGATTGGGCCAAAACTGTGGCCTCTAGTGTGTTCACAAGCAATTGTTGACGACGGACAACTGACGACGCACGACGCACGACGGACAAAAGGCGATCACAAAAGCTCATCCGAGCACAAGTGCTCAGGTGAGCTAAAAAGAAAGGCCTTTATATTTCCAACATTTCACGTGTTTCATGTTTCAACTTTTCTTTTACGTGCTCTGAGATATAGAAAGTTATTTTTCAAAGAAACGGCAAAAAAATCGGCAAAACGATGTTCATGTCTATTATTGCCCTTCGACAAATAACTTTATAATTAATGGTCCGATCATTAAAATCTTCATACCATTAGAACCGCATTGCATCACGCTAATAATACTGTTCTTTATGTTATTTTCAAAAATTAATAGTTTCTTAGAAAAAACAATCAAATGATAGGGACTAACTGCAGAAATGCATGAAAGGAACGGTTTAAATGAATTCTTATTTCTCATCTAACTTCCTTATAGGATATCCGATGTCCAATTTTAAAACGCTAGGTACCATTAGAAAGGCCTTTGAAATTTCCAACATTTCACGTGTTTCATGTTTCAACTTTTCTATTACGGGCTCTGAGGTATAAAAAGTTATTTTTAAATAAAACGGCAAAAATCGGCAAAAAAGATGTTCATGTCTATTATTGCCTTTCGGCAAATAACTTTATAATTTATGGTCCAATCATTAAAATCTGCATATCATTAGAACCACATTACATCATGCAAAAAATAATTGTATGTTATTTTTAAAAAATCATTAGTTTCTACGAACAAAAAAAGGAATCAAGTGATCGGGACTTAATGCGGGAGTGCATGAAAGAACGGTTTTACTGCATTCTTAGTTTTCATGTAACTTCCTTATATTAAATCCAATTTTAAAAAGCTAGGTACCGTTAGAAAGGTCTTTTGATTTCCCACAATTCCCTTGCTTCATAATTGTATGTATCTTTAAACACTTTGTAGATACGGGAGTTTAAACCTTGAGCATACTTCAAAAATCGGGGATAAATATGTTCAAAACGTTTTGTTTTTCCCTATAACTTAATGAATATTAGGTCAATCTTTAAAATTTAAACACCAAAAGAACGGCCGGGCATTGATCTACAAATCATATTCATACTCTTATTAACAAAAATCAATAATTATCCAGATATAAGTAGTAAAGTGCGCTTAGGGTTGCAACATCTTTGTTTTTCTGCAATAACTCAACTGATTTAATGCCGATCTTCAAAAACTATATATCATCTGAAAGGTCTTTCAAAGCACTACAAATTATACGCATAGTGTCTCGATAAAATATTTTTCGTTTTTTAAATATTTAAGGCCGAAGTAAAAACCGATAATTGACATGTGACCTTGACCGTAGCTATTTTCCGGAAGCGGAAGTGACTGATGACAATAAGAGGCTATGTTGCACCTTCAGTGAAAATTTTATGCAAATCGGTCAAAAACTTTGTCTTCCAGTGCTAAAAAAACGTATATTTTGGATAAAAATTTGATAACGCGTCATGACGTCAATTTACGTCATACGACGTCAGTCTTCTTAGAGCAGAAAGAAATCAATAGGACACATATTCTGTTTAACTTTCATGTTTCTAGCTTATCTGAGTGCATCGTAATACTTCAATACATTTTCTGGTCCAAAGTTCGAAACTTGGTTCAGTCATAGATCCTTGATCTTTTCAAATATTGCAAAATGTATATAATCCTGCACAACAATAACTTAATATATAAATTCTGTAAAAAAATCAAGTAAATCGGTCCAGACATGACGGCTGTAGAGCGCGTACAAGCTTCGTAGCTTTTTTTTCAGCCCTGACGTCATGTGAAGTCACATGAAGAAAAAAAATATGACGATCAAAAGCGCCAAAGTCACTGTGCCTACTGTTAAATTTTCATGCTGCTAGCTCATTGGCAACCTGTTTTAATTTGAACCTCAAAAGGAAGAAAAAAGTAGAATAATAATAATAAGAAAAAAACATAACAAACCCAATAGGTCTTTCTGCTTGAGGCAGAAAGCCCTAATTAGGGCTAAGGACCAATGAAATTATTCATTTTCCGTAAACAATAAGATAAACCATAGCTTGCAAATAGCCTGCTTGTGGTAAATGCAGAGAGTCTGCCGGTGCTTCAAAAAGTGATGTGCAGAGAGATCTCCCGTGCAACGACAAAACCGAAAATAGGGGGGTTTCAAGAAATTTACATTAAAAACGGCCAATTTACCGATATCTTCTTGAAGAATATACTTAAAAGAATACATTCGATGGTCATATTATAGACATAATCAAAGCAATAAGCTGCTGAAGCCTGTAGAAAGTGCCGGAGTTGTGCTAATGTTGGTACATCACTAAACTGTTCGGCCGAGTTTCAGGTCGCAGTCGCTAATTTACACGCATATACTCTAATATTCCGTGCAATACTTAATATTGAGCAACTCACCTTTGAAAAGTGATCATTGGTCTGTTTCTTTTCCCTTCCGCCCAGCGTTTGCTAGTGTTTATGGCAGAGAATGACCGGTGCGAACGCAGAGAGCCTGCCAATATAGCGATTTCCGCAGAGAGCCTGCCGATATGGGTATGCACCGTGATTTACTATTTTATTCCCGCGACTGTACACGAAAATAAAAAAAAAAGAATTTTGATATGCAGAATTAATAGGTTTAAGTTTAATTGCTTATATTTTGAATACCTATAAAACCAGATCCAAATATGCTACAATGGAATTGTCGGGATTTTCAGGCCATTTATTGTCGTACCTAGAATACTACAAGTCAAGTTATAAGAAAGCGATATCAAAATAAAGATTTATTTATTTTTGCCATATGGCTTATTTCACAAAGTTTATGCATGAGAAGTCCATACGAAAAAAAAAAAAAGAGTAAAAGGTAGGGAATTTAATATATATTCTTTCTAGCGGTATTAATCTTTATATGTTTCAATGTTAGCAGAAAGTCCTATCATTCGTATCAACGAATGAAATCTAGTTATTATTATTCTTTTTTCCAACCTTTTCATGTTGCTATTTCATTAAGTTGCTGAAGGTCTAGAAATTCTATCAACAGACACCTGAAGCAATGGCATTTTGGAATATGTTGTTTTTATCTTCACATGCCGTCACATAACGTCAGAACTAAATATAGCTACCAAAGTTTGTACGCGCTGTACAGCCGTCATTTATGGACGGATTGTCATGGAATTTTCACAGAAGTTATATATTTAAGACCTCATTGTGCAGGATTATATAGGTTTGCCAAGATTCGAAAGAACTAAGGTTCTATGGCGAATCCAAGATTCGAACCAAGGACGTCAAAGTTCAAATATATATAAAATCGATTCTAGATGAGATTGAAAGTTGATATTTGGCGAGATTATTCCACTCTGTGTTTCATTGCATTTGTAAATGAACATATTGACATTTTGATTCAATGTTTAAAATTTTCATATGACGTCACATGACGTCAGAACTAAAAATAGCTACCAAAGTGTGTACGGGCTGTACAGCCGTCATTTATGGACGGATTGGCATGGAATTTTCACAGAAGTTATAATTACTTAGGTAAAATTGCATTTTGTAAAGATGAACGTCATATGACGTCATATGACGTTATCAAGTTGTATAGAATTTCCGATTACTTGATGTCAATTTACTAATGTTGCAAGGGTTCATAAACAATGGAAATTGAAAGTCATTTGTAGGTGATCATGAACATTTTGAATCAATGTTTAAAATTTTCATATGACGTCACATGACGTCAGAACTAAAAATAGCTACCAAAGTTTGTACGCGATGTATAGCCGTCATTTATGGACTGATTGGCATGGAATTTTCACAGAAGTTATATATTACGATCTCATTGTGCAGGATTATATAGGTTTGCCAAGATTCGAAAGAACAAAGGTTTTATGGCGAATCCAAGATTCGAACTAAGGACGTCAAATTTCAAATACGTATAAAATCGTTTCTAGATGAGATAGAAAGTTGATATTTGGCGAGATTATATGTCTCTGTATTTCCTTTGCATTTTGTAAAGATGAACGTCATATGACGTCATATGACGTCATTAAGTTGTAAAGAATTTCCGATTTCTTGATGTCAATTTTACTCATGGTGCAAAGCTTCATAGACAATGAAAATTAAATGTCCTTTGTACATAATCAGGAATATAAGATTCAATGTTTAAAATGTTCATATGACGTCACATGACGTCAGAGCTATAAATAACTATCAAAGTTTGTCCGCTCTGTACAGCCGTCATTTATTGATAGATTGGCATGGAATTTTCACAGAAGTTATATATTACGACCTCATTGTGCAGGATTATATAGGTTTGCCAAGATTCGAAAGAACTAAGGTTCTTTTGCGAATCCAAGATTCGAACCAAGGACGTCAAATTTTAAATACGTATAAAATCGTTTCTAGATGAGATAGAAATTTGATTTTTGGCGAGAGCTTATACGTCCCTGTGTTTCCTTTGAATTTTGTAAAGTTAAACGTCATATGACGTCATCAAATTGTAGAGAATTTCCAATTCCTGAATGTCAATTTACTCATGCTGCAAAGGTTCATAGACAATGAAAATTTAATGTCCTATGTAGGTAATCATGAACATTAAGATTTAAGTCCTATTGGGTTTGTACTGTTTTTTTTTTCTTATTCTTATTATTCTTTTTCTTCTTCCTCTTATATTTGTGTTAATTTCGATGTGTTGCCATTAACTCAGAACAATGAAAATTGTAAGGCATATATTTCACACCATGAGCTTTAGGGTGCAATGAATTTCATATTCATTTGACGTCAGATAACGTCAGACTTGACGTCAGGTGAAAAAGTTTGTACGCGGTCTACAGCCATTATTTCTTTACTGATTCAAAATTTCACAAAATGTGTATGTTAGGCTCTAGTTGTGCATCCCGTTGTCCGTTTTTCAAAATTCGAAAAGGCAATGGTTCTATGGCGAATCCAAGATTCGAACCATTGACGTCAACTTTCAAATGCATATAAAATCGCTTCCAGATGATCTATAAAGCTGATATTTGGACAGAATATAAGTCTCTAGGATTTCTTTATATTCTCAGAAGATGAACTTCATATGACGTCATATGACGTCATGAGGTGAAAAGTAATTTCTAATTTTTACCTATTAACTTCTATATGTTGGAATGGTCCGAGCACCTTGAAAATTTATAGGCCTAATGCTTCAGATAGAACATTTTGCATTTCAATGATTTTCATTTGCCTATGACGT
>CM037780.1:22051544-22101544 GCA_021229015.1 Solen grandis | reverse complement strand
AGCAGACGATGACTGATTTATGTAAACCAACATCTATTCTTATGATGGTAGCTGTTATTAATCTGATAGCGAAATTCACACTTCATAATTTTAATACAGCTATTACAGCATGCCCATTTACCCCCTATAAAGGGTTTTTATCCCTAAATTGGTCAAATACCCCCCAAAAAATTATAGGGATTCTCTATATGAAAGGATACAAAGTTAAGGAAAAATAGCAACTTTATCCCCAGTTACAAAAGCCGGAGAGCACCCTATAATAAAATGGACACTGTGAGTATGATTATGTTTGTATTATTTGGTTCATATTGAATTTTGCACTCCAATCCATGCTGTTAGGAGGAACAAAACAGAACTTCATTGCAACTACTGTTTATAGATTTTGTCTCTATATGTGCTCCATACTTGTGACAGACTCACTTTGAGTTCACTGTTGAGAACTCAATACGCCATTTTGAAAATGTTTAAGACTGATGTTGTTATTTTTTTAATTTGTCTGCAGTTACCATTAACAATTTATTACATTTGAAGGGAAGATATTGAATTGATGCATTTCATGATATCTTTAAAAATTGGGACCGTTTTCTTCATTTTTCTTAATAACTTCTCATGGGTGAGAACTGGATACTCCAGTTCAGGTCATCAAGTTAATTTAGGAGCTACTAAGCTGTTTCTATTGTAACAAGGACAGGATACATTCTCTTCCTCTCAATGAACTGATTTTCAGACTATGTACACTAATGCAATATTTCATCTCCAATGTGACTGATTTTACAGGGAAACCACTGACAATCAGCAAAATGAAAATGTTTGAGAAACATAAGGCCAAGTGCAAATAAGGGTTCATTTTTGTGTCTCCAAGAATAAAACATAAATATCACCAAGGAAAATAATAAAGCAACTTTGAAATTGATGTTTTCTGAAAGGTATGATTGTGATGGTATTGTGGTGAAAATTTCAGGTTAATCGGATGATTGGTTCGAAAGTTATAGCAGATTGAAAAATGCAAAGAAGTCGAAAATCGCTGTTTTTTGTGTGACATGCACTTTATTACCTTTTTTAATTTTTAATGGGTTTTAACATGGATGTATCTTTGTATCCATATATTTAGTAAAATCACCAACTGATTTTTATCAATAGTTAAAAGTTACATATTGATGACATATTTGAAAAAAAGGTCAAGATGTCTCCAAAATCTAAATTTTGAAGTCACCAATATAAAGGTAAATCAGAAATAAGCAAATAATAGGTTTACTTAAGCAAACAAGACTGAAAATGGTGCAGGTAAGATGTAGCTTCAAATTTTGATCATTTGCTTTGATTAGTTTGCATGTCACACTGCTTGGTTGTATCATTTGCTACTATGAAAAATATGTCCCAACCATAACGGTTAACACCCTCCTTATGTTTATTGGTAACCTTTACCTTACAGTTATGCTTTGCACTTCTCACAAGCCCTGTTTTATTTTCCTTGATGCCTATCAGAACTTTTGCATTTCAAGAGATCTTTCAGCCAATCTATGGGAAAGCCCTAAGAGGAAGAAAACGTAATGTCCCAACCATAACAGTTCTGTCCCAACCATAACGGTTAAATTCCTCCCCTCTGACATTCATTTAACATCTTTTAAAATTAAATCAGTCGTTTATTTAGTTGTTTTATAGTTGTTTAAGTGACACAGGTCAGTCAGAATAATGGTATGTTGAATATTGTTCCTTTTTATTGTAATTCTTAAAATTAATGTTTATTCAGAAAGACAATTTGCAAACTCAAAACTACAAGCCACATGCTTTTTTAAAGCTTAGATTATGTTACATTCATTAATTCTGCAACAGAAAAAGATATTTTATTTTACTCTCTTTATTAAAACTCTGTTTTTTAAGACTTACGCAATGCAGACAGCTACCGTTATGGTTGGGACAATTTTAAAATCGATTCTTGCTAGTTAATATATGGTGTTTGGTTGCTGTTTCAGACTAAGATGGAGAAATTAGTCATTAAAATGAACTTCGGAAGGGACTTAAGGTCCAATAACTTACAAAAGAAAACAACTGTTGTAAAGAATGTTAAGCTAAGAGACAAAAAAACATATTGTGAAAAATAGAAAAACAATGAGCTAATGAATAAGAAAAAGTATTGCCCATTGTGCAAGTTACAGACAAAAAAAAAAGAACAAAGAAAAAAAATGCTAAACTAGATGTAGTTAAGAAAACAAGAACGGAAGAGAAAAGCTAAGTATTTTAAACAAGAGGGCCATAGAGGCCCTGGGACGCTCACCTGAGTATAGGGTTACCCAAGGAACATCTGTACTAAAACATTTTGAAATCTGGCAAGTAGCTTTATGGAGATAATTCTTAAAGTTTTCATAATTTATTTCTTTCCATTGCAACCAGAGTTCTACTTGGATCAAGTTTATTTTAGCAACTTTTGTGAAGCATCCCTGCCAAGTTTAATCAAATTCTGTCCAACAGTTTCAGAGGAAATGTCGTTTAAAGTTTTCACTATATACATACAAGGCAAATTAACCCCACCCATGGCAGCCATGTTTTCTTACGGATCAGAATAATTTTAGCAATCTTGGTAGAAGGTTACCGGGCCAAAGAACATCTGTACTAAAATATATTGAAATCTTGCTAATAGTTTTAAAGGAGCTACATGATTTTTAAAGTTTTTATAATTTTTTTCTTTCCATTGCCATGTCAACCAGATCTTCATAGATCAAGTTTATTTTAGCAACTTTTGTGAAGGTTCCCCCCAAGGATCATCCCTGCGAAGTTTAATTAAATTCTGTCCAACAGTTTCAGAGGAAATGTCATTTAAAGATTTCACTGTATACATATAAGGCATATTAGCCCTGCCCCTGGTGGCCATGTTTTTTTACGGATCAGAATAATTTTAGCAATCTTGATAGAGGGTTTCCCAAAGAACATCTGTACTAAAACATTTTGAAATCTGGCCAGTAGTTTTGAAGGAGATGATTTTTAAATTTTTCATATTTTTTGCTTCCATGGCAACCAGCGTTCTACATGGATCAAGTTTATTTTAGCAAGTTTAATCAAATTCTGTCCAGTGGTTTCAGAGGAGATATCATTTAAAGCAAATTGTTGACAACCGACAAAGACATGCAGACGCATGTGCAGGGTGATCCTAATAGCTCACCAATAGCTAAAAACTAAAGGAACTAAAACAAGCTGTTTCAGGTACTGAAAGCCACAAACATGCACCAAATGCTGGTAAAAAAAATCCACTACAGACCCGTGTGCAACCTGTGAATGTGCTTGTTAGTTAACAAAATGTTAGAAGGACAGACTGTCTTCATCTTGCAAGAACATGTTGAAAAAGTCTTAAAGTTAGTTTATTTAGTTCTAAGTGTATTTTAATGTTATGTTAGTTTGATGATGAAATACATCAGAATGACTTATTTCATCAGGAGATATTTAGCCTAAATATTTAGGCATATAAGTTGTCCCAACCATAACGGTAATTAATGTACTTTAAAATACAAAGTGTACTGGAATCAAAATCAAAATCTTATTTCAAAGTAGTTGTTCTGATCTAGAAATGATTTTGCTTAATACTGTAATGATCTGAGCTGGAATTATTATGTGTGAATCAAACATTTATTGTGAAAAGTGTCTTACTTATTGCTGCAATTAACATAGATCTACAAGAAGACTTGTGCCATAAATATCAGTGACAATTTCAATGTATTTGAAGACTTTGAACATCATATATTAAATTAATGGTGAAATGAAACAACATAAGGCTTGTTAAGATTTACAATTCAGCCTTAAAAACAAGAAGTGTAATATGTCCCAACCATAACGGTTAAACAGAAATTTCGCTACATTTTTGGTTTGGACGATGCTTAGTAATGCCTTTGAGTATCAAAGCCAGGTTGGTTTTATTTTGAAGGAATTTGATAAAGTTCTTATTTCAAATATTTATTTTAAGTAAATGTTCAATTACAATCTAAGAATAAAAATTATTAAAGGTGTGTTTCTTTGTATTGTTACATTTCCTGGCATCAAATTGCCATATTTTTTCAAGAATTTAGTTAATCTAAATGAAATATAGCTTGAAAGTTTGTCACATGCCCATGCCTAATGTATAATGAAAAAATATTGTCAAACCCAATGGTTTACATAACAGTTTTCAAATTTAAACATGCTTTATGAAGTGTAAAAACCCCCATCTTAGTTCTATCTAAAATCAATATATTTTTAAGAAAGCTGCATCTGTTTAAAAAAAAAGCATCCTTTCTGCGTTTTTCACTATATGTACTATGAAAAAGAACTAGCAAAAGCAGTCTCAACAGCAGTTCAGTTTTGGACCCTAATGTCACACTTTATTTGCACTTGGCCATAAAAACATTCATTTGATGAAGAAGTACCGATTTTATACCATTTTCATTAATGCTTAATTTTATCATTTTTTTAAACCATCTATTAAACCTACCGATAACACTCAACAAGCAGACGATGACTGATTTATGTAAACCAACATCTATTCTTATGATGGTAGCTGTTATTAATCTGATAGCGAAATTCACACTTCATAATTTTAATACAGCTATTACAGCATGCCCATTTACCCCCTATAAAGGGTTTTTATCCCTAAATTGGTCAAATACCCCCCAAAAAATTATAGGGATTCTCTATATGAAAGGATACAAAGTTAAGGAAAAATAGCAACTTTATCCCCAGTTACAAAAGCCGGAGAGCACCCTATAATAAAATGGACACTGTGAGTATGATTATGTTTGTATTATTTGGTTCATATTGAATTTTGCACTCCAATCCATGCTGTTAGGAGGAACAAAACAGAACTTCATTGCAACTACTGTTTATAGATTTTGTCTCTATATGTGCTCCATACTTGTGACAGACTCACTTTGAGTTCACTGTTGAGAACTCAATACGCCATTTTGAAAATGTTTAAGACTGATGTTGTTATTTTTTTAATTTGTCTGCAGTTACCATTAACAATTTATTACATTTGAAGGGAAGATATTGAATTGATGCATTTCATGATATCTTTAATATAAAGTTATGGGACCGTTTTCTTCATTTTTCTTGCAATAACTTCTCATGCTGGTGAGAACTGGATACTCCAGTTCAGGTCATCAAGTTAATTTAGGAGCTACTAAGCTGTTTCTATTGTAACAAGGACAGGATACATTCTCTTCCTCTCAATGAACTGAATGATAATAATCTTTATGCAATTTATTTTTATTGTAAGCAAGGCATTTTTTGAAGATTTGACACTTACAGGACTGTTGTAATTCATGCATTTCAGCAGGGTCTCTTTAATACTAAGCTCATGCAACTCTCTGATTGGTCGAAACATCATGTTGTATTGCGAGAACGAGATTGGTTTATCTGCGCCATTTTTAAATCTCACTGAGAGAAAGGGGAAATACGTGTTTTGTATCCACTTGTCTTTACTGTTTAAATCTGAATAGAACATTAATTATTAGTTCACACACAAAGCATAATCATTTCCATTTGTTTCCCCTCTTTATTTTTCTATTATAAGGCGGCTAATAAGGGTTAAAATAATACCAAAAAATGTTGTGTAATCATCCTGAGATCAAATGTTTACAAAATGGCGGATTTTGCAGGTTTATGTGTAATTTTATAAAATAACTTGTCAATAAGGAAAAGAACAAATATTTTATAATTTACACAACTTTGTAAGAAAGGAATGGGAAAATGTAAAAATATATGTGTTTTAAATTTTTGTCACACCGATCGGAAGATATTAAAACCCGAAAGTTTGCCTGAAAATCTGATTTTGATGTTTTTGATGATGACTACGAATTTACTAGCATATTATATTTTGTAAAAGCTTTTGTTCCAATGAACATTGAGATTAGATAAAGATGTTTAAAGAAAGAATATACACTCGGTCATATAACCATACCCAACACTTTGACATAAAATGAATATGTAGCACTTTATCATTGGTTTAATTATCACTTCGTTTTTTTACTTTTGAGGGACGATAATTGGCCCGTCACAAAAAGCAATACAGCCTTATTTTTCTAAATTATGTATTCTATGTTGCTGTACAATATCAATACTGCTATTTTTATATTACATATATTTCCATTGCATTAAAACCGTAACTTCACACAATTGAATTTTGTTTATGTGTGTTTTAGCTGAGAAAAAGGGGGATATTTCAAGTGGGGGGGGGGGGGGGCATTTTATTTATATAGTGGTTGTATTCTATTACTGGTTGAAATCGATAGTGTATGAATAAGTTAATTTTGGAATAATAATATAAATAATTATTTGGGAAGGAAACATTCCCTAAGAATTACTCTTTTTAAATAAGGAAATGAATCTCAAACTGAAGGATTAACTGTATTATAATGTGTGTGTGAGAGTGTGTGTTTAAAAGTTCATTTTATTTTTATTACAAAGACACATAGTATTGTAGAGATTTTTGTTTATGGTTAAACCAATGTTTGTCAATGTTTGGATCTATTTAAAGAATATAAACTCCTGTGTGACAATTTCAAAATACAGGAATTCATACCTCTCACTTGTGATTTGCCTTATTTCCTCTGTTACCGATAAGAAGTTCGAATCACAATTTTAAAAAATTACAGAGAATATCCTTGCGTTGTTTCCTAGCACTTTGCTTCACAACATTTATGTTTGATTCCAGATCTTAATACTCACCCCCATTATAATTTAAATCCCGTTTGCTGTATGTCATAACTCCCCATACCCTTTCCAAATATGTATTTCACAATAATATAAAGAAAGTTATCTGAAGATGGTGTGTGAAAAACAATTTTGCTCAATTAGCAGATTTCCTTCTTCATCGTTATTTTTAAATGGTCTCATTTCAATAAATTATCACCTGACGCGGTTTTCTTATCTGATCAAAGAAAATAAGTCACATGTAATTAATGACACCGCATTCTTCATTTAAGCTCAATAAATATATAAAACTGAAAACGTGAGGGAAACATTTGGCAGACGGACTGATTGTCAGCTACCGTCTTTTCAATAATTTTTCAAAAATGCTTAAAGTAAAATCCTATTAACAAATAAAATAAACTCTAATTATATCTCAAAATACTTTTGACCATAAACTACAACCTCCGGTAATAAGAAGTGTTTCAATCCAGTAAGTATGAAAATATGAGACTTAATATTCTACCCCATTACCTCCAAATAACAGAAACAGTAAACTTGATTTTAATATCATTCATATATTTTTTTTAAAAGTTGTTATCAAATATTGTCGATTTTGGATTCAGTAATTATAAAATGGGGATCAGACCTCTTTATATATAAGTAATAAATAGACCCCAACTAAAATATTTATTGGCTTAAAAAAGGGGGCTACAGGGAAAAGTTATAACACAGGGTTATAAATCCTTGAAAGATGCCCATCTTAAAACCAGATACAGCTTGATGCCATATAGCAGGGTCATAAATCCCTGTTGTGATTTGAGCAGTGATATACCGACAAAAGACCCACAGCAACTTAATTATCTGTATTATGTTGAAACTATTTATGATGAATGTAAATTCACTGATGATAAATAAATTTCCGCACTTGTCTGCATATCAAGGAAAACTGCTGAATAAAAACTCTATAACTATTCAAGTTCAAAAAACTGTTTAGGAATCACTTTTTAGACATCAAAATATGAAAAAAGATTTACTTTTCGCAGAGGATCATAGTAATGTGCTTTAATTTGTCAAAAGTGACGTGATATGCGCCGTAAAAACTGTTATTAGTAAGCAATTACACTTCATGCATTTTTTGTGTTCTAAAGTTTTATTCTTTTCACGATTTTTCCATCCATAGTATAATTAAACACACACACACACACAAACTAACTGCATAATATTCTCATGTTGTTTACTTTACAGCATTATAATTTTGATATATCTAACTGACCACATAATATTTCATATGACAGAAAATTTATCAGTCTTTTTCAATACATCTTGTATTAGACCTTTCAATAAAAAAAAGGAGAAATGAAAAAATCTTGTAAACTAAATATAAAAATGCGAGTATATGGTCGGAACTTCAGCAAACGGGAATGGGTTGTGCTGACTTAGTATTGGCCGATTTGTCAAGGGCTGTATGGAGCATGAATTGGGCTGCAGTTACCCGGCTGCAGTTACCTGTATCGCGACAACATGATAAACCGATAATCTTACTTGCTTTCACTGTAGTTTCATGTTCATGTATATATAGAGACCCTTATTTCATCGACAACTTGTAACCTTTTAAACATACATGTAGTAGCACTGACTGGTGACAGCATCCATCAGAGAATTGTGAATTCCTGAAGGAAATAACACTATACCTCCCTGACAAATATGTTATTATGCTAATACGTTTTGTTACTTCTCTTTCAAGTCCAAACCAGATTGCGATGGTATACACCAACTACAGGTGTATGGAATACGGCCAATACGAAAAAAATAACCGGAGCGGATCTCAGTAGAGATTAGCGAATTAGTGTCATCCGTTTCAACATGACATTTTAAGATGTCGCTAATTATAATTTCATCAAAAGTAAGAATGATACATACGTCAATGCTTCAGAACATGCCCTGTACAATCTCCTGAAAGAAAACAATAATTTGTGAATCTATGTGTACATGAACAAGTTACAATGTGAAAATCATTTTAAAAATATAAAACACTGAGTGTCTATGAGGCCGTTTAAGATGCACTGAATGTGTCGTGTTTTCCAGTCATGCAAAGAGTGGCCTATTTTGTCACTCCTGCAACAATATTTTCTTTTTATAACATTTTCAGGAGATAATGACAAATTTGAAGAAGATCAAGTTAGATTATAATAGTACGATAAAACAAATGATAAGCGAAACGAAACAAAAGTTTTGTTTTTACACATACTGCAGTAAGATTATTATTATTACACAACGCGGATTCTGTGATTTGAAATTAAGGCAACATGGAGAAAGGAATCCATAGAAGTATCTGATACAAATACAATAAATACCTTGCTAGATTAAGAGAAGAACCATGCAGCTTTAAGACCTGTTTTCCTTCTACTTCACACACTGGTTTGCAAATGGCGACGAATATACATGATAGGTCAAAGGTTATAAAGCCGACTCCAAATAAGGAATTTAGCCCCGCCTTTTTACAGGATGTAAACAAAAACAATTTTTCCTATTGCGTTTATAAAATCAACTGTAAGGTAAGAATGGTATATTTATTTGCATAGCTTTGATTTGAATACATTGAATTTTCTAAGATTATATCTATAAGAAAACAGTCTTACATTTTTTGCTATATTCATTGAGACGTCATTTTAAGTTATTTTTACTTTTCACTAGCATAAATTTCTCTCATTGCGCATGACACATTCATTATTATGCAAAAACGTCATTCTCGGAACAAAATTTCATTGGATTAGGCACGCCGAGTAAGGATGGTCTCATCCAATGAAAATGAAGTATTTTGCAGCAAACTTGACATAGCAGTTTTAACGTAGCGTGGGTTATTCATTGCGAAGAGGAATCTGTTCTGATATATTGGTGAGTTAAATTTAATTTTATTCACTCAAATAATTGTTGAAGAACCATAAAAGGTTGCCTTTGCATAAGAAAAATCTTTTCTCGAATACATACGTGTGTTCCGAATAACTTGCATTTTTATTTTCACATTGCAATTTTTATTTTTATATGACGGGTGTTGCATACTATCTGCATAGCAGGACGGCCATTGCTTGTAACGATGATCAAGAAGGAAAAAGACGATCAATTCGCATTCAATTTTACAGAGATCGCCGCTATAACATGCATTCAAATTTTCACAAATAACAGAATTGGTCAAGAATAAAGGTCTTACGATCTTATTTAACGAATATCTTAGGATAAAATGTTGTTTGAGGCTACTGAAAATTTTGTGTTCTTTGTGATTACTGCCATAGACGGCCATAGTGAAACGCCTTGCTCTATGTATTCAACGTTGAAGCTATGGCTCTATACAAACCCTATGTACCATACACTTTGTATAGTGGTGTTAACAACATTCGTAGAACTTGTTGGAATTCAAAAAATAATTATATTTTCAATAACAGAATTGTATGAGAATGATTTTTAAGGGGACTTTCATTCATCAGCCGAGATTCCGACATCTTTAAGGTGAACTTTGAGGTCGTTCTTCTTGGCGAAATTTTCATGGCGGATTTTCTCAGTAGCAATGCATTTCCCATAGAGCCCTATATGATAACGGAGCACATAGTATCATATAGCGTGTAGAGGGGTGACATTTTCGGACATCATAAATATGTTATATTTGTGTTTTTACAAGAAGGGAGGATTCATTCTTTGTTCAACAGCACTTGATTGAACCAGCCGAATTAAAAATGGCGGTTCTTTTGTACATGAAGAGCAAAATTATGCAAATTAGATCTGCTGTTTGAACAACAAAGAAAGAAATTTGATTTTGATTTTCTCAGTATTATTTGATGTAATATCACTCAGTATGATACAACATGTCATTTTGAGTTGAAAATTGTCAGATTTAGTTACACTTTGTCTTAATATGCAGTAGATTTTCTAAATGATGACCTAATTTTGGACTTTGTGTTTTTAGTGACAGTTCTTTTTTTTTTTTAAATTTTTTTTTTTTTTTTTTTTTTTTTATTACATTCATTTTTTTTTTTTCTTTAGAATGTGTAAGTTAAATAATTTTATAACATAAGAAAATTAAATTATAGAACTAACAAAAGTGTGGAAGAAAATGATTTTTTTTCTTGGCAGATAATATTGATAGCTAATCATGCCAAAGAAGGACGTTAACAAGCCGAGAGGACGCATGTCCTCCTATGCTTACTTTGTGCAGTGTTGCCGTGAGGAGCACAAGAAAAAGCATCCTGGCGAAAATGTTGTCTTTGCTGAGTTCACCAAAAAGTGTGCTTCAAAATGGAAGGTACTTAAGTTTTGTCAAATTTGTATTTGTCTGTTGATAGTGAGGATTGAGAGAGAAGATATTCAAGATGTTTTCAAAAAAAAAAAAAGTTTATTTCAGCTGGATAGATTATAATGAACTTAGTAAATTTGCTTTTCCATCTCTTAATTCTGAATATTGGAAGTAATGTAATGCAATGATAAACTCTTAAAGCATTTGAAAGTATAAATGCATTCCAAAAGAAAATATTCATGATTTTTTTAACAGTTATTATGAGAAATATCCTTGGGTAACCCTTCACAAAAGTAGTAAAATAAAATAAGCTTGATCCATGTAGAACTGGTTGCCATGGCAACCAACAGAATTTAATTTAAAAAAATACAGATGTGTAAAACCAATTGTCAGAATTAAATTTTATTGGCAGAAAATTAATGGTCACCTCATGACTGTCCTCCATTTTTGCTAGAATGAAATTGATTCCTTGAGAAATAAGGGCCCCAAGGGTGCGATCTAGTTTCCTTATATACTCCGTATAGAAAATTTCAAATTTATTCTTCTGTGAAACAAATGGTCAGAATTTGATACAAATGGTCACCACATGACTTTCTGCCATAATTGCAAAATTAAAGTTGATAAGTTGAAAATTGAAATATAAGGCCCCTACGTGGCTGGCTATTTATATACTTCATATAGAAGACTTCAAAAATCTTCTATAAAACCATTGTTTAGAATTTATTTTCTTATGGCATGTATGGTCACCTCATGGCTGTCTACTTAAATAATTTATTTTGATATTTTGTCAAGTTTTGAAAAATTAGGCCGATTGGTGTCGGATAGTTTCCTTATACCTGTATACTATAATAAGTCTATTTCAAAATTCTTCTTTTCTGGAACTAATGATCAGAATTAGTTCTTGTTTTGCTCTAGTTTCATACCATAATTGCATAACGAGGGGTGAGAGCGAAACTAGGCTAAGTGCTTATATATGTATAAGCAATTTTGATCCTTTTGAGGTCTCAAGATTTACTAACTTGAGAATTCTTTGTATCTGAAACTTGAATCTGGTTGCTGCTGGAAGAAACCAGGTAAAATCAAGTAGCTTGAATAATTTAAATAAGCTTATGTTCTCTGGTGAGCAATCTTGTCATATTGTCAGTCTGTCAGATCCATATTCTGTGAAAATTGATTGGCCCTGCAAGTATTTTGTCATTTGGTACATAGTCCAGTGCTTATTTTGACCCCTGCCCCAATATCATTGCAGGAGATGACACCAAAGGAGAAGAGGCGTTTTGAGGAGATGGCGGAGAAAGACAAGGCAAGATATCAGAAGGAGATGCAGAACTACACCCCACCCACTGGCGACCCTTCAGCCAGAGGCAAGAAGAGGACCAAGGACCCCAATGCACCTAAAAGAGCCTTGTACGTTGACTGTGTTGTGTTGTATAACAGGTGTTTGTTATCATTTGATTAACTGTCAGCATACATGAAGGGGGTTTTTCTGTAAGTTAATCTGATTTAGCACGTAAACTAGAATTTGACTGGATTGTGGTAGGTCGTTGGTTATACCTGGTTGCCACATTTTGTCAGTTAGATAATCTATTGCCATTTTTAGGAATTTTTCAGAAAATTTATTATCTATTTTGTACTTGATTGTCTGTATATTTTCTGATAGAGAAAACATACACAATTTTTTTAATGACCAGGGCTCAAAGTTGACACTCACAAAATGTGAAAGAAAAATTAATCTTGCATTTGTGTTCTAGCAGCTCACATTTTTTTTACAAGTGCATATTTTGAATCAGCATCATGTTTTTCTATCAAACGAAAATCTACAGAATGTAGCAATAGTTTAAACATATGCATACTTGCTAGATTGACACATTGTATTTATTTACATACTTTTTCATTACTTGGCAACTACATATAGTACACAGTCTGACCCTCAGTATTTATCATTTTATGCAGCCAGTACATGGTAAACAAAATGCTAAAGTGTAAAAAATAAGTTTTTTCACCACTTGAGAAGGAAAAAACAATTACAATTAAGAAGAAAAATAAAATAATGTGACTGGGTGTGGTATCATGTCATATGTCTACGGCGTGATACTGCAGTGTAACAACACTATATCAGTCACAAGTAGACATCGTCTCCAAATGACTGAAATACTGTCAGTGGGACCTTAAACCCAACAAACAAACAAACAAGTTCAACATACAATGTTAGTGAGTTAAAAACGATGCGGAACTCGACGGTATCCAAAATAGTTGATTTGATATTGATTAAAGCACATTTTTGCACATCACATCACATGATGAGCTTAAATAAAAAGTTGAGTTTGAGCCCTGATGACACTCCTTTGTTACTTCTTTGTCTCCTGTAGTATTTATTCCAATCTCACCTCTTCTAATTATTTTTCCTGATTTATGGTATAAATATAACTTGAAGAGATTTGGTGTATCCTATAAAAAAAATGTTTAAGGGGAGGTAACACTTGCCACACTCTCTGTAGATGTGTCTTGTAAGAGTTTTCTTTCTTGCATTAAAGTGCATACTGAATTCCAATATTTCTTGTGAAATGAAATAATTTTAGAAATGAATGTGAAAAGGGGCATTTCAAAAAGCCTTTTGGATATTATTTTTTTTATTTATAATGGGAAATTTAATGTTGGTTGCAAGTTGTCAGGTATCCAAATGTTGTTACTTTGAAATATGTACTTGAACAATTGATTGAATGAAATTAGTTACAATCTTTAATATATTTTTTAAGGTCTGCCTTCTTCCTGTTTTGCAATGATGAGAGGCCAAAGGTGAGGAAGGAGTACCCAGATTACACTGTAGGAGACGTGGCCAAGGAGCTGGGGAAACGCTGGGAGAAAGTCACTGACAGGTCCAAGTATGATAAACTGGCCTTAGTGGAAAAGAAGCGATATGAATCTGTAAGTCTTGATATTTTTCACCAGTTTTCTCTTAACTTTATAATTTAAATGCTATATTCGATATGGTATAGATAAATTTTTTATTTATGATGTAAAATTCATTCAGTTTAATGAGGGTACTCTCTACTGGACTCCTAGTTCCATATCTTGCTGAAGACTTATATGATAAACATGCATTCTTCAAATCATATTACTTTTAGCTTCAGGGGTTTTCTGCCTATTTTAGGGTCTAAATATCAGCTGCATTCCCATTTTATTTTTTTTCAAATGATTTTTTTCTTCAAATGTATCTATAAAAGAAAGTGCCTTTTTAAATAATATGTTACTCATACTAAGTTGTTTAACTGCTGCTTAAAGCTTCCCAGTAAGGTGGAATATGCCAGTAATTTTTCCATAATATCTGAATTGAGGATGAAGGTCCCTTTCCCAAAATGGCAGGAAAAAACCCTGAGCTTACCCATTATAAATATCTTGCAAATTTTAACATCATTGACACAAATATAGGGTAATATGATAATGATTATGTGAAGTTTGATGTTCAAACCTTCAGTTTGTTGTGTTATTGGATTTAAAATATCTTAATTGACTTTGTAGGAGATGGCTCGATACAAAGCTGGAGTTGCAAGCCCCAAGAAGGCTGTTAAGTCTCCCAAGAAACAGAAGGTTGAGGAGAGTGAGGAGGATGACGAAGAGGAAGAGGAAGAAGAGGAGGAGGAGGAAGAAGATGAGGAAGATGACGAGTAAATCACTGTTGATGTGGAACAAATGTTTGAATAGTTCTAAATGTTGTATTTAAAAGTTTCAAATCACGTGGTCTGCAAACTATTTGTTAATGATGAGATCAATTTTGGGACTGCTTTTTATCTTAGTTTTTTTTTCTTTTCTTTTTTCGAAAATATATTTTCATTTACTCGTTTTTGGAAGGAAATCTCATAGAATTTTTTTAAGTGCTGATAATTTACTTCTATGTTTTAGCATTGTTGACATTTTAGAATGAGACCAGAGAAAATCACAATATAGATTTTTTGTTATCTTGTGCTAACATATTGTGTCATCATTCATATTTTCATTATTCATCACTCGATCATTTCTTCTAAATCATTTACATGAGCAAAAGTCAATGCAGTCCATGACTTGTAGCTGGTACTTGATTATTGAAAGAGTAACAAAGATGAAATTAGAATGGGAGTTTCCTGCTACTATACAAATTACTCTTTTATTAGATAACGTATTTATGATAGTTTAAACAACAAATCCTGATATGCTAAAGGGAATAGATATGCTTTTATAGCACCTTATGTATATCACAAGTGTTCTGTATAATTTATGATAAACCATGTTTTAATATAAGAAGAGTTTGTAAAGAAAACTTGGCAATTCTGGCCTGAATGTGCTTGCTTTGCTTTATAAATCATTAGCTGAGAGTTCTTAAGGACTTGTTATGCGTTTTCATCATGAAAATGGTCAATCACATCTTTTCAACTAACATGGTTCTTTTAGATTGTCTCTGTGCTGTTCATGAACTCATTCTTCATTTGTAAATATCACCATATTCATTTTATTGTTTTTAAAGTAAACTTAAGTTTTTAAATGCTATCTTATTGTCATTATTGATTGGATACATATGAAAGATCTCTATTTTAAGCCACGGAATTCAACAACCACTATATATTGTACAAGTTTGGCAATGGGTTAAAATTCCACGTCAAATGACCTCCTGTTCAACACAGGATTTACCAAACTAAGTCTCGCGCTGAACATCCTCATGGCCATTGATATATTTTTAGATCATTCGTAAGAATTAAATGGAACTTTTTTTTTTATTGGTTCACTGAGGTAAAGTAACACAGAATGAAAAGGTATCAACGATTGTTTATGCTATTCTCAAGCCTGCAAGACTCTCCAGGTTTTATATGGATGCACCACCTTTGTCCTGGGTGTTGGAATGTCTGAGTTGTCCTGGAATTGCTGCCATCTATATAGGTGTCTTAAGCAATAAGATTTATTCACAGAAATGGAAAAACGTATATCCAAATAATGTTACTGAATGCTCAGTGTGCTGGTCACGGATTTGGTGCACTGAGCAGATAACAGGGGACCTTAAGTTTACAATATATATTTGCTTTGTCAGTAAGAGTGCTCAAAGCCTTTGTGTATATATCTCTCTCTGTATAGTAGGAAAATGTTTAGTTTTTTACTGTAAAATAAACCCTATTTTACAGCACCCTCTGTGTTTTGTTGAGAATGATTAATGCCACTCAAACAAGGAGCAAGTTTCTTAACTGTTTCTTTTCTAAAGATTTAGAAATAGTGCAGTGCTTGTAACCAGTCGAACTAGAAAAGGAGTTAAAATATCTACAAATCTATATTAAAAGTTCCTTTACACATTTAACATTGAATGGGAAATTTCTTACAACTTTACACTAAACCCCCTTGACAGTTGCTAGATTGCTTGCGGTAGGTCGGTGGTTCTACCCGGATGCCTCCGTGCATTCGGGGTCTTCCTCCACCTGTAATTAGCTATATGACTGAAATACTGTCGAAGCGACGGTAAACTCAGATAGTCAGTCAGTTGCTAGTTTAGACCAGTACTTTCAGTAAAAAAAAATCTTTCTTCATAGGGGATCGAACTCGACCATCGGAGCCATTGTCATGTACGATACTGTTGGACGACGGCACACGTGTTGCTGCCTTATTTTAAAGATTGACAAAGTGTAAATTATTGCCATTTGAATTAAGGAAATATTAGAACAACCTTCTTATCCGTAGTCGAGTAGGGGTGAAAATCCACAGTATAATGAAATGGTACTACTAAACCATGACGTCTTGAAAATTGTAGAAAAGAGGAAAAAATACTCATATACATATAGTACTAAAATGAATGCTTATACCACCGTTCATATGATATAATGATCGATAACAAAAGTAAAAGGAGGTGTATTTTTTCTTGCATGTAATTTGATCCAAATCGTGATTTGTACAATGCTGGAACAATGATGCTTCCTTTTAAATGTGATTCCCGGATGACAAAAACTTATTCAACAAAGATAAGAAATGTACCTGAATTACGTTTTTTTTTCTCGTGACTTGGGGGGGGGGTGTTATGGAATTTGTATTGCTGAGACGCCATTCGGAACACCTCGCCCATTTTTACTTGTATGCAACCTTCGACGGATAAGGCCGAGTAGTTGTGATTGGCTGAGACGCGTAACATCCTGCAGACGCTTAACAGATCAAGAATCGCTCATAAAAGAGATCTGCGATCTAATGAGATGCATACGGTAATTGGTTTAATTGGAAATGAATTGAAAGCTCAGAATATTTATAATTGGTAATAATTCGCGTTACCTCTTGCTATCGCATGATCGTACACGTAACTAAACGAAAGCTTCTCTTGACTTGCTCTTCACCTAGATCAGAGTTGCGGATCTTCGCTAGAATTTTAGGTCTTTACGGATGGTCAGCTCTTAATGCATAGTTCCCGGTGTGATGTAGCACTGATAAGACATTTTTGGCAGATATTTTGTATGGCGTAAGTAAAAATACATGCCGAAATTCTTTTTAGAATGCGCCTGGGAAGTTCATGAAAATTCCTTGCCCCCGACGGGGATCTAACCCACAACTTTCGGATCAGCAGTCGGGTATGTTAATACTGGACCACGGCGCCCTTATGATGATATTTAGGTAGAGATCTAGGGCCACAATTCCTTTTCAGTTTTGTTGGGAAAAAAGATATGTCTAGTACTAAGAAACATGAGTTGTAAAGTGTCTGCAGCTCCAGGTTAAAATCGACCAATACTGATTTATTCCTATCACGGATGTACAAGTCGCATAGATTAGTGAATGATTTACTAAAATGCAGCAAATAAATTAATTGACGAAAAACGAACGAAAGTTTGTTTTTCCCTGTTTCCAAAAAATACAAGTCTAAGTTATATGAGCGGTTTAATTTTTTTAAAGATTTTATATAATTATATCGTACATCCACTTGTTTTTATACCTGTATTGGGGAAAGAGATATAAATGTGTCAATGTCCTGTCCGTAGGCCGTTATTTCGGTCTTTTCCATGGCAATGGGAACAGAACAGAACAAATTCCTTGATTAAGTCATATACATTTGAATAAAATATAAAAATGATACATAATTTGTACAGTTATGTATTACGCGATATAAATCATTCGTGACTTGAGTAGCTACAATATGGGTATTGATCGCCTGCAGTGATGACAATAGCTACTTTCAAATGTCTTACCAATGCTTAAAGTCTCTAGTGTTCACCGAAGTCCGTATTAAATGCAAGAGAAGTTCTCGATGCTCTCTGACAGGTCTTAGTCGCCAATTGCCGATACTTCCCTCGTCCAAAAATGCATAATCCCGGTAATTCTCCACTTTAGAATGTACGACACATTGATCCTAGTTAATTTGATTTAAAGGCTTTAGATATTAAATATTTAGGAGAAAAATAAGGTATGGAATCTATGAAAGATTGTGCTATTGAGAGAAAGCGAGCGTCCGCCCCGGGGATTCGTTCCCAAGTCGCGCTCTGTCAAATATAACAGTCTGGCACTGGTAGCTCCCTGCTTGACTCACAGCAAACTTACAAGGTAGTTCCAGGACTGGTTTTAATGTAATTGGATGTGGTATCAACTGTGGCTTGTTTACCGTGCTTAGGCAGCACTTATCTGTCTGATGTATACATGTTCCCAAAAGTCTGAAATACTTTCAGTTGGGCGTAAAACAACTAGCAATTTGAGGATTTCCTGCTCTTGTACACTTTCAAAGTTACACAGTTAGTCAAGAAGTGAATGCTTTGAAATATCAATCGGAAAAATATTACCCCCGGAAAAATCAGGGAAAATGTTATTACTGCAGTCTTTCGACAAAAAAATGCTTGGACTATTTTTAACTGTTCATGCATGAAATTGACCAAAGACCTTAAACCAAGAGATGCGCTACTAAAATAAGCCTAGGAATGAAATCTCGTGTACTCTCGCCGCGAACGCGAAAAGGACGTCAATTTATTTAATCTTTTTTTTCAAAGGGGGTCGCTAGTGTCTAATATGATGTGCATTTTTGGAAAATTGTTATCATTAAACGTCATTTGGTAAGTAAATAATCTTTAGATAATATGTGAAGCATATATGTACTATAGAAACAAGTCTTTGAGGATTTATAAGAAAACATTTTTTAAATTGTAACCCAATTATGGTGCAAAAAGCTTTCCTAAACTCAAATCTTAGTCTCTTTAGTGACATTAGCTCATCTGTTCCATATTTAATATGTTAGAGTTTAAATATTTATATTACATCGAATGCGAGGCAAGTTTTCACTTATATTAATCCCTCTTGATGCCGCGGCTGCTAGCGAGCCTGGAGAAATCCCACGTGCTCGGACGGGCGGCCACCCTATCCGCTAACGTGCGTGACCGGGAATTACTGGTGAGGAGTGAATTGCATTACCTCTTTTATCCATCCACAGTGTGTTTGACGGGTATGGAATCATTATTTGTTCATCATCTTCCGTTTTTGTCAAACATTTGATTTCAGTATATATTTATTAACCAAACAATGTATATATCACATTAACACATTGGTAGGAATCGGAAGTAGTTATATCATTCAGTCGCCGATATCGGCTGGTAAATTGTTACGATCGCGACGCGGTAAATCAGACTCTTCTAAATAAGTAAGCGTAAGAGTGGCGATATGCTTAATATTGTTAGCAATCCATTTGTGTTCATCTTTTCTTTTAACGTCTGGTTTCAAGCAAGGTTAAAGCGGGTTTATAACATTGGGTTTATTGACTTCGCTTGAAAATTTGATCTTCGTTTATTAAATTTACTTTGATAAACAAAAGATAATGCAACTCCATCACATTAAAACCCCTGTTCTCTCAGCACTATCAGCGTTTGGATTTAATTCATCGCTGTCGAATATAGCTGAAATGAGAATCAAAAGATCGAGAGTCGTAATGTTTCGTTAAGTGTTAAGTCAAGTGGCTTATAATATAGAACTGTTTCATTGATTTTCCACATCTGTTTTTAAATAAATGGAAATGGTGTCACTTTTTTCACGCTCGCTTTTTCCCAAAAGGCGTTTGTCATGATATTTGGCCTCCCTTTTTCAGGGCAAAATTATGATAAACCTATTCAGATACGGATAATTGTTTCTTTCTATATTTAGTAACATTTGTATTGTACATGACGTTTATTAAACATTCACAATATGTTGCCACTTGCCGCTGCTAAAAGCCATCTTGTCATTTCACACGAATTACAGTATTGGTGGTAATGGTTGCTTTAAGAGCTTTTCGTTTGTCTCAGTAACTTTTGCATTTAATTCAGAGTTTTCTGTACTGTTATTGAATGTAGGAAACACTTATAGGTCTGTATCGCGTGTTAGAGATTGTGTCTGACCAATATTAAGTTCCTGCTGGAAATTCCCTCTCCTGTTCGCATCTCACCGAGAAACAAACACCATATTGTAAGAAACGCAAATGTTTTATACAAATCCACAAATTTGCCAATAGAAATGGAAGATTTAAGGAGGCGGAAGCGGCATGGCACCCCTACCCCCTCCATTCATTCGAATTCAAGAGCACTACCCGCCCCGCCCCCTCCACACACACACACACACACACACGCACATGTTTATAAGTGTTTTAAGTGTTTCAATTTCTTACGCAATAAAGACGCTGTAGCGATATACACACATTTAAAGTTAATGTCACGTTAGGTGCCTGATGAGTGTTCCCATGTACATACAGTAGATGTATATATTCTTTTATACATACTATATATGTAGATGGGGACATTCATCAGGCACCTGTGGGCATAGGCTGCGTCATTTTGCATAAGTTACCTGAAGAATATTTGTAGGACTAATAGTAAGTTAATCAAAATTCACTTGGCAACTTTAATTGTTTGATTAAGACTCCATGCTGGACACATTCAATACTCTTTCTAAAGAGTAATATCTCTGATACTAATTAAGTGATACTATGGTGGCATATTTCTGCCAGCCTCTTATCCACTTAGCTATGTCGATCAAGCAAGTAGAAAATTTTCAAGTTATCCACTTAGTTAGCTCAACACGACTAAACTGTCTGTTAGTGCCCACTACTGCCAATCACATATTCACTTAGATTTGCTGGATGTCATGCTTTTTCCCCCAGATATTTATGTGAAAAAACGCTTGTTATCCACATAATTTAACTGACTAACTTGAAAAAAGGCGATATATCCAGTTATCTTAAGTGAATATATGGCTGGCAGTAGTGGGCACTAACAGGCAGTTTTGTCCTGTTGATACACGAACTTTTTCTACTTGCCAGATACTAACAGATTATGTGACAATTTTTCAGAAAAGTTTCGACATAGCTAAGTGGATAAGTGGCTGGCAGAAATATGCCACCATATGATACCATACTTAGCAGCAAAAATCAGTAATTACTAACCATGCTGTTTATAAATAGGAAACAGCTGGCCGTCGTATATCGCTCAGACGCTTATTGAACCGTTTAAGTTAAAGTCAAAGCCTTCAGACGCTTATCTTGCAATCGTGATCCATTTCTAACAGCCTTACCTGGCGGTAAAGGCGTTTCAGCGGTTGTTGTTTTTTTTTTTCGATTTTTTCTAAGGGACAGATTTTTCTAAACATTTGCATATAAGTACTTTAGACTTTAACTAAAAGATATATGAATTAAAAATAGGGGGTCACCATGCTTGTTTTAGAGATTAAGCTTATGGTAGAGCATCACTATTTGCTAAAATTTGTTTAAAAACATGGCGTTAAAAAATAAGAAAGATTTCTATTCTAAATACCGTAATAGCATATTAAAATGATATTTTTAAAATATTTTTATCACCATTTGTACTTTATAATGTATTTCATTAGTTACAGATAAAAAATACTGTCAAATATGTCTTGAAAATACAAAACGGGCACTAAATCTCATTTGTGCCCGGACGAAAATGTATACAAAAACTATCCCAAAACTGTGAATTTTTATATATATTTTCTAAATAAAAAAGATTTCAACGGACAGATTTCCTTAATTTTTTCAGAGTCAGTCCTTTGATATAAATGCTTTGTGAAAATGTAAAAAAGGCATACCTCACCAGGTTTGTTTTTAATTAAAACTACTTTTTTATTGAAATTTTAGCCAAATTTGCATAAAAACACTAAATTTGACTTTTTGTACCTTCAAAATTTAACACATGTATCTTAAAATTTGGGCTTTCTTCTATCATTCTACTTAAAATAAATCAGAAACTCAAAAAAAATTTTTTTACCAAAAACAAAATCAGCTGTAACCCACTGAAACGTCCTTTAACACTATGTCCTTGTCTCCATAAAAGATGAATTATAAATAGTATCATTTGTCAGTGTTTATGTGTGTCATTTATTATAGTAGATCTACGTTAATCAGTATTATAGAATGTTTGTGTGTTTTTTTGTTTGTTTGTTTTTTTAGTCCCCTACCGGTGTTCACACCGGAGGGGACTATAGGTTTGCCCTCCGTCTGTCCGTCCGTCTGTCCGTCTGTCTGTCCGCTCAAATCTGGATCCCGCGATAACTTAATAACTAAGCAAGCTAACTTGATGAAACTTGGTTTATGACTAGATGCCAATGTAAAAGGAAAAAATGGGATCCTGCGATAACTAAGCAAGCTAACTTGATGAAACTTGGTATATGACTAGATGGCAATGTGTAGATTATGCACGTCATTTTATTTTTGTTCTTCGACTAAAATTGTGGTTGCTATGGTAACGGAAATAGTGAAAATATGGCAAAAAATGGGATCCCGCGATAACTAAGCAAGCTAACTTGATGAAACTTGGTATATGACTAGATGGCAATGTGTAGATTATGCACGTCATTTTATTTTTGTTTTTCGACTTTACGCGAAAATATGTTTCGCATGGTTGATTATGCATCAAAATCGTTTAAGAAGAAGACAAATTGTACTAATATACATCTGCAATATTGATTGGGCATATATTTAAGAAAATTTAACTTCGGAGTACTTACAACATTTGTTAAGTATAATTGTCCTTCTTCTCCTCCTCCCAACCCCATGATCTAGACCATTTCATCAGAGGATCGGCAGTTCCCGGTATAATTCGCTGATTTATTCTGACCAATCAGTGACTGGGGTAAACCTCAAATGTATGTTCATTAGACGCCAATTAAAAACCGTTTCAGGAACTGTGCCGGCTCTTGCCGGCCCGGAAAAACGGCAAGCATTCGGAGATATTTTGAACCATCATTGGCTGGATTTTCCAGTGCTGAATAACAAATATATGATAAAAAAAATCTCTCTGTAAAATACTGCTGACCCATTGATCCAGCGGGGTAATTAGGACGTTCCCCATACAGACGATGTACATACAGGCATTGTCAGAGAGGGTTGTGGGTTCGATTCTTTGATGGGGTACTTTTTTCAAAACCTTTTGTAACAATATGAGATATATTTTGTATATATATATATTTGTAATATTGAATATCATCACTTTAAAAGTGCATAAAAAATACCATACATAAATCAATTTGTTGATTTAGACTTTCTTGAACATATTGATACATGTATAAATCTTATAATCTGTAGGCAGGGGAAATAGGGAGAGAAAGAGTGGCGATGTGCTTATTGTTAGCATTCCATTAGGACAAGTGGTGTGTTCATCTTTTCTTTTAAAGATAGTGTTCACGCAAGGATAAAACGGGTTTATAACACTGGGTTTATTGGCATCGCTTGAAAAATTGTTCCTCGTTTCTGAACAAAATTTTGATTTCTCTCTTATCACTAAATGGTGATAGTTTTATGTTTATCTCAGTACGATTACGTTATGGCAGCCGAAACTGAATTAAAATGTGTTGAAAATCGATGCTGGAAATAACGTGTTTAATAAACTGTAACGAAAAAAGAAAGTACGCAGGAGAAAAAATCGCAAATCATTCGGAGATATTTTTAACAAAGAGTGGGTAAAGACTATTGACTATTTGAGTTTACCGTCGCTTCGACAGTAGTCATATAGCGACGTCCAGCTAATTACAGGTGGAGGAAGACCCCGAATGCACGGAAGCATCCGGGTAGAACCACCGACCTACCGCAAGCCAGCTGGAAGGCTTCCTCACATGAAAATCCGAATGACCCTGCCGGGATTCGAACCCACGCGGTGAGGGGCTGAGTGAATGTCAGCGACTTTACTCTCTCGGCCACGGAGGCCCCAGTGGGTAAAGTAATCAGCCTGTTCGCCATTCAGACTACACTTAAGTTTACTTTGATTAACAACTTTCAATCAAGGGCCATAACGTTTAGAACCATCTTGACCAAATTTGTCTCCTATTAAACCGCCTGACTCTGTCATCTAGTTCACTATCACAAGGGCTATATACTCATCAAGGGACATAACTCCTATTCAGATGGTCCGTCAAACTGTAACTTAACACTGAACATAATGCCTTACATACTTCTACTCCGCTTTAACATCAAAATTTTACTTGTTTTTCTCTGAACAGTATGTGGAATTGTACACCAGAATGTAGATTAGGTGTTCGGGACATGCTCGTTAATTTATGTAGGTTTACGTCTCTTACGTTACGGAGAGACTGAATGATTTATTCCACATTCATGTACGTTAACTACAAGACTTTTTTGTCTTTTTTTCCTACCTTGATTTTTTTATTTTAAGTTCTACTTACTGCTAAGTATTGTTGGTTAATACGAGAAAATTATTTAACGGCACCAAG
Source organism: Solen grandis (assembly GCA_021229015.1). NCBI lineage: Eukaryota > Metazoa > Mollusca > Bivalvia > Adapedonta > Solenidae > Solen > Solen grandis. The sequence continues at coordinate 22,076,928 of CM037780.1, read as the reverse complement.
TCAGTTCTTCTTACTCATTTTGTTCGATATCATAATATACATGTATTATCAAATATCATATCACTGGGTATGAAATCAAAGAAGTTAATGTCAACCAAGCCGGTAACATTCTGTGCTGTCACATTTAATGACAACCGATGTTGATTATATAGCTTAGCCAGATGCAATGTGCCTGTTCAATAATCGATGTGCACGTAATATAGAGCATTCAGCATCATGTTCTTCCGGAATAAAAATGTCCCGGCCGACCCACAGCTTGCAGTTGCGATGTGACATTATGCGGCATCGTACTGTCAACTGTGGATGTTCTATCCATACATCTTTTACAATCAAATATTTATGGAGTGAGTGAGCTGACCTTACATAGATCATCATTGCTTCTACGATTTAGACATATTTCTATCGCTACATGTGTCTTTTGTTTTCTAAGGACGGGAGAGGAAATACTACTGACGGAAGTAAGTTAGACTTTTTTTTTATTTGTATTCTATAATATATTAAAATATTTAATCGCAAGTATATCATTACAGTGGTTTGCTTTTTCCGTATATTTTTAATCGAATATCATTAAAACGATAACATATTGTTAAAATATTTGTTGTATATTTCATTAGACTTAAATTTCATTTTTTTTTTATTTTCATGGCCATGTTTATAATCGCTAGTTTTCTCTGAATTATCAATTGAAGTTTAAGATAAAGATTTAGTATGGAAAGAAAACTAAAATCTACATCAACACTAGATATGAACCATGGAAGATAATCAAAAACACTGGGGAAAAATGATCAATAACCCAAACTTTGAGTCAGTTGGACACATAAAATACAACCTTGTCTGAAGCGACCAATTTAAGGGATAAAAACAAACAAACAAACAAACAAACAGAAACTGGACGATTAGATCAGAGGATGTCAAATATATGATAAAATATGACTGTTAAAAGCACGTTGACAGCTTTGTTTAGGTCGCCTCTAGCACCGGTGTAACTTTGCAGCTCTTAATGGTTCCTGATTGTTGAGAAGGTCTTTATAAATCATTTATTTGATGTCGATTGGGGAAGAGGTTTTTACACATAATCCTCTTCGACGGTTTCTGGGTTGGAACAGTATCAGGTGCCTGGAAAAGATATTAAAATTTGGTGGGCCCCAACAGAGCCCGAAGTAGATAGTGCCCATATCTAACTGTATAATTTACTGTGAATTTCTTACATATACATATACTGCATAACCATTACATTCCGAATATTTATAATATTTATATAAAACTGTATAATTCCGATGTTACAATATTTAATATAACTTATAAGGCATTATTCATGAAAAATAGATTATTGGTTTATGCAAAAGCATGACTTCCCCCACCGTCTCTTAACCCTTTCCCTCATATAGACTCATTTTGACGCCCTCAATAGGTATCACATAAAGCCTGATCTGCAGAAAGCCAAACTCAAACCTTACCAAATTTAATTGTAAAATCCTCATTACCAGACCACTGAGGAGCAGCGAACAGCATAAAACCTGATCAGCCTGCGAGTTACTCGCAGGCTGATCTGGTTTTATGCTGTTCGCATAGGTCCTTTCATGGTGTCCTCTATGAGGGAAAGGGTTAAGCATTATAGTTAAAATTTAACGACGCCTTTACACCTGCATATTAATGTCTCACCAAACTGTTTGCTTTGTGAATTTTCATATCCGCATGTGTATGTTGTAATATTGGGTGAATAAAGTGTATATTCTGTTCTGTTCTTTGAGGTCAGAATTGGACCGGAAGTTTGCATTCTCCTGACTACTTTATGTGTCATTACACAAATATCGACTGGTTTCCCGTGCAATATCACGTAGTACGAAACAGATTTTTTTTTATTATTATTAAAAAGACTCGTTCAATATTCTGATATTCTCACAATATTCATCCAATCATTTGCTAAAAACAGTGGCTTAAACAGCTCAATGTATCAAATATACTAAATACGATACAACTGATTTTAACAATCAAATATACTGCTGACATTAGCCATAAAAAATACTTCTGATATTAACAAACGCCTTTTATCTAATATACTTGTTATGCCAACTAGTATCAAAAGAATCTCAATCGTTGGTATTATACTAGTGTGACACTGTTTTATTGTCATCAGGATTAGATTTATTTTGGTTTATACAAACATATCTAAACTTAGTGAAAACGAAAGATTTAAATTATGGAGTCGCGTAAGAGTCTATTCCTGGCTGAAACCCAATTGGCGGCAATGAGAATGCGCTCCTGCAGATGCTCGAATCCACGACCCCTGAAGTGAAAGGCGGAACCTTTAACACCTAGACTACGATAAATCCTCATTTTAGGAAGAAGTGTTTCAGAAGTACTTTTAGCTCGTATGGCAGCATTGTAGAATTGTCTGCGTAAAGCATCTTCACTTCAGAAAGTAGGCGAAAAAAAAAGTTGTTTGTTTCCAGTAATATCCCCGAAAAAAAAACAGCGTCGGTAGGTCGGCTCAACTTCTTTTTATTTTTTTTTTTTTATCTTTATTCCTATATGACCGGCTAATTGTCTTTTAGTGGAAGTGGCGAAAAACAACGTAATAGTACGAATACTACGAAAAAAGGTTTAGGATTGGTGAAAAAAAAATAGGGTCGGTCGGGTTAGTGGAAGCAAGTAACTTTTTTGTATTACGCCTTAGTTTACGTATTTAAATAGTATCAAAACACAAAGCCACAATAGACGAAGGGCAATAACTCCGATATGATCTAGGCATCACATATGACCTTGACCAAAGAAATAGACAGACACAGGCTTATCAACCATGGTATCGTTCGAAAAGAGCTGAACCAGTACATGTGTACAGACATACGAGGGGACGGACGTTGGTTGGGACGAACGGACAGACCGGAACGGGACAAAAAAACAAAAAAAACAACAGGCAGTATAGATAATCTGTGACATGTGTGACATATTCGTTTATGTGACAGAGTTCAACAGAGCACAACAGAAATATGTATTACCGGCAATAGAAAATATGCGTTTAGAAAGGCAAAAATTGAAGTCTATGCAACGGCAACGGGGAAAATAAGCCTCATGTATTTCTTGAATAAAAGGGAAAGGTTAAATATAATAAAGGAAAGTGCCGTAGCGACATTTTGTGCCTCAAGCCTCAATTTACTGTAAACTGTGGCATATTGCATTAATTATTGCAAATTAGCATTAACTGAAACTGCAATTAAGTTTGACTAATACTGTATAAAAAAAATCTCCGGAAGCTGTTCGTGTCGTGCTCCAGCCTTAGTAGGAATAAAAAAATACCGTATATCGACATTTAAACAGAATTTGAGTTTTATCCTTTGGCAGACGATACGCACGAATGAATTTGGTATATATGTAGATGTATATTAGGCAGATCGGTAGTTATATGCGATTTATCGTTCGCGGAATTCATGGGATATAGAAAGGCACGAACTTTAATTGCCGCAAAAAATAGCGACCGTCTGTAAAACGTGATCATATGTGCACGCAAACTTAAATAGGTTTACATTATGATGAATGTAGAAACGAATTTGTAAATGTATGTATAAATGGATGGGACAAGATATCTTATACCTTGTTAATTTAGATTTTGACTTCCCTTCGTCAAAGTGAACTGTGCCGTAAGTTGTGCAGAAAATAATGACTGTTTTGTTTAGTACATGTAGTTGTTTTCTTTATCACTATATTTGAACATCTTTCAAATGTTATCATTGAAGTGTGGAAACAGAGAGTATCTTAGTGTATGACAATGTTATCAGCACCGGCCTTAGACTAGGCTATAATTGCCGCGTGCTGCTCGAGGACTCTGCTGAAAAACGTGATAAAAAAGGAAAGAGTGTGTTACAATATCATTCATCAGTTGTCAGTGGATAACAGAGTGATCTTTAACCCGAAGGGATTATTACTGGAATTGGTATGATTTTAGTTATTCAAATTTTGACATATTTACCTTACTAAAGTTTTATACATTTTGAATGACAGCCTGCGAGTTGAATCTCATCATGTTTATAAAACGGTGTCCATTATTTGTTATACTATAAAACGGTGTCCATTATTTCTTATACTTATTTTGTTGCCCAGGAAGCTTAATCTTGCTGTAGCAAAAAAAAAAACAATTACAATCCAGTAAGTAATGTTTTTCAGACCCAATTTCATCACGGTCACATGGTCTGCATAAAATATTAAGATATAACTCCGGGTCCATTGTGTTTTTGAATGGCTACCTTTATTAGAGCGGTCTAGCTGTGCTTGTCATTCCTGAATATATTGATCAGTTATGGTACGGTCCCACTATCCCGATTGTGGGCCCGATCGACCCCGATTCGAGGGATCGGGAAACATCATAATGACATCGCGATGAAACGTAACTCCATCGTGTACGATCGTTAGTCTTCCTTGGGCCATCGGTATTGGTCGGCATCAATCGGCATACGGCCCCGACTTTAACAAACATGCTTCTTCTTTTCGGGCTCGATCGTGCTGCATCGGGCCCATTTTTTAATCGGGCCAGAATCGTAAAGCCATCGTAAAGCTTCCGTAAATCCATCGTATGACATCGTTAGTCTTCCATGGTCCATCGTGTTGTAATCCGGAAACATCAAACCACGGAAGACCCCCGATCTCTTAAAGAAAGCGTTACGATAGACCATGATGTCAATACGGAGTCGACACGAGTCTTACCGATGATGTTACGATAAACTGGTTGTAGCCGATAGAGATACGATCTACACCGTTGAATGCCGATAGAGGCCCGATGGGAGCCCGATATCAGCACGGAATACTCTCGGTCTTGGCATTTTGGTATAAATAGGGACTGAAATATGGGATCAGCACCAGTTTATCTCAAGACTTGGTACAGGATGGACCTTTTGATAAACAAGAGAAGAAAAAGATTCCAGCTGCTCAACTGGCAATTACAGCTAAGCAATCAGGAAAATAATAATAATCTAGTGAAGAACAAAAACGGATAAAAAGGCAAGCAGTTTAATGGTCAAATAAGTATAATCAGGTAAGTTTAAAGAGCTGTTTCCAAGGCAGCGATTGAGAGTGAACTGACTCTGAATAGAAAACCAGGACAATAAATACACAAACGCCCTCGCCACCTACCGGGGTCAATCGTGCGTGATCGGGAAGCAATCGTGGCTCTATCATTAAGCAATCCGGTATGAACGTGTATAATCGTTAGGCATTCGTTACTCTATCCCATCGTTACCCTTCCTGGTGTCGAACGTGTTTCGATCGGGACTCTATCGGCATACATCTTAACTCTGTCGGGTGACACCGTGCTCTAAAAAGTGTATCGTGTTGAATCGTACAGTAATCGTTATTAAAACGTGTATGTGGGACTAGAAATATGAAAATGTGTTATGTGAGCTTGTTCGCACACGATCCATCCCGATGTCTGCTATCGGGGTCTATCGGCCTCCATCGTACTAGTACCGTGATAGTGGGACCGTTGACTTAGAGTTTGTTATATTACCCGATGTAAGTTCAATGGAATAGGACTATTATTTTGTTGAAGCCATACATTTGATCTTCCAACAGAATCTTTTTTTTCTTTTTTTTTAATTTTTGAGACCTATTTATAATTACCATGTGTTTGAAAGATCATGTAAGAGTATATTCGAAAAGATGATTAATTGTGATTACCATTTAGGAGGCGTGACCAAAATCCAATCATTCTACTCATAATTACATAGATATTGGATAGCTACCGACTTCGCCCTGTAAAATATATATGAGAGTACTTTTACGTGCTTTCAAGAGCTTTCGTAGAAAATCATTGTGAACAGATTTTTAAAAGTTTTTTCAAAACCAAAAATTTTACAGCCGTACGTGAGTACAGGTAGGACTGTGTGGTCGAAAAGTTTAATCATTAGGTCAAAGGGCAAATCTGCATTATTTGCTTTAGTAAATAAATATGCATGGATTTCCTAGCCTGCTTTACGATATGCTTACGAGCTTGTAAAAAAGAACCAGTGCTCGAAAATGTAATACCTAAGTCATGATATTTGTTTGTGATTTTAACAGGTTGATTACCGAGTGGAAAGTGAAAATTTGAGATATTTCTTGCTCCGAATATAATAATTTTGTTAAAATTAACAGTTAAGTGCCAGATAGAACAATAGTTATGGAAGGCATCGAAACATGTGTGCAACGCAATATGGGGTCCGACCCCATAGTGCGTTGGACCTTAGAGTACGTTCCCACAATGTTCAATGAAGACTAAATTTGGCAAGTAATTAGTAGCTTTGTTACTTTTATGTGTTTATTGATCTTTTGCTAATAGGTTGACAATATAAGCTTTCAAGACGATAAAAAAGCTATAAATAATTTCACGACAATTAAAGTTCGCGGTTTCATACTGGCCTCGAAACCCCTAATCGAAAACTCGCTAAATCATTTCTAGTTTTCCGGTAATTTTCGTTGACATTAAATTTCGTGGAATCTGTAATAAAGTCAATATTGTTGGTACATATATTCATTGATTATGGTCTAGAAAATGTGAAGTCAACAAAATGAATAAATTTCACTGAGGATTGATATTCGTGGATAAAGCAACCCATGACATCCATGACATCAGCAAAATTAGTCCCCCACGAAAAATAATGTCTGCTCAGTAATCATGCGATAATGTCTGATCCCTATTTACACATCGATTATTATCGACATTAAATATAAGGACGTTAAATTTAGAAATGTTCATATTAATTCAAGTTTTACATATTGTAATCGACGAGAGAAAACAATGTAATGCAATGTAATACAATCTTATGCATTATTTCCCTGAGTTTTTCGGTACTGAAATATATCGAGAAAGAGGAGAGATCACGGCCAGCTATTGGAGACAAATGTATAATTAAAGTCCAGCTTGGGAATATTAGATCTGGTCGCTAAACAGAAGATGCAGGGCTGCTTAATACAGATGGCCACTCACCCAGGTTCAACTGCATTTAAGTCCTTCAAGCCGATCTTATACAGGGTGCCCTTCCTTTATTTCTACCCGAAATCCAGATTAGCAAATACATGATTTAGGCCAATATATATAATACGGTAATATACAGGTAATTATATTCTGTTGCGAATCCATGAATAAGGCCAATATATACGGTAATATACAGGTAATTATATTCTGTTGTGAATACATGAATTAGGCCAATATATACGGTAATATACAGGTATTTATATTCTGTTGTGAATACATGAATAAGGCCAATATATACGGTAATATACAGGTATTTATATTCTGTTGCGAATACATGAATAGAATTAAATTATTATTTTGAATTTTGTAACGTAGTATTGAATAGGTATAGAAAAATATTGCCATTTTAAAACATCCAATCAAATATACCTTTTTGAAGTTACATTCATTTCATAACTTATATAAAAGAGAGAAAATAAATAACCATGCATATTAAGTACCTATTTCTTCCTGGAATTGTTGAATCCGATATGACTTTTGTTTGATGTGTTTTACGTCCCATCAATTTATTTCAGTGAATTGTAGACTATTTCTACTTGAGGTAACTCTGCAGTATTACGCAGTTGACTTGTTAAACCATTTTTATTTGCCTCGGCCGAGGATCATCTAATACTGTCTAAAATCAATTTGTGTTGTTGTTGTTGTTGTTTCGTATGACGTTTATAAACCAATTATATGTGAACTTGCAGGATGTTGTTTCTTTTTTCTAGAGCTGAGCTGAGACACAATAGATAATACCATCTGGAGTCTTAACATTTTTAAAATAAATATCTGGTATTTATGTAGATGACACAATGAGACAAAAAATAGACATATTTGAGCACAGTAAGACAATCTTTTTTTTCTGACTATCATTCCTGTTGCTTAAACCGATATGGTCCCACAGACCCTTGATTCTGCTGTAGAATATTATGAATGTAACAATATAAGACACATATAAATGTATGAAATATATCACTGTCTTAACCATCAATGTAAATGTACACTAGTAAAGTAACTTGCCACATAAAATATTTAGTCACACTACTACCCACCATGCAATTTTCTATCCTACTTTAAAAAGAAAAACGGATGTGAAAGATGGATTGATAATTTAAACATAACGCTGTAAGTCGCTCGGCAATTTCCTAATGGACGTGTTCAAAACACCGACTAACTTTATGACTAAAACAGAATGTATCTCTAATCGACATGCATCCTTATTGCTTTATTATTCATGCTAGGATCTTCAGATATATGTTGAAATAATGGTGGAAAACAATTACGTCTAGGCAGGGGGTTTAGGAAGAATGATACTAATTCTCTGCTTGTGTCAATCAGTTCGCGTTTTTTTTTCACGAGGCATTTGTGTATCTCTAGCACTGTTATCAAAATTTATTGCTGAACTGCTTCGATAGGTTCTATCTGGGAGAATATTTGATAGTCTACAGAACCTGGAGAGTGACAAATTCAATATATTGCAATTACATAATCTTTTTTTTCTTCAGTTTTCTCAAATCATATTGAAAACTATATTGTTTCAGTTGATGTATCATTAGTTTAAGTTGTTTCATGTTACCGACCCTTTATACACACATTTATATTCACACTTTTATGTTGCTTCATTAAACAACTCCAACAACACGTTCCAGGAATGGTTAATCAATCAATCTTTATTTCCCCCATTTCTGGAGATAAGAAGTATATATACAATGTGAAATCAAAGAACATATATACAAAACAAATAAGTAGTTACAAACACAAATACATGTGCATATATTCAGACAAATGCATGATGAAATAATGGATGGGGCAGACAGACAGACAAGCATTATATTTTATTGATGTAAACTTTACAGTTTCTTATCACTTTACAGTTTCTTATCATGTCATATATATATATATATATATATAGAGAGAGAGAGAGAGAGAGAGAGAGAGAGGATAATTGTTTGTTTTGGTGTAAGATCGATTAATAATTCCACTGAGTGAATATAAAAAGTGATATTTTCACGAGTGGCTAAGCCACGAGTGAAAATGCATCTTTTTATGTGCGCGAATGAAATTATACATCGATCTTTCACCAAAACAAACAATTATCTTTTTATTTAATGCTTTAAAGGCCAGAACTTAGCTGTATTATTCACAAAAGACTTCAAAATTAGCGGGATTACCTCGTGTGCGTCACGTTATTTATGACGTCATTTCTTGCGTCAAACCCAGCACAATTGACGCTCCGATCAGTTTATAACTTAGGGTCGGGTTCATGTTCCTGATAATTTCACTGTTTTACTGTTATTTCTAGGTAATCCACCCCATCAAAAACCGTTTAATAAAAAAGTATAGATAGATAATCAAATGATCAAGTGTAAATAAATCAAACATATCATGCAATGATTCACTTACTTTTGTCATAAATTTCTACCATAACATAATGGAGGATGGACTTTGAAAATTTTAAAATAAATAAATGAAAACAAATAAAACTACGATTGTAATTTCACATAATTATTGGAAATTATATAAGCGTATTTCTATGTTGCATAGCTTCAAAGACATATTTACTGAGTTTAAATATAACATTTCTATTAGATGAAGACATTAGTTGAACAAATTTAAACATACTTGGGCGTTTTATGTAATTATTCTTAATGTACTTTTTTCTAAGATTTACATATTCAGGACATACCATAAAAAGTGATATTTATCTTCAATATCCCTAGCATTACAATATGAACAATATCGATGAGCTATTTCTGTTTTATTTTGTCTGTATTGTCCTGTTTCAATTCTTAATTTATGTATAGATAATCTTAATCGTACTAAAACTGTTCTAAATTTACTTGATAAAATATCCAAATATTGTTCAGCTCCAAAGTCTATTTTTGCAACATTTATAAGTGCATAAAGTATTACAAATAACCATAGTGTTATACCAATTATGTCTAAATACATCTATTATTCTAGATTTAAATGAGATATGGAAATTCTTAAGTTCTATACTGTATTGATTACTCCAAACGTGTGAAAATTCATAGCTATCTAACAAAAAAATCACATTAAATGCCCTATTCTTCCTACTGTTATTCGTTGTGTCTGAAAAACTTCTATGCAAAGTATAAAGCGTTCAAGCGGAAAATTCTCGTGATGCATTGAACATAAATAACAAACCACACCGGACAATGGTTAGAAAATTCACACAATGTTTGTTTGTTTGTTGGTTGGTTGGTTGGGTTTAAAGTCCCACCGACAGTATTTCAGTCATTTGGAGACTATTATATTTATTTTATTTATATTTATTTATTTATTTCAGTCTCATTCATGTACAAAACAATTAAACAGAAAATTATAAAACATGAAAATAGCACATGACCATTCATAATTTGAATTACAAGAGACTTTTGTAATACATTTAGGTAAACATTAAAACTCAAGACATATCGTACTGATATTAACATCATAAAATGTGTAAAACAAATAACAGAAGCCTATCTAATAAAATAAAATAAAAACACATATATAAATAAATTACTTACATAGATAAAATTGACGACGTTGAAGAATATTAAAACAGGTTTTGGCACATTGTCTGATTAAACGTTGACTAGAGAACAATAAAGTGAATTTGTTTGCTTTACTAAGATTCATAAAGTTGGGATAAAATGCATTTGATTTATAATATAAATCTGATCTAAAATCATCATATAAAGGACAGTCTAAAATGACATGCATTTCGTCTTCAACTACGCGACAGAAAGGACAGTGGCGTTCATCCAGTCTCAAATTCTCATATCTACCCGTTTCAATACGTATTGGGGCTACCCCACACCTAAATTTACATAAAGCTGATCTATGCCTAGGGGGTAAGATCATTTTGCAATACTCTTCAGCAGAGTACACCTGCTTATAGGTCCTGTAGGTCCTTAATTTATTTTGACCCTTGCCTGATACACCAACTGGGCTATTGATTATACGAGACCACTCGGTTATGTAATTCTCCATGACTGAGGCTTCAACTTGGTTAACAAAAGACGATTTGGGTATAGGGTGCGAAATATTACAAAAGGTGTCAAGCCTAAGATCACTTAATTGTTTTTTAACAGTATGAAACCAGTTTTTACAGTTACTTGATTTAGACACAGACCATAACGCAATACGTTTATTTATTCGTGATGAGTTAGTATGGGACAGACGGGTCAACTGCATAGCAATAGACTTCCACTGTCGAACCACAGGGGGGACCCACCCCATTTCTCCAGATACGGCAGCATTTGGAGTATATTTTCCCACCCCAAGGAAAAATCTCATAGCACGGTTGTGGACAGCATCTATGCAAGAAAATGACTTATGACCCCAAACAGAGGACCCATACGCAATCACCGGCCAAACCAATGAGTCATACAGTTTTGTAAAAACATTATAGGGTACTCCACCAACCAGTTTGCATTTCGCTATCAGTAGACCCAATGCTCGACTTGCGCTCTGTGCCACCATCCTTGCTGTAACATTAAGATCAAGATGCTCTTGTAATACTATGCCTAAATATTTATATCTATCAATATATGTTAAAGTATCTTGTCCACAACTAAAAACAAAGTCTGATCGCGTTTGAGATACAGGGCGAAAATGAACAATATTACTCTTGCTAGTGTTTATCACCATATCATTTGTATGACACCAATCATGCAAACCATTTAACAAAATCTGTAGGTCCTTTTCTTTTTCAGCCATTAAAACAATATCATCGGCATACAGAAGTATACAAACACTCTCATTACCAATGGTAACACCAACGTTAAACGATTTTAAAAACACAGCTAGGTCATTAATATAAAAATTAAAAATATCGGCGATAACCCACAGCCTTGCCGTAAGCCACACTGCACATCGAACCATTCTGTAGTAAAAGAATTAATTTGGATACATGAGGCTACACATGAGTATAAAGATTTTACAGACTATGTCTACTTGGGACAGGTAGACCAAATTCAAATTCAAAAATTCAAAGTTTATTGGTAAATCACCAATACATATTGCCTTTGACCATTTAAAAATTTTGAATCAAAATTGTGACCAAACTCCGCGCACCGGTTACGTCAAGTTACGCTACTTTAACCACTGCCACCACACAAGTCACGTGATGATAGTTGAAACCATGTGACCAACATTTATAAATTAATGTTATATGATTTGATTTTCTACTTTTCTCGAAATCATGAATGTTGTTTTCGTGACATATAACAAAACTGATATGATATATTCAAAACTAATCATAAGTGATAAAAGTAAATCCGGCCTATATCAGCTGAAATCTACTTCTGGTGGCAGTGATTGTCGACAACTGCAAGGGGAGGTAACTACTGCGGCGGAGTTTGCAGGTAGACATGTGGCATGATACCACACCCAGTCACATTATCCTGACACCGGACCAACCAGTCCTGCAACTACCCTTATATGCCGAGCGCCAAGCAAGGGAGCTATAAGAGTACCATTTTTTACGACTTTGGTATGTCGCGGCCGGGGATCGAACCCACCACCTCCCGCACCCGAGGCGGACGCTCTAACCACTCGACCACCGGGGACACAATGATTCACACAATGATTCAACTCTAAAAATTATCAATAAAATTAAAATCTTGCTCATTAAGCAATAAATAATCTATAACACTAGAACCCATTTAATTAGCACATGTTAAACTACCTGACATGTCATTACCTAAACGTCCGTTGGCAATACGTAGTGAGGACGAGATACACAAATCAACGAGTTTTTACCCATGTGAATTTGTTGTTTTATCATCTGGTATACAGCTATCATCATCAATAAAATCAATATTACAATCAAATACAATGTATTCTCGTTTATTACCAACACGACTATTAAAATCACCACATGTCATAATTTTACCCTGAGCTTGAAATAAATTTATATCAGATTGTAAAACATCAAATATATTAACATTAATTGTCTTATAAGAAAATTTCATTTTCACACCATTAGAATAGAATTGTTTACATATATAAAAACGCCTAAGCCAGGAGCAGGTTTTAACTTCTCGACCATAAATGAACGCATTTTACGCTCAGGGCATATTTTCAGGACGTTGGTTCTGTTCCTAATGTTAGTTTACACGTGATCAATGCGAGTATACATATATTCAGAAAGAGAAAAAAAAGTCTATAGTTATATCAAGAGAGAGAGAGAGAGAGAGATTAAAGGATGTGAAAAAAACCATCAATGTAGTCAAAAAAATCTATATAATAGCATATCAAAGAGAATGACTTTCAGGCAATTAATTTAACGTTTGCTTGGGGTAATGAGTTTAGTTTTACAGAGATATGGTTCTTCAAGTTGGTGACCTTCAGCAAGGTGACGATGTCTTGTGCTGGAAACTTACAGCTTGAAACATACAAGAAATACCTAAGTAAATTTAATTTAATTCGGGCTAAATAATAGCCAATGATTTCATATATAAGATGAAACAATGTATATACAATTGAAACTAAAAATAACTTCTTGTTTGTACTTTTCAATCCATAACAATATTTAAAGTGCCTATATGGTTGAATTTAGTACAAAGAAAAATATAAAGTTTATTTTTTCTCTGTAAAATTCTTTTATAATGATTGAAATTTATATTGCATTGTACGGTCAACTGAGGATAGTTTCCCGACCTCTTTTGATCTATTACGAGGAAAATAAATGGGGATACCCATATGGGGCCTCGAAAAAAAAAACTTCTCAGCTTTGGGACCAGAACTCCAAACTACTATAATCCCAAGCCAGTGATACGACTGGTCGATACCTCAGCCCATATGCCATTAGCCAAACAAGTGAAATTGTCCCTGAGTTTCACTTGTCTTTTCGGCCAGTATTATATATACCACCTGGTGAACCCCCTCCAAAGGCAATGCTCTAAGGTCAGTTACCGGGTAATATTGACTGAAATGCAACTATCAGAGTAATCCAAAACAGGTAGGACAACTCTGGCGATCAAATTCAATGACATGGAAATTCTCAGTCTTTATTCTGTATAACACATACCGATCCCGTGGCCTAGTGGTTAAGGTAGCGGTAGGTCGAAGGTTCGATCCCAAGCAGAGGAGCGTTCTGATATGGCCAGTTGGTGAGCTGCCAGCTAGTTAAATAATGGTTACTGATTGTCTTCCTGCCTGGTGCCTGGCATATAGGAGGAAACCAGGGAGGTACAAAATTGGCTGACCCTTTCAAAAGGGATGACTTAACTTTATAACATTGAAAAGGGTTTATAATTATCGACCACTGATAACTTATCAGATATATGTACAAAACTTGTTTACTACTTATAAAATATATATAAAAACCCTGAATAAAAACAAGAACAGTAATAATCAACAGAAAATTACAAGGAGGTAATCACAAGAAACAATAAAGGGAGTAATTAAATGAAAATATAATCAAAAGTTAAGGGAGGTAATTATCACATATAATAATTATACATAATTTTCCTGACACGCATGAAAAATGTCAAGTTATGGTGTGGTATCATGTCACATGTTTGTGGCGAGTTACTACGAAGCGATAAAACAGTACTGTCCGAGTGAGCAAAATATTTTTAATACCCGAAAACAGACAAGACATGAATCCCCCCCCACCCCTCTCTCTCTCTCTCTCTCTCTCTCTCTCTCTCTCAATAAAGCAAATATAAACAAAGGATAAACAAAGTGTTTATGCCCCCACCAAAAAATGGGAGAGGGGGCATATAGATTTGCCTTTGAAACTTCATATGTATATTAATCAGGACATGAACTGGGTATTTTTATAGAACTGCCGTTGAAGTTGACAGAGTTATGGGCCTTTGTTTTTGAAAAATATTTTATGCTTAACTGTGCACCTGGGTATTTTTATACCCTCCCCACCAAAAAGTGAGGCATATAGATTTGCCTTTGTCCCTCCGTCCATCCCAAAACGGTGACACATGTAACTCTGAAGGTATTTGTACTACAGACTTTAAACTGTTTGACTTGCGCTCCTGGGTGTTGGCCTTTGTTGTCCAAACTGCGATGGATGGGGACATCTGTGTCCTCTAGACACATTTCTAGTTTTTTTTATTGTTATTAATGCTGTTGTGGTTGGTGGTGGCGGTGTAAGTCATATATTGCTGTACAGTACCGTAACAGCCTGTCGAATATTAAAAAAATAATATTTATATCATACATGTATACATTGAAGTTTACCAACATTGTGGGACAATTTTTTTTTTCGATAAGTCTGGTGATAAATGATTTAGATCAATAATTTTAAATGTAAAGAGCATTTAATCATTTTTCAATATAAATGTTTTACTATTTCGCAGGTATATATGTCACGTCGAACGAGACATGAATGCAATCTAATGCAGATGAGAGGTTTTTGTTGTTGTTTTTTTCATGCCGTGTTTGTTTGTTGTTTTTTCTTTTTTTCTTTTTTTTTCAGAATGTCAATGTTAACTCGCACTGGAACGCTCGTCCGGAGTAAAGCCAAACGACATGGCAAGACAGGAGCGAGGCGGAAGGGGCGGGATTCTGCGGAGCAGCGAGCGTCTGAAGACTCGAGCAACATGACGTCATCTCCAATTCCGTCACGTGACCTGTCCTCTCGCAATGACTCTATTGACCCTGTTCAGGTGAGTGTGATTAGTGTTGGGTATCGATTAGCAGAATCTATTTTCGATAATCAATATAATCTGTTTTATTCAAGCGATGACTTTCCGATTAAAAATCTGTTGTTAAAAACAATATTTAGATTCTCCTTTAAGCTGACTTTTTTGTTCACTAATGCAAATTTATAGTAGATCATGTTGGTTACTTTTCAAAGCATATTTTTGTGCATGACAATGCTCTGAATGGTTGAATTATGTTAGTAATTAATCGCATTCATGCAAAAAAGAAATACACCGAAATCCATTCGTACGGAAACGGCATAGCTTATCACATCGACATCGGCGACCTCAGTATTGTCATTCGATTATTGCCGATGTGAAGTTTACTAATTATCGCCGATATGAAGTTTCCTGCTTATTGCATATATGTGAAGTTTATCGCCTATATGTGAAGTTAACTGATTATTGTTGATGTGAAGTTTAATGTGAAGTTTACTGATTATCGCCGATGTGAAATTTATTAAATATCGCCGATATGAAGTTTACTGTGTATCGCCTATATCTGATAATTACTGATTATCGCCTATATGTGAAGTTTACTGATTATCGCCGATATGAAGTTTACTTATTTTCACTATATGAAGTTTACTGATTATCGCCTATATGTGAAAATTACTGATTATCGCCTATATGTGAAGTTTCCTGATTATGGCCTATATGTGAAGAGTTTATGATTATCGCCGACGTGAAGTCTTCTGATTATCACCGATGTGAAGTTTACTGATTATCGCCAATGTGAAGTTTACTGATTATCGCCTATATGTGAAGTTTACTGATTATCGCCAATGTGAAGTTTATTGATTATCACCGATGTGAAGTTTACTGATTACCGCCATTGTGAAGTTTACTAATGATCGCCTATATGTTATTTATGCGTTATCTTGCCTTATTGCGGATATTTCTTATGAACAATTCGGATATAAATTGAGAGTCAAAAAAGATTATTTAAATTCTAAAACATTAAATGTGCCATTGTTCAGTGAGGACTGTAAAAAGACAAAAAATGAGTTTTATAAATGTAGACGAGATTTTAACCCTTTCCCTCATATAGACTCATTTTGACGCACTCAATAGGTACCACGTAAAGCCTGATCTGCAGAAAACCACAGTTAAGCCTTACCAAATTTAATTGTAAAATCCTCATTTCCAGACCACTGAGGAGCAGCGAACAACATAAAACCTGATCAGCCTGCGAGTAACGATCAGCCTGCGAGTTACTCGCAGGCTGATCTGGTTTTATGCTGTTCGCATAGGTCTTTTCATGGTATCCTCTATGAGGGAAAGGGTTAAAATCAGTCCCAGTGAGGAAAATAAGACATTAATGTTGAATAGTAGAAACAAGTATGCTAAAGAAAAACGGAGATGTAAATGTTTGTATAATATGAAGCAACGGGAGTATTTATCAAACATAAGTAATAAATGCCCAAAGAAATTTTGGAAATACATAAATAAAATGAAAATGCAACACGATAGTGGTCAAAATAATCTGAATGAAACTGAATTTGTCAATCACTTTTCAAATTTATTCAAATATGATAATATAAATGAACATGATGATAATCAATATGACGAAAACGATATAAATATCGAGGTTTTGGATACGCCTTTCACTGAGGTAGAAATAATCAAGACAATATCATCAATGAAACGCAACAAAAGCGGAGGTTGTGATAATATCTCACCTGATTTTTTCATTGATGCAAAGCTTTTCATTGTTCCATACTTGGTTAAAGTCTATAATAAAATATATCAGTCCGGAGAGTATCCCGATCTATGGTCGGAAGCTATAATTGTTCCAATATTTAAAAAAGGTGATAAAACTTTGCTGAGCAATTACCGAGGTATATCTCTAATAAATTCTATGGCGAATATCTTTTCTTAGTGTTTAAGAAATAGGTTGAATAAGTGGTGTGAAAACGAAAAGATTCTAAATGACAAGCATTTTGGTTTTAGAGATGGTAGAAGCACAGTAGATTGTGTTTTTATCCTACATAGTATTATTCAAAACTGTTTAACAAGAAATAAAAAAATATATTGTGCGTTTATCGACTACAAGTCCCGTTTTGACACAATATCGGTAGATGCTTTGCGGTTTAAGCTTTTACATGCGGGTATAAGTTGTAAATTTTTGAACATGTTAAAATCATTGTATTCTCATGTTTCTGCTTGTGTGAAATTGTCTCATAATGGTGATTTATCTGAATATTTCGATATTTCTATTGGTTTGAAGCAAGGAGCCCCTCTCTCCGATACTTTTCATCCTGTTTGTGAAAGATATTGTTGATTCTCTTGATATTAATATTTTGACAGAATATGACTTAAACCAATTGTCGATTTATTTGCTACTTTTTGCTGATGATATTGCGATTTTCACGACAGATAAGTTTAGTCTTCAAGCTCAGTTAGATGCTATTCATGCATACTCAACACGTTGGAGTCTCACGATTAATATCAGCAAAACTAAAATATGTATTTCTGCAAAAAGGAAACATAAGCATGATTTCGAATGGTTTATTAATAATGTTAAAATTGAAGAAGTAGGTTATTTCTATTATCTTGGGGTGAAATTTGTGAAAACTGGTAATTTAAGGTTTGCTGTGAAAGCATTGTCCGAACAAGCATCTAAAGCTATGAATCAATTATTATATTTGTTTAGGAGAATTTCCTTGGACTTGCGTACAAAATTGTCGCTTTTTGACAAACTAATTTCACCAATTTTATTATATTTTTCGGAACTGTGGGGGATTTTTAACTATGAAGAGGTGGATAAACTACATATAAAATTTTGTAAAATTATTCTTGGAGTTAATAAAAGTACTGTGAATAAAGCAGTTCTAGGTGAACTAGGAAGAATACCATTATCAACACTAGCAGCTTTAAGATCTATCAAGTATTGGATGAAAATAAGAAATTGTAATATTAGCTCTTAAAGAAGCCTTTTATAATCAATTGATAGATTCCATTCCAGTTAATAATAAAACATGGGTATACAGAATTAAGGAATCATTAGATAATGTAGGATGTTCATATATTTGGTATCTTGAAGATGTAGATATAAAATTATTCCATTTAATCAAAGAAAGAATGATTGATCAATATAAACAAAAATGGAGAGAATATATTAACACTTCATCTAAATTAGCAAAGAAGGAGCGGTTTTGTTTTAAATCTTACTTAAGTAATATAAAAAAACTATTCATTAAGAAAATATTTAACCAGACTACGACTGAGTTCTCATAATTTGGCTATTGAAACTGGAAGATAACAATATATTGAGAAAACAGATTATGTATTTACTGCAACCAAGGCCAAGTTGAATCGGAATTTCATGTACGTGCTATATATTTGTCTAAATTTATGTCATTCCCTACCATAAATAAATTTCTTATTTAATGAGATCAGACTCTAGACAGATACAATTAAATTTAGCAAAACATATTAAAAGAGTATGGATAGTAGGTATTATTCAAGTACAATGAAAGTTATATTAATTATAAATGTATTAATGCTATGTTTTTGCATGCACTGTTATATATTTATGTTGGCCAAAGGCAATGTGTGTTGCCGATTTGCCTGAATAAAGTTGAGTTATGTTTAGTTTACTGATTATCGCCTGTATGTGAAGTTTACTGATTATCGCCTGTATGTGAAGTTTACTGATTATCGCCTGTATGTGAAGTTTACTGATTATCGCCGATGTGTACAATGTTCATGTTATGAACTTAAACAAAGTAATAATTAACTCGTTTAAGCCTGTAGTGCACAACTAAACAAATTATTTAAGTTTCGAAGCGCACTCGCTAATACTTAAAAAGCTGACATACAAAAAGGTAGCAATACTTAATTTTGAGTAATTCACCTGTTTTAAGTGATCCCTGGTAAACCTTTCTACACTTTGACCATCGTGCACCGTTGTGAACGCAGAGAGACTGCCGATACATCGATTTCTGCAGAGAGATCGCCGATATGGTTATGCACCGTGAGTTACAGCCATTAACTAACAATTACAGTTATATCAAAAAGATATTCACAGCTGACACTGTATTTAGCTGGTGTATCAGTCCTTCATCAACAGACTCCGAATAAGCATTTTCCACATTATGTTTTTTTTTTTTATACATACGCTGCATCTTAACATAATTTCAAAAACGCGTGAAGTACATCACGACCTCAATATAGGCCGGGATTTAGCAATTTTTTTATACGTAAATAGTGGCAGATGGACCGACGTACTCTTTTGCCAGTGTTAGATATTTCATTGCCGAGAACTGAAATAAAAAAGTTAAATTTATAACTAACAATAGTTGAGACTGTGCTCGGGCTCCGGCAACCTGTGTTTCCCGTTTAAAATGGCGGTCATTTTGTACATGTATGCTGGATATATACAGAACACGAATATGGCGGCGAGACATTTGACGTATTTTGGATTTGACCATGTCAAAAGATAGCTTCAAGTTTTAGTTTTGAGATTAATTAAGCGATTTAGTTTTCAATGGAATTTTAAAACGGCCATACATGTATCTATCAAATTTATTTAGGTCATCTGGCGGTCAGACCCTAAGGTGCGGGGTCAACATCTCTCATAGAAATGTTCTACTAATGTACAAAATGTTTATATGAGTTCTAACATATACACGGAACGTTCTTTAGAAATAGAAAATTATATTTTAATGGCTAATTTCTTTGTAAAACAGTCGTTTCTGATCTTATAAGGTAATAAGAATCCCTCATGATGGATAGGGATATCTCAAGGACACCCAAGGGTAAAAAAATCGGCAAGCCTCTTCCCTGCCTAAAATTTCTGATCACTCCTTTTGCTTCATGGATTTACGACAGTTGAATTTATGATACGACCATTTTTACCACAGACCGCCCTCTTCCTCATATCAGCACATGCACTACCCTACCTCTTTTATTTATTTATTTATTTATTTATTGAAAGAAATCGTCCTGTAAGTCCTATATGCAAGATAACTGAATCTTACATTTTATGTAAGTTTTCGGATTTAACGTAGGAAACAGACATTCCATCGCCAAAGAAACTATGGCAACATCTAAATGTAGACACAAAACAGTGGGGAAAGCTTCTGTGTGAGATCACGTGACTAAGCTGCTCTTCTTTTCTACCTCTGTTATATGAATATAATACAACAGTTGCACTTGCCCCTTAACACAATTGAATACATTTCGGGCAAATGACATTTTTCTTCTAAAATATAAATCATAAAAGAAAATGTTAATAATTTTGGTGAAGATGGATAATCCCCACATTACTGCTTTCAGGAACACCCGTTTACTTTTGGAGTTATTCCCCTTTGATAAGAAATAAAATCATGCAATGGATCATAACGAATTTTATTCAGGCGATAATGCTCAACTGATAATTATTACCTTCAATCTATATTCTATATGTGAGTATTATTCTTTTGATAAAAAATGACATGGATTCTCCATATTTTAAATAGATAATTAAATCGATCTTTTTTAACACTAAATCCTGGAACATTGAGTGGAATAGAATTAAATAATAAATGTTGGGTAAAGTTCCCTCGCTTTATTATTGCAGTAATATGCCAAGGAGGAAAATGTCATGGATATCACACAACTAGTTAAGTCTTAAAACAGAGATCTACTCACCAAACTATATCAAATATTCTTAAATAGTCAGACCAAAGAATAATAATAAGTGGCTCAAAAATAATGTATGATTTTAATGTATTTAGTTATTTCCAATTCTAAGTATACTACGATTTACAGTTAGAGCTTGATTTATTAATGCATACTTCTTCTGAGATACGCAGTCTTAGAAGACAAAGTTCTGTATATGTAAAAGCCCCTTATTCTTCCAAAAGTAGTCTATATTATTCGGACAGAAAAACAAAATGGGTGTAACAGACTGGTACATGCTCAATTACGACAGCACTTCTACAATGCACAAATAAGAACGATTCTTTAAATAAAGGTCCCTCAATTGTTTACAAAAAATATCTGATTTGCATATTCCTCATATCTTCATCAATATTCTGACGTCTTCAATAGACCTTCCGTATGCACGGTGGATCATCGTACACCGGATATGGCGGCCCAAATGAGCAGAACACTCCATGTCGATACTTTGGTTGTATCCAAGACAATATTTCTGTTATTAAGTAAGTGAAGATATAAATACTTATTCATCAATGTTGGCAAGAGTTTTATTTATCATGTAAATGTTCAGAAGCTTCAAGCTATGTTTGAAAGAATGAAAAAAAATGTTCTTAAACGTGACTGCTCGCTGAAAATGTTTTCAGGTGTTCCCATTTATATAAAATAATACTCTTTTTCTGCTTAGTGTATAACAATTCTGAATCGTGCGATTCGTTCCTTTTCTTCGCTTGTTTTATGTGCCAAATATCGTCCATCAAAATTTTCTCTAAAAAATATACTTTGTAAAGTTTTTTCAGATTGTTGTAAGTTATTTTTGTACTGGGTAGAGTTTCATTCGAGAAATAAATGTATTTTATGTAAAATTTAGTCCTGGTAGTGGTTGGTTTTTTAAACGGGCGTCATCAAATGTATTGTTTATGACATGATTACTTTAAATATAGCAAAGATCGTTTTACATTCCAATAAACTGACTTCTTTTAATATGACGCAGATCTTTTCACTGTTTACTAAGTGTTATTTCCAGAAATAGCGAATGAGAGTTGCGAGATAGAATACGTCGCCGTTACTTCATTTCGTGTTATACTTTCTGCTTCTTCGAGGTCATGGAGTTCAACACATTTAGTTTTGAAAAATTAAATAGAGTTTAAGTCGGCACTAGGATGTATGCACATGGTTGCAATGTTCACTGCTATTCATGATAACACTCAGTCAAACCGAATCTGTGGTTTTCATTGTTTTCCCTATCTCATTTACAATTCCAATGGTTTCAGAAGTTATGTTTACCTTATCTCATTTACAATTCCAATGGTTTCAGAAGTTATGTTTACCTTATCTCATTTACAATTCCAATGGTTTCAGAAGTTATGTTTACCTTATCTCATTTACAATTCCAATGGTTTCAGAAGTTATGTTTACATTTCATAACGCTAAGTACAAATGTAACTACTGTGCTCAAGTCAATGACGAATTCAAAATCACAATTCAGCACATTATAGAGAAACACCCTAGCAACGAAATAAAAGTAAATCTAAGATTTCAAAATGAAATAAAAACAATCAGTTGATTAGTACGGAAATATGTCGTGAACAAGAAAGAATAAAAAGAATGTCTCATCAGAAAAATACTGCTGAAAAAAAAATTAGAACTGCAAATCTTATTGAAAAAAAACCTGCTGTTCAGATATGTGCAGTGAGATTGCGGAGGAATGAACTGGCGCAAATATCACCTGATGTTATTCAGGCTCTGATTAAATGGAAATCTCGTTTCTAAAGAAAGGTTTCCTATGGTCAATATAGCACATGTTTTATTCCTCGATATTGTAGATGGTTTGCTTTAGAACAATCAACTAATCAGATGAGTGTAACCATTTTTAGATCTCTGGGTAAAGCTTTTTAGAGGAAAATGTTTATTGGAATACCAAAGCGTAAAGGTCATGCAAAAGAATGGTGTGAAATTCGTTGTCTATTCTATCAGACAATTCGAAAATAAATTTCGTAAGTCCAAATAAACGACTTCTCAAAGATGAGTGCACGTATGAGAAATACATTGTCAATGGAAACTATATTAGGCATGGTGAAGTCGAGCATAGTGTTATTGTTTCCCTTGGCTATATACATCAGCAACAAACCGTTTAATGATTTTATCTGACCGCATATCTTATCTTTTAGACATGTATGTATGTCCCAGTATGTCCAGCATACCAACATCGATATCCTCATGTTAACAATAATGGAACCCTTTCGACTTCAGATATAGCTATCCCCGGTAAATATAAAAGTTATATCCTACATTTTTTCTAATTCATATCTATACTCAGTACACTACCACTGGATATATAAATAGGAAAAACATGCAAGTGTCATCAAATATCTCAATAAGTTTTTGAACATTGAAATTTGAGATAAATACAAAGAAATTCACCGATTAAGATTTTTTTTTACAATAGACGACTTTCAAGAGAAATCATCAAGTTATCGTTCAAAACCCTGGACCTCGTCCGTGAGTAATCACGCTTCACCTCCGTTTATTTTCTATTTGAAAAGTAACACCGAGTGTAATGAAGATGTCAGCACATCTAGTTATATCAATAGATGACGAACTGGTACTCCTCTGAATTTAAAACGC
The DNA here is from genome assembly GCA_021229015.1 of Solen grandis. Lineage (NCBI taxonomy): Eukaryota > Metazoa > Mollusca > Bivalvia > Adapedonta > Solenidae > Solen > Solen grandis. The sequence goes on along the minus strand of CM037780.1, from coordinate 22,052,994 downwards.
CTTGTTGATATCAGAAACTTGTAAAACTACTGACGTGACTGAAGCGCAATCTTTGTTTTCTGCTCATTTGGCCAGCTATATCCGGTGTACGGTGATCCACTGTGATATGTCTCCAATAACGAATCGCTAGTACATAAAAATGACGTAGCAGATTAGGCGACGGTTTTTCAAATTCAAATTTACAGTGTAACTTTATTGGTTATAAAATGCCATGCAACTTCAAGCCCTTAAGGCATTTTGTATGTCACAATTTTCCCCTCTATATCATGAAAACCAATGAAGAATTTTTCTCTCCGAATCGAGGTAATTGTGCTCGCAGCAGCTTAAAATGACGTCACATGCCACGTGGCATGGCAACAATCTAGGTAGATGATGAAAAGATGAAGTGATAGATAGATAAATGGACACCAGAGTCTCCTAAAACAAGTAGTTAATCGAGATATTTCCCCATAGCTGATATATGGACTACTCATGCCATGCCATAAACATTCATTTGTATGACTGCAGTAGACATGGTATTCGGTCTCGGCGCTTTGGCTCACTTATTCGTGACCTATTTCTCTTCTTACCAGAGAAAATTAGCTTTTTTTGTGTGACGCCGCTTGAAAATGTGAACAAGCCTCTTCGAATTACTTTTTTCCGAGCTATTTTGTTTAAACTTTTAACCGATTTTACCAGAATTAGGTCTAAATATCCTAGAAAGAGAACAGCTCTAGCTCATAAAAATGCTACAAGAATGTACCAGTCTTCAAGGACTTACCAACATTATATATAGGTTTAGAAATTGGTATTAAAAGGTAAAGTTGTAACGAAAAATATCAGATGTGGTTTGAATGTGTTTTTGTTTAGAGTTGCTTTACCAAAGAATAATGATACATGTATTTAAAAGAATGAAAATTAAACAAGTTATAATAGCTAAACAATTAATACGCAACACTTTTTTTTTGTTTCGTGGAAGTGAAAACCGTTCGCTGTCGCCTAATCTATCTATCTATCTATCTATCAAATAATAATAATCATCATTATAATAATAAATAAAATACTTATAATTATTATTGAAAAAACGACGACAGACACAAATATTACAAGTTTAGTATTTTAACTATTTGCACTACAATAGTATGTGCTATCAATGTTTCAATATAATAATGATATCAATATCAATACTTTTGACCATTAGGATATGATTATTTCATGAAGACAGAAAAGCAGAGAATAAATGATTAGAGCCAAAATTGTAGATTATCTGATAATGAATCCGCTTTCGACATATTTCCGAAAAGTTCCGAGCGTTTACGTAGGGCTGACGTTGATTTGTGCACGGAATGTGTTGCATTGACAGGTGAACCTCATATTTCACGTGCCTCGTTGACTAAAATTGATCTCAGTAGAAGTGCTCTCTCACGCCATTCTAACTTACCGTCAGAGCTTTATAATAAACAATTGTACT
>CM037780.1:22001444-22051444 GCA_021229015.1 Solen grandis | reverse complement strand
TTGGTACAGATGTTCCTTGGGTCAACCTCTACCAAAGTTGCTAAAATTATTCCGATCTGTAAAAAAACATGGCCGCCAGGGGCGGGGCTTATTTGCCTTATATGTATATAGAGAAACCTTTAAACAACATCTCCTCTGAAACCACTGGACAGAATTTGATTCAAATTGGCAGGGATGATCCTTGGGTCAACCTTCACAAAAGTTGCTAAAATAAACTTGATCCATGTAGAACTCTGGTTGCCATGGCAACAAAAAAACAAGAAAAAAAGAAAACTTTAAAAGTCATCTTCTTCAAAACTACTGGCCAGATTTTAAAATAAATTGGTACAGATATTCCTTGGGCCAACCTCTACCAAAGTTGCTAAAATTATTCTGATCCGTAAAAAAAACATGGCCGCCAGGGGCGGGGCTTATATGCCTTATATGTACATAGAGAAACCTTTAAACAACATCTCCTCTGAAACCACTGGACAGATTTAGATTAAACTTGGCAGGGATGATCCTTGGGTCAACCTTCACAAAAGCTGCTAAAGTAAACTTGATCCATGTAGAACTCTGGTTGCCATGGGCAACAAAGCGAAAAAAATTGAACTTTAAAAATCATCTTCTTCAAAACGCTTGGCCAGATTTTAAAAAAATTGGTACAGATGTTCCTTGGTCAACCTACTAAAGTTTAAAATGGTTCTGTCCATTGTATAATTAGGTCACATGAGCACAAAGTGCTAAGTGAACTTTATCTTTTCCTCTGAACACGTGCCTAGCTTTGTGAATTCTTGGAATGTAAACAACATCTTATGACCTCTGGCATTGATACAAATTTGAGCCTGGGAGTCACAAATTGCTAAGGGGTCACATGCATTCACATAGGTAAATAGAAAACTTAAAAAATCTTCTTCTCGAAACCACAAGGCCTACCTTTTGATTTTTGGTATGTAGCATATCTTATGGCCACTACCAAGATTGTACAAATCTAGACCTATGGTGAAAATGACCCGCCCCAGGGGTCACTTGTTTACATAGAGTATATAAAAAATCTTAAAAAATCTTCTCTAAACCATAAGGCCTAGACTTTAGATTATTTGGTATGTGCATCATCTTATGGGCCACTACCAAGATTGTACAAATCATAGCCCTATGGTGATAAATGACCCCACCAGGGGTCACTTGTTTTACATAGAGTTATATAGAAAATCTTAAAAAATCTTTTTCCCATGAGCATCAAGGCCTAGAGCTTAGATATTTGGTATGTAGCATCATCTTATGGGCCACTACCAAGATTGTACAAATCATAGCCCTATGGTGATAAATGACCCCGCACCAGGGGTCACTTGTTTTACATAGAGTTATATAGGAAAATCTTAAAAAATCTTCTTCCATGAATCGCATTAGGCCTAAGCTTAGATATTTGGTATGAAGCATCATCTTATGGGCCACTACCAAGATTGTACAAATCATAGCCTATGGTGATAAATGACCCCGCTCAGGGTCACTTGTTTACATAAGTTATATAGGAAATCTTAAAAAATCTTCTTCCATGAACCATAAGGCCTAGCTTGATTTTGGTATGTAAGCATCATCTTATGGGCACTACCAAGATTGTACAAATCATAGCCCTATGGTGATAAATGACCCCGCCCAGGGGTCACTTGTTTTACACAGAGTTATATAGGAAAATCTTAAAAAATCTTCTTCATGAATCCATAAGGCCTAGAGCTTAGATATTTGGTATGTAGCATCATCTTATGGGCCACTACCAAGATTGTACAAATCATAGCCCTATGGTGATAAATGACCCCCACCAGGGGTCACTTGTTTTACACAGAGTTATATAGGAAAATCTTAAAAAATCTTCTTCTATGAATCCATAAGGCCTAGAGCTTAGATATTTGGTATGTAGCATCATCTTATGGGCCACTACCAAGATTGTACAAATCATAGCCCAATGGTGATAAATGACCCCACACCAGGGGTCACTTGTTTTACATAGAGTTAAATAGGAAAATCTTAAAAAATCTTCTTCTATGAATCAATAAGGCCTAGAGCTAAGATTTTTGGTATGTTGTAGCATCTAATGGTTCATTACAAAGATTTTCAAAGTCTTGGCCCTACGGTGATAAATGACCCTGCGCCCAAGTCTTCTCTGAAACCATATGGCCCATTGCTTAGGTATTTGGTGTGTAGTATTGTCAGGGGTAAAATGTTTTAGATTAAGTTATATCAGAATCCTTGTCTGTTTAAAAACCTTGACATCAGTTGAAGCAATGGTACTCAGGTGAGCGATTCAGGGCCATCATGGCCCTCTTGTTTAGTTTAGTTTATGATACAAGCCTGGAAAAGTGACTTTGATATCAAATTAATTTGACCTATGAAATAAATTTTCAGGTATTATTTTTTTTTTAGCTCACATGAGCACAACGTGCTCAAGGTGAGCTTTTCTGATCGCCTTTTGTCCGTCGTCCGTGCGTGCGTGCGTCCGGCGTCAACAATTGCTTCAAACAACATCTCCTCCTAAACGGCTTGGCCAATTTGAAAAATATTTTGCAGGAATGTTCCTTGGATGAAGCTCTACTAAAGTTGTATAAATGGTTCTGGTCCATCGCATAATTAGGTCACAGGAGCTAAAAATAGATTTTAAAAATGAAAATTTAAAAAATCTTCTTCTCTGAAACCACAAGGCCTAGCCTTTTGATTTTTGGTATGTAGCATGATCTTATGACTCTCTACCAGGATTGTACAAATTATGACCCTGGGGTCAAAATTGGCCCCGCCCCAGGGGTCACTTGATTTCACATAGGCTAATATAGGAAAAAACTTGAAAAAATCTTCTTCTCCGAAACCACAAGGCCTAACCTTTTGATTTTTGGTATGTAGCATCATCTTATGGGCCACTACCAAGATTGTACAAATCATAGCCCTATGGTGATAAATGACCCCGCACCAGGGGTCACTTGTTTTACATAGAGTTATATAGAAAAATCTTAAAAAATCTTCTTCTATGAATCCATAAGACCTAGAGCTTAGATATTTGGTATGTAGCATCATCTTATGGGCCACTACCAAGATTGTACAAATCAAAGCCCTATGGTGATAAATGACCCCACACCAGGGGTCACTTGTTTTACATAGAGTTATATAGGAAAATCTTAAAAAATCTTCTTCTATGAATCCATAAGGCCTAGAGCTTAGATATTTGGTATGAAGCATCATCTTATGGGCCACTACCAAGATTGTACAAATCATAGCCCAATGGTGATAAATGACCCCACACCTGGGGTCACTTGTTTTACATAGAGTTAAATAGGAAAATCTTAAAAAAATCTTCTTCTATGAATCAATAAGGCCTAGAGCTAAGATTTTTGGTATGTAGTAGCATCTAATGGTTCATTACAAAGATTTTCAAAGTCTTGGCCCTAGGGTGATGAATGACCCTGCGCCCAAGTCTTCTCTGAAACCATATGGCCCATTGCTTAGATATTTGGTGTGTAGTATTGTCAGGGGTAAAATGTTTTAGATTAAGTTATATCAGAATCCTTGTCTGTTTAAAAACCTTGACATCAGTTGAAGCAATGGTACTCAGGTGAGCGATTCAGGGCCATCATGGCCCTCTTGTTTTTTTACTGAACCTCACTAGAATGACCTGCTGTTTTCATACTTTGGCTTGTTCAGTGAAGTATTTTATTGAGAAAACTGGAGCTGTTGTCATTTTCTTATTGTCAGCGTTTGTGTTGGTTTGAATGTTGATGACCATATTGAGGCTTAACTTGATTTTATATACCGGTACCTACTATATTGATACTTGTTATTCTGGAGCTGCGGGCTTGGTTTGGACACTCTACCATAAAGAAACTAAAGCTCTTCTGCAAGAAAGTACAATTAAATGTTACATTATACCCATCACCATAGTATATCTTACCTGTGCAAATGTTGCCTAGATCTCCATTTTCCAGTACAAACAAAAATTACAATTCAAAATGATAGATAGAACATGGGTGAATGAATACAGATTGAAAACACTTGTAGGCATTATTTTACTAGTCTTTCAGTACATTCTATAGTCCACTTATAGTGATTATTTTATTATACTCAGGTCCAAAGGTTGGGAGTTTGATCTCCAATGGGAGAATTTTCCCATTTGCTAAGTACTGGTCCAATCAAGGAACAAACCCCGAAAAGGAGTTGATGAAAAAGAAATAAATTGATATTAACATTTGTATTATTTTATCAGGTCAGCAACAGAGGTTGGAGGGAGAAGCTGCATACAGACTTGGGTTGGCCTCCGAAACAGCTGGAGATGGGGAGACAGCATTATTGGTGAGCCATTAATAAAAAATATTCTGAATAACCTCAAATGAAAGCAATACTGACCCCACTCATGTCTTAATCAAACACCTTCTCTGCTTTTTGTGTCACCTGCTGTTAGCAGAGGTGACACATAGGAATCAATTTTCCATCATCCGTCTGCCACACTTTTTCTGTCACACAGGTGACACACATGTTCCAAAGAACACTCTTATTTAGTTACCCTACAATGGTACGACCATTTATAAAGTTATGCTGTATTGGATAAGGTTACCAGATATTTAATATATATTTTGACCTACATCTTTTGGTCCTCATTAATAGGGCCAGTGGATGGGGGGGGGGTGCATAATGTAATATGGTACATTTTTTATAAAAGTTGAAAGCAAGTAATGACTGTTACTCTAATATTTGCCATAGCTGGATTTAAGCTCAGGACCCTCAACTTGCTTTGCAGATACTCCTAGTAATGTTGTATAATCTTAAATCCATAACCCATTTTACGCATTCCATTATTATACAAAGCCAACTGTTTTACAACTGTTTTTATCATGAAGGCCAAGTCACTGATTTGTGTAACAATGTCCAATTAATATGATGCAACTGAAATACTGTCAGTGGAAATTGTTAAACCCAATAAACAAACAAATAAAAGGGCATTATCAATAACATTATCTAAGCTATTGTCACAATTAATATTTTACTTAAAAAATGTTGAAATCTAGATTACTTAAATATTTATATTGTACTTTATGTAGTGAATTGTCGGTATAGCAGAATCTAGCTTGTATACACTGTCAGATAGCTTTTCTGAATTGTTCTTTTCAGACCATGCTGTTTAAGTGAAGATATTTAAGTTTCTTTCAGAATCAGCTGCAGTTTTATTTAATGTCTAAATGTTACAGAATTATTGATGAGCTGATTTTTCTCGATTTCAGCATTTGAACACATACTTGAAGATCTGTCAGTCACAAGATGACAAAGAAGGTATTGGCAAGGCATGTGATGCAATTGCAAAGGCATTTGCCAGGTATGTTAGCTCATCTACAATAGTTTCAGGTAATTTTGGCAATAACAAACTTAAACAAATCCTAACAACGGCTTAAAATAAAATAGTTATGGTAGGCATAAATTCTAACATTCTTGTGTTGCAATTTAAAAGTTAAGTGCCTATGTTGACATCATAAAATTGTATTATTTTTTCTGTCTTTTAAAATTGAGGCATTGGTACATTTTCTTTAATAATTTGTGTATTGAAGGAAAACAGAAAATACTATCATTTTAGCCAGTTCTTTCTTTGTAATAGAAATGGTGGTTCACTGTCCTTGGAATGATTGATGGGAAATGGTAAACCTGTAATATATGTTCACAATGTCTTAATGTGATTGCATGTTTTACTCACACTGTGAACAGTAATAATATCAGGAACATTTTTTTTGTATATTTTTTTTTAGCTTTTTCAAATTCATATACTTACTTTAACCCTTTACCACTCAATTTTGCAATTTTTACATGAGATGTAAAGTTTAACTGTGAGAAGGTTTTTGATTCCACTGGTCCCACCTGGCCAAAACTTTGAGCTTAAGATCATACATATTTTCAGGAATTTGGGTTGAGAAAAAAATCCTGTTAAAAGTTTAATGAATGAATATTTATAAAATCATAAATTCATGAGGTACAGACTAGAATCTGATCAGCCAGAGAGTTTGCTCAAGGCAGATTTCAAATTTGAGAATTATACATGTACTCAAATCCCCTTTGAAACTAATAGGCCTAGTTTGAGTCTGAGTATAAAAGTTCATAATTTCATTGCAATTTTTATTTTCAAGAACATGGGACAAGGTGTTACATTGGACTCATTAAGTCATATGTTCTTGGTGTTAAAGAGTTAGTGTAAAGTGCCAGCACATTTTAGCTCATTAGATGTTATGAATATTTTTTCCCCTAAAATAAAGTGTGTCTGCTTTTCTTCGAATAATGTTACTGCATCAATATACTTAGCATTTTAAAGGAAAATAATTACTTTAAAATAAATATATGCATAGATGAACATGAAACGAAAAGTGTTTGTATGCCAGAGAGAAAGAGTATTTAAATCTTTGTGTGTGAGTGTGTGTGTTTGTGTGTGTGTATGTGGATTTTATGCCCCCACCAAAAATGGGGTGGGGGGGGCATATAGATTCGCCTTTGTCCGTCCGTATGTCTGTCCGTCCCGAAACTTTGTGACATGCATAACTCTGAAAGTATTTGTACTATAGACTTGAAACTTCATGGATATATTATTTAGGACATGAACATATGCACCTGGGTATTTTCATTGAACAGTCCTTGAAGTTGACAGTTATGGGCCTTTGTTTTTAAAAAATAAGAAATGTTATGTTTGTGATGCACATAACTCTGAAAGTATTTGTACTACAGACTTCAAACTTCATGGATATATTATTCAGGACATGAACTTGTGCACCTGGGTATTTTTTCATAGAACCACCGTTGAAGTTGACAGATAATATGGGCCTTTGTTTTTGAAAAATATGGAATTTTATGCTTGTGACACACAGAACTCTGAAAGTATTTGTGCTACAGACTTTAAACTTCATGGATATATTACTCAGGACATGACTTGTGCGCCTGGATGTTAGCTTTTGTTTTAGAAAATGTGATGGGTGGAAGCATCTTTGTCCTCTGGACACATTTCTAGTTTTTGTTTTGTTTTTTTACTTATTTGTACATTAGAAGTTGCACAAGCATCTGATGGCACAAACTGTGAAAGCTTTTAAGTCTTTTTCTCTTCATAATTTTGGTCTCAGGAAAGGACCTTATTCCCAGTAATATATATTTGACCAAAGCTGATGGAAAAAAAAATCCTATTTGTTGTGTTATTTTATGGATAAAAAGAATTGTACGGAATACAAATTGGCTTCAAGATTGAAATTGAATGTATGTATTGTCAGAATAAATGTTTAATGTTCATTAGCAATTCCCTATTGAATTGCAATAAATCAATTTTCAAGACTACTTAAAGAGAATCAGTAGCTTTTTTTACTATATGATAATATTACCATTTAAACAATAGAATAATCACCAAACATGAAAAATTAAAATACCAACATTTAACTACAAGGCTTCATCAGATTTTTTTTTTTTTTTGGAGGGGGTAAGATTTGTGTTTTGTTTACCAAGTCAGAAAAAAAATCACCGTACGTGTGACTGTAAATGTTTGTGAAAAGTACAACTGTTGTCATATGCACTATATGTACTGGTATATGAAAACTGCTTTTTATTAATTGTATGCAATTAATCACCAATTTTCTTTTTTACTGCATGTATTTTTAAATGCAAACACCAGATGTGTTGTAAAATAGTGTTATTAAGCAGCATTATGAGAGATAAATCAGCGGAAACTGAATGGAGTTAAAATCTATTTTAAATACATGAAATATATTTCTAAATACTTTGATCTTTAAATACTTGTTGAAATTGTCCAATTAAACAGTTGATTATTATTGATATAATATTTTTTGCTATTTGTTTTTGAGTATTCTATAGACAATATCACATTCTGTACTGTTATTTTGTTACTGTAGCGTGTTAATATATTCATGATCAAAATATTGATATGGTAATTATCTTTTTATTGGCTACCTACGGGTCATAACAGCTTGTCTTCCAATTGTACAGAAAAAAATTTAATATTTCACTACATGAAAGCTTCTTTTTAAGAAATCTAAATAATCTAAGTTAATAGTTGATTGGTATGGATAGAAGTCATCTAAAAGTTAAATGGTAGCTTCCTGCTTTGTGCTAAAATCATTAATAAAGTGTTAAGTCTGGTTGGTAGGTCTGGTTGGCCTGGTGTCATATTATGACAGGATGTATTATCATACCATTTTTCTATGACATATGCTACCTAGCATAGTTTGGTAACACTATATCTGACTCTTACGTAGAAAATGTTTCTGGGTGATAGAAATATTCAGATGGTGAGATATAAAACACCAGTAAAATGTGTATTTGCAGGGAGGGTCGAGTGGAAGAAAGTATAGAATACTTAAAACAGTTTGTGGAAGTGGCAGAGAAGAGTGGACAGGAACAGGCATACAGCAAAGCATGCCACAACCTGGGAAATATATACAACACACTTGTAAGTGACTTTCACAAGCCATTACAGTAGCACTTCCTTTTAGAAGTCAAATCTGTCATAACCCCTTACCTGATTAATTTTAGCCAAGTATTAATTCTTTGGCAAACAGGGCACATCTAGATCAGACATTTCTTTCCATGAGCTGTCTGATCTGGGTGAATAGTCATCGTTGTCATTGGCGTTGGCATCTTTATCCTTGGCCGTGAACCATCTGTCATCACACTTCATATACTTGTTCACTATCACAAGGGCTACATTCTCATCAAAGGCCATAACTCTAAGGTCCATTTTAATCTAATTTATCTCCCCCTTTTTTTATCTGATCATCTCACATTCCTCATCAGTTTGTGGATCATGACAATTTTGCTGCATTTGATATCAAATAATTATCAAATAAAACCAAAATTCTTGCAGGGGAAATATGACGAGGCCACTAAGTATTTTGACAAAGCTTACAACTTGTCGAGGTCCATGGGAGAAGTGGCGTCAATCAATGTGAATCGAGTTCAGTTCGGTGTGGCCTCAGCCCACAAGATGCTCCAGAACTTTGGGCTTCACATCAAGACCAACAAAATCAATGCCCTTGAACGCTTGATAGAGTGGAAGAGTTCCAGAATAGACGACTTTGAGAAACCTCTGCCTGAGCCCAGTAAGTGTGAATTAAGAAGTATGAAGTGTTTCAAGCATACAAGTTTCTTATCTAGAAGAACTGTTATGCATTTTGTCAGTTTAATAGCAAATTCAAATTTTTTCATGCTCCTTTTTTTTTTTTTTTTAATCACACCTACCATTAAAACAGTTTTCATAAGATTGATCTTGAATTAAGTGATTTTTTCTCAAGTTTTATTTCCTATGAAATTCAAATTTGAAAAAAAGAGATTAAAAAAAAAGGGAAAAACTGTATGCAATTAAGAATTCAAATATTATTTGAGTCAGCCCCAGATACAAACTTAGGGATGTGGGGAAAGAGGGATATGATAGAAGCTTATGGCTCTTTAAGTATTTTTGTTTAATTAAGGCATATTGTATATAATTTGTTGAATTTTATTTCTAACAGTTCTTATTAAACAGTTTTTTTACTATGAAAATGGCAACACATATTTGCATTATATTCAATGTGTGTAAGTTTGACATTTAGTTTTTAAAAAAAAAATCTGGTGTTTATATTTAAGGCATATAGCAGGAAGGTGACATTTTTTTTTATTTTACCTTTACAAAACTAAGACTACATATCTTCATGAATGGTCTTTATTTGCATATGGCTTCACTTTCAAAGTTGACTAAAGTATAACAGATTTTCACTTAATTATAAACTGTTGTGTTTACAGAGCCAGAGACACCCAAGAATGAGGAGGGACAGCAGCAACAGGCAGAGGAGAAAAAGGACTGAAGAATCAATGACTAATAATTGAGTTGAAAACAATACAATTGGTTTACCTGAACTGGTTATTGTGATTCACGTTCACATGAAATTCTTTAATTAAAAATCATTATTAAAAACAGAAAAAAATATGTAACTGCTTCCTGTAATATAAATTTTATATCCATGGTAACAGTATAAATGTGATTTGTGAAATTTTTATGAAACAAAAATTCACGATTGTGTTATTTATTCATTTTTACATCTAAACAGGGGCTCTATATAACATATAACTGTATATAGAATCCCTGATCTAAATAATGATTTAGAAGTATCAGCAATGAGATTTTGTGGGTATTTTAAACCAGATGCTCATATTTTCAAGCAGTTGGTTATCAGACCATAGGATAATATTAGACAGGTGTCTCATTATTTATTATGGAGATAATTAATGGTAATGAACACCATTGTACTTGTGCTATATTTTCAGACATGTCATAGAGAGCCTAAGTGATAAATATATCCTCATATTTTTGTTGTTTTGCAGATGTATTTAAACATATACATTTATGGTGTTTTTAAATATTCAGCAAGTTCAAGTCAGAATTAAATGAAAGATAATAATAATTTAATTAAATAGGTATTTTATTAACATACAGAGAAGAAACTGTTTAAGTGTCAAAATAATTACCAAGCAATTATTTTTTTAACATAGTTGTATAATTATTTTTAATTTATAAAGCAGTTGCGAAGTCTTTATTGTTCATTTTATTCTGATATAGATGTTGCTGATGTAACTTAGAAATCTGTTCAAAGTCTTGACTGTGATATTGAGGTCAGGTGACCGCCATTGTTCTGCAATGCATTCTGGGACTATGTGTGAGATGGAAACGTCAGTCAATGACAGCTCTACCACTTATCTTAATTATTATGGGTCAATATATGTTATGTTTGTAATGAAAGTGCCTTAATTAGTTGTCTTTATTTGACCAATAAGGTAATAAATTATTAATGTCATAAAGGGAGATAACTGCTGAGTAGTTTAAATAGGTAAAGGTCGGGTGAGATGATACTGATGTTATTTTTCATTCAACTGCACTGGAAACTAAACAATTCTTTTTCCTCTGAAAATATGTATATTTCTTCATGCTACAAAACACTAATAAATCTTCTTTTTTTTTCAGTAAAAGTACTTATTTGCTTTTGAGCTAAACATTTATTTGATTTTGACTAATTTTAAGATCAGTATTGATCTCTACGATCTACTGGTTCACATTTTAAGTTTTTATCAACACAAAAGAAATATATTTATGTTTGTTTTTGAAGAGCACTGCTCTGTATAGATTGTATCAAATTCAAAGGCATCATTTAGTCTTTCAGGTGCCTTCTCAGTTCTTGTGTCTGAAATCAAATTGTTAAATATTGGTGAGCTGTGCATATCTCTCCACGAAATCCATGGAGAGGTACCGTCCTGATGTTTATCATGATTTATATTTTCATACTGTTGTTTTGTCTGTATTCTCTGATTGTACACAATGTACAAAACAGAACTCGAATAAATGAAATAAATATTTATATGTTGTTTTTTTTCATATTGCTGTACCAATGATAATGTGTGTTGGTAGTTAAGTTACAACAGTTGCTTCCCTAGGTCAACCAGCATCTCCCACTTCTTGATGTCATGCAGAAGACTTGTATTAGATCATGAAGGTGGTTGGCTTCACTGCCTCCTTGACAAAGCTGATGAAGTGGGGTCCGGTCCTGTTTCGGGGTCTGTCCTCCTTCTGCTCTGTTTCTGGGACAATCGGCCATATTTCAAAACACGTGATCATAGCACCATCTGCATCGCCCTTGTGAGGAAACACGTGCTGTCCAAGTGGACAGGATGACGAGATAGGGTGTATTGTTCCTGATTTCCCGCACAATGGGCACTTGGAGTCTTCTGTCAGTTTCCATCTTTGGAGATTTGTTGAGATGGCAAAATGTCATACACAGACCAAAGGAGAAAACCCAACTGGAGTGTCTCGTAGTTCCACAGTTCCGTCTAAACTGACTTTTCCTGCTCTTTCAACTTCCTGATTTCTTCTTGTACCAGAGTTCTCCTCTCCTTTTCTCTCCTTTCTCGCCAGCTTGCTCCCATCTCTGGTGCTTCTAGTACAAGGTCCTTCTCTTCCCACGTTCCTTGCCCTCACAATGTCCTCGTGCTTGAGGCTGCTGCCTACATTTACTGGATTTACAGCCTGGTTCACCGACCACTATCTTAAATCCCTGCGTCTCATCAGCAGAGTCTGAGAGTTAGCAGGAAATGAGCCTTTGCTGCTTTGAATTTCTTCACTAAAGAGCTATGGGGGATCTGTAGTTTTGTTGACTGGCCGTACAATCCAATGCTTGTAAATGTTGATGGAAGGTCAAGCCACCTCCACAGATCGTTTGCTAACTGCAGCAGTTTATTTCCTGTAATTGGCTACTCTTAACCGTAGATAAAATATTTATCCTCTAACCATTCTTGTACTCACAGGAGAAATGAAAAACACAAAGACGGTATATGATCTGTCACCTGCATTACAGTATGCAATTTTCATATTACAATAAACTGTATCGAGTATTTCACATCCCGAAATCGCACAATATTCCACCAGTTGTCATGCAGTCACTCATCTGTAAAACGCCTAACTGAATTATCAAAGGGGGGATGAGTGAGTGGGGGAATAAATAACGCATGCACTCAGTAAAGCAGTGACTTCAAATGATCCTACTACTCTCTTTTATGATAAACATTACCAACACGCACGCCTATCCCCCGAAAAGACTGATACGGGGATAAATTGTGCTGATGGGAGTCTCATGCCACATTGTGTATTAAAAGACTTCAGTGAAGTTGCAAGCAGCCATGCTCTTTCGTTCAAAGTCTATAAAGGCTTGCAATTACGATAAAACTCCCACAACCACTTGATGGACCATGATATCAATTTAATAATGGATGGATTACCTTAAAACATAAAGGTAATACAGATATGTTCACTTCGCTAATATCAGTATCCATACAAAATCCAGTTAAAACAATAAACAGTAAAAATTTACAGGGTCCAATGGATTTTTTTTAAATCAATATACAGAAGCATTTTTTTTTTCAGATTGCCAAGAATGAGAAATAATTTCTACTTCTAATAAAACATATCTACAAACTTAATATGAACACAAGAAAGTATATACATGTAGATAAAATCCCATTTTTAGGATAAGAGGTTTGCATTTCCAAACAAATACTAGTATAGTGTTAAGCTTATTTCTTCTTCTTTTTTTTCTTTTTTTTTCGTCAACTGCAAAGCATGACAGACAAATAGGGATCACTTTGTTCGTCGTTGTCAGCAACAGTGTCGTCATCACACTTTCTTGTCCGGAGCATAATGTCAACACTATTGCATGGATCCAATCAAAACTTGGAAGATGGATACCTTATGAGGTGTAGAAGTGCAGTGCACAAGAGCCATATGGGTAAAAGTCGGAAATTAGTAAAAAAAATCTGAAAATCTTGATTTTAGCAATGAAATGTTTATTTTTTGTTGGAACATAGTGTTCTCACTTTCCTAACTATTTGTACCAGATTTTAGGTTGAGAAAGTATTAAGATATATAGCTTGGGTGAACAATTTGGTAGGTGATAATAAATTTGTTAAAACTTGCTATACCGAGCTGAAAACAGTTTTGGGAATATAACACTCAAACAACACTATTTGACAATGTTTTTTTTCTTCATTTTTTATATTATGACACATGAATTTTATATAATGATATTATATTCCTTTATAAAATTTGATTAGACAATACACATATAAAAACATATTGATAGCACAGATTCAAGCATATACTCTTTCAGTATCATTGCACTTTTTCATATGAATTAAAATATACAGGCAAAATTCACATATATTGTGCAGTGCATTTGTTTCATTCATATATTTTAGATAATAATTTATGTGTGATGTAAGTGACTCATAACTATATTACCCACTTTCCGAGCATTCGAAACCGAAGGACACACACATTTTTATAACATTGATCGAATGATTGAACATAACGCTACAATACAGGTAGGAGTAGTATTTCATAGACCATTTCACACAGAAATAAGACGTAAACCTACGTAAATCAACGAGCACCTCCCGAACACCTAATCTACATGCTGGTGTAAATTTTCACTTTTTATTCAATGGGAAATAAACATACACTTCAATATTTTCCCCATTCACTGATTGGTCAGTTTTTTTAATTAGCGAATTACACCGGGTATTGCCGATCCTCTGGTGACAGTCATGATAACAAATGCAATGCAAAACAAAGATAAAAATAGTGCAATGCCATTCCATATGGAACTTCAAGAGATGAACAATAATATATCAAAATAAAATAAGCGCTTTATCACATCTGAGCACAACGCTCGAGTATCATAAAAAATACAAATGAACTGACCATACACTTAAATAATAAAATGTGATAATAAATAACGCTGTTTAAAAATAATAGAAACATGAGGGCCATGATGGCCATGTGGCCCTGGGTCGCTCACCTGAGAACCTTGTATCAGTGGGAGGAAAAGAAGAATCCCGGTAGGGACTTCGGATTTTTCATGTGAGGAAGCCTTCCAGCTGGCTTGCGGTAGGTCGGTGGTTCTACCCGGATACCTCTGTGTACTCGGGGTCTTCCTCCACCTGTAATTAGCTGGACGGTAAACCCCAATACAACAACAACTAAACAAATCACCTAATTACTCCGATAGCATCATTTGATATTTTTCAAAATCGACTCAACAGAACTTTATCAAACTATAAGGAAACGTTGGGGTATATTAATTACAAGGATTCTTTGCCATATGTTCTGGCTTGAGAATGTAATATTCAGATTGGCGGAATCATATGACACTTGCATAAGTTGCATCAAAGCAAATCGGGTAACTGCAGCAGAATGTAGTCAGTGTAGTTAGAAGTTTTGTTAAGTATTTTTTCCTCGAAAATAGTTACGAGCCCCTTTGCCTGTAACAATGACATTCGCAGCAATGCCAGTGGGTATTTGTTACAAGCACTCGACAAATGACTAGTTAGTCTGATTCCCATCTTTTAACACAGGAATATATGAGGGCAGGTTATCCAGACTAGTGATATATTTGATTCTCGGGCCTGAGCGTAAAAATAAGTTCCCAGCAAATCTGCAGCTCATCAAACCCTTTCACTTGAGACACACAAACTCCAGTGCCCCAGTGCTTTGATTTTTGTCCACATTCGAAGGGCATAGTTTTGTCTGTTAATACGTATGCTTATCCCAAGATGCGGCATCAGTGTATGTAATATGTTACCGACGTTGGTAATTCATTTTTAACGAAATCCACTTACATTTCCATTGCTTATGTTTTTTTGTGTGTGATTACAATGGAAGCGAGGGAGGTATGGTAACCTATGCTTTGTCAGAATCACTGTCGTGTTGTACGTCTACTATGACGAAACCTGAATCATCATCTTTATCAACGACCTTAGGAACGTCAACAATCTCAAAATCGTTGTCATCTGAATCTGTAATGAAAATCATAGTTGATCCGTGTAATCATGTCATTTGCGAAACTTTTTACCAATCCAGGTCTATGTAAAGCAAGTGCTATAACCTGTCATGATTTTAATGCGACAGAGGATGTTAACATTTTGAAATTTTGAATGGTTCCATAGCTAAGATTGTTACGGTTGACAGTAAATAACCTTCACGTCATGTATGATAAAAGCTATCAGAATGGTACGGTCTGCAAGACACAAATGTACATGTATATGTGTATATATAATTTCAAAAATCCGTTGAATTTATTAAAGATATCAGGTATCAATTTGTAGAAGATAATTTGGTAATGGAAAGAAAATATAAGTTTTACACGCACTTCCTTCTGGAGTTAGTTAATGATTAATATATTTTGGATTTTTCATATGCCAATTTTGTCTTTCCTTATGAAATGTTATTAGGTTTTCGCCTCTGCAGGGCGAAATCCTATTGTTCTTCTTCAGTTGATTTTTTTTCCAATTCCACCCATTTTTGAAGCCAGCCTAGCGGCCAGATGAGAAAAGCCACAGCTATGAAATTTTGGGCATGGAGTCACATTTAACTTTTGTGCCTAAATGTCAAACTTTTCACTTTTGCTTCTGATTTAGCCACTAGGGGGCGCTATGCATGTAATCACTCTTTTGCTAAAAACTAAAAATATGAAACCTGATTTAGATGCGGTTTTTTTAATAATGTTCTTTGTTGACAGCCCAATCAAATATGATGGATATCGCGGCATCGAGTATCGGAAAAAGATGTTCTTGAAGAGGTTGAAAGTTCGAACCTTGTAATAAAGTGAACAAATGAGGGTAGGCCTACGAAAAACCTACCATTTTTTGTTAGAGATCAGATAGAAGAATTCTGTTTGCTGCATACGATTTGCAAGACATATACGCACAAAATATATGGGGTGGCAAATTTATGAAATGCGTGGTTTGTCCTCTAGAAACGGACAAACTTCACTAAAATTAAGGAAAATTAAAATTTCAAAAACATGTTTTTGTCGCTCCTGACTTTATTTTCTGTTCATTCTTTATGAAATGTTGACACATTATGTATTGTTATGTTTGAAGGGGCCTCACAATTAAAAAGTTTTTTAAAAAATTTGAAAAGGTCAAGGTCATATTACGATTATTGTGTTGTTATTCGGCCACAAATAGCTCCAAGATAAAAATATTTCATTGAGTGTATATGAACAAATGTTTTAGTTCTTAAAGAGCTCTTTCCAGTGATGTTTAGTTTTTGAAGATCGGACTTGATTTGGTCTTTATACGGCAGTCCAAAGTTTGATCCCTTTTTTGGAATAATTGTAAATCAGGTTTTATGCTTCAAATTCTGATAAGCAAGAGTAGAATGTTTGACTTGTGCGACTAGTATACTTGATTGAACTATTTTCTGCATTGTTAGTTACCTAATGGTAAATTTTTATCATTTTTATCATTTTGCCGCTAGGGGGCGCGTTTCTTGAAATCACTCTTTTGCTTTAACTCAAAAAGTTGAAGTCTGATTCAAATGCGATTTTCAGCATTATGTTCCATGTTGGTAGCCTAATAAAATACTATATGTTTCGAAGGTATGAATGGCTGAAAGTTTTTGAGCTACGGAAGGTTGAAAGTTCGAACCTCGCATGAAAAACCTACCCATTTTTGTTAGAGATCAGATTGAAGAACTCTCTTTGCTACACACGATTTGCAAGACATATACGCACAAAAATAGGGTTATGAATTTAAGAAATGTATGGTTTGTTTGCTAAAATATGGTTAAAATATTGGAAAAATAAAAATTTCAAATTTTCTTTTGTCGCTCCTGATTTTATTTTTGGTTCAATGTTCAAGATATTTTCACAAGTAATTTAGTCTTATGATTCAAAGAGCCCGATAATTTATAATGTTAAAAATTCAAAGGTTGTTTTATTGTTTTATTTCTTCGGCCACAAAAAACGATCCAAACTAAAAGTATTTTATTGAGAGTATTTGGACAAAAGTGTGGGTTCTTGAAGAGCTCTTTCCAGTGATATTTATTTTTCGAAGATCGGGCTTCATTTGGTCATTTTACAGCAGTCCAAAATTTGATCATTTTCTTAACAATTGTAAAGCAGCTTTTAAGCTAAACATTGTGACATTTAAGAAACAGAATGTTCCACCCATGTATATTGTATACTTAACTGAACTATTTGCTGCATTTCTAGGTATCTAATTGTAAAATTTTAAGTAATTTTGTTCTCATTTTGCCGCTAGAGGGCGTTTTCTAAAATTCACTCTTTTGCTTATAACTCAAAAAGTTGAAGTCTGTTTCAAATGCGGTTTTCAGCATTTTGTTGTTCGATTTCCTTGTTGAATGACAGCACCACAAGAAAGTGTTGATTTTGGATTTGAAATAGGAATAAGGGTGATGGAAAGCGAAAACCGAGACACCGCTTGCGGTTCTAGTTTTATTTATTCTTTAGCTGAAATATTTGTATCGTAAAGTATTGAGAACAATAGTGCAGCAACAGTTGTGGAGTTAGAAAATCCTAAGTTATCAATATTCCACATTATGATACAATTTATGAAAAATGAAAGACAAGTGACAGGAATTGTCACAAAACCAGGTTTTCTTTTCGCAATGTTTTGTCCCAGTACAAATTAGTTGTATCGGTCAAATAATTTTGCGCTCAATGTCTATTAAATCTAATGCACTAAATGATGGTGACCCTGTAAATGTTTGGACAAAATTTATTGAGAAATGTAGGGGGAGTTGCACACAGAAGAATATTTCTCAATAACTTACACATGTGTTATTGAAAACATAACTAAGGGCCATAGCTCCATCAAAAATGGTCAATTGCAAAACCAATCATTACTATATATTTTAAAATTAAGGAGTTATGCTCCATATCAGGAATTTTTACGAAGAGGCAAACATGTAACTCCAAAATTATGAACCACAGAGTGAGGTTCCTATGCACTGCATTCCGCCTCAATGAGATGTATGCACATATAAAGTTTCAAGTCAATGCCTCTTATAATGTAGGAGTTATGCTCCGGACAAGGAATTTTATCAAAGGGGCATAACTCCATCAAAAATGGCCAAACTGCAAAACCCAGGTTTTATTCTCCAGGGTGAAGGTACTTCTGTTAAAGTATGGAAAACATTTATTAAGAAATGTAGAAGTTGTGCACGAAAGAATATTTCCCTTTATATTACATCTGTTAAGGGGCAAAGGGCCATAACTGCATCGAAAATAGTCGAACCACAAAACTCTGATAATATGCGCCAGGTCACTATGTAATAATGCTTCCGTAAAAGGTTGGGCCAAATCTGTTGAAAAATGTAGGAAGAGTTGCGCACAGAAGAATATTTCCCTATATATTACATATGTGAAAAAATAACAAAGGGCCATAACTGCATCAAAAATGGTCGAACCACAAAACCCTGACAATATTCTCCAGGTCACTATGTAATAATGCTTCCGTAAAAGGTTGGGCCAAATCCGTTGAAAAATGTAGGAGGAGTTGCTTACAGAAGAATATTTCCCTATATATTACATATGTGAAAAAATAACAAAGGGCCATAACTGCATCAAAAATAGTCGAACCACAAAACCCTGACAATATGCGCCAGGCCACTATGTATTAATGCTTCTGTAAATATTTGGGCCAAATCCGTTGAAAAAATGTAGGAGGAGTTGCGCACAGAAGAAATTGTTTACGCCCGCCCGCCCGCCGACATACCCCAATCTAATAACCAGAGTTTTCCTTCGGAAAACCTGGTTAAAAATCATTTATTAAACAAGCACAAGGAAACGATAAATATAACGGGAAGACGGGAATTAAAATATGATAATCATTCTAAAAGAATGTTTAAGTTTATATATAAAGCGTGTGAATATATACACTAAGGTGTAAAGAGAAAAAGGACTGAAGTATTTCCTAGTAATGATCAACAATATGGTGTGTTCTATTAAGCTAAATGATATATTAAAAATGTATGACTTGTTCATGGGCATGTTTGAATCCTTTATTTAAAACAAATGTGATATAATTTCTTTAAACTATTTTAAACTATCTGTTTTTGCCGAAAACAGTATTAATGATTTGAGAGTAAAATACGTAAATCGGTATTAAAAATTAGCCAAATGTGAACTTACTACTCGTTTCACGATTCCGTGTTTCTTCATTACTGACCATTTCTACTTGCTCCGGAACACTGTCTGTTACTTCACCAGCCTTTTTCACCTTTATTCTTATAACGACAATGATAATAATAATAAGTATGGCAATTCCCGCCAGTATTCCGGCAACAATGGCAATAACATCTGCAGTTTTCAATTTTAACGAATCTGAAATAAAACAGAAAGTTTTAATTTTATTTACAGGAACTGAAAACTATTACAAACATATGATAATATTGCAGAATGTATAAGAGGCCGTAAAACGTTTGTTAGCTACCCGTAGTGCACTTGAGAGTGACGTCATGACGTTAATGCTGTAAATGAGATCATATGTTCATGCCAGCCAACACTGTACGTTTTCATATATTTTGATTAACCATCTCTCCAGTTCAAAATTTCTTTCAAACGAAATATGACTTATAGTTATTTTTTTCTTCATAAAACGCTTCATTTCACTATGCTTTATGACAGTGCGTTGTTCATTATTAACTTGGAATATTTTTACTTTAGTCGCATGCCGTCATCTATTTACATGCACCAGTGTTATAAAACAATAAGAAATATACTCTGAGAAATAATTGGTTTCGTTCAAATGTCTTGGCACATCAAATACAGGATATGGTTAACTCTTATCGCCTTTGTTATTATCTCAACATAATATAGTATTATGTAATTGAAATACACCGGTCCATCTCGTAAATGCTATAGACCATTTCACCACAGTATCGGCAATACCCGGTATAATTCGCTGATTTAAAAATTGACCAATCCGTGACTGGAGAAATCTCAAGTGTATGTTTATTTCTCATTGAACACTGTGCGAAAGTTTACACCAGCATGCAGATTTGGTGTTCGGGAAGTGCTCGTTGATTTTCTTTGTTTCTTTGGTTTACGTCTCATTTTGAGGTGAAATGCTCTATTACCTACCATCTTCATCCGTGCAAATTAAATCTGCAGAAGAAGTACATTCCGTGCTGGTGACCATCCCAGTGCATTTTTCGATTTCTCCATTTTGTGTTGATGAGAACGTTCCGTTTGGACATGGTTGACAGACGGTATCATTAAACTTTGTACAGTTCTTCTGAAGATAAGAACCAGGCTCACAAACACTACACGGATTACATGTATTTCCATCATCACCAAGATGCACAGACTGGTAGCACTTCGTGCATTCCGTGCCGTGCTCCAGAGAGCAGTTCTTGGTCATAAGGGTACCCGCTGGACACATTTGGCAGTACAAACAATCCAATGTTCCATCTGGACGTACAAACTGCTGAAGGTTATCTGGACATATGTCATCCGTATCAGCCATTTTATACAGCTGAAATATAGTACAAAATCTTGAACCTTTTATTTACTTGAGGAAAAATCCAAAAACAGTTTACTTTTTTGCAGGTAGAGGTAGAACAGTTTGCATATTGGACATACTATAAACAGACACCATGAAGACTTTCGCAATCAGCACCTGGCTTGTTAATTTGTAGTAGACTTCTAAATTGTATTGTTGTACCAAATCGATGAATGATAAAAATTAAATGAACGATTTTGATAATTAACACGATTAGTAATATGTAAAATGATTATATTAAGTCCGGAAGATTATTTAAGGTCTTAAAACCCTTAAATAGCCATCAATTCCATCAAAGCCATTCATATAACCTCACAATACAAGTTTTTAAAATGTCAAACAATGGAAGTCTTATGGGCATGAGATTTGATAGACGTTCTCCTATTACCTCCCCTTGATAATTTTGCTGTCATGAATTATCTCCCCCTTTTTACATGAAATTTTAAACAGAATCATATACCGGTAATGCATCTTTCTACCGTCACAATGAGTTTTTCACATAAATTCAGTTTTTCTTATTCAAAGAAAATGTACATTTCCCATAGGCTTCAATGCTAACTTAAATTCAGATTTTCTCTCCCAAATTACATAAAAATTGAAAAAAAAAGTTTTGGTGAAATAATTCCTTTTTTGAATGTCTTCAAAGTGTCAAAATTTTATAGAAATGTTACCATCCAGTGGCAAGATATGGAATATGGTTATTAGGGTGCAAATACCTTAAATTACCTAAAAAAAAAAAGTATTTAAAAATAAGACCGGTGGGTCGGATAACTTAATAGACCATTTCACTCTGAAGTAAGACATACACCTTCTTTAATCAAAAAGCACTTCCCGAACACTTAATAATACATGCTGGTGTATAATTCCACACATTATTCAGTAGGAAATAAACATACATTTAAATTTTTTCCCAGTCACTGATTGGTCAGTTTGAATAAGCGAATTATGCCGGGTATGCCGATCCCTAGGTGAAATGGTTTATTAATGGATGTCGTATCATGCCGCTAGTTAAAAACTTGAAAAAAGTGAGTAAAATATTGTCGATGGGACGATAAACCAAGCAAACAAACATAATTCCGACAGGGGTTAGAGATTAATCAAGCTAATGGCCACATCATTAATTATTTATATGCCAACCCTTAAATGAACTCTGCATCATGACAGCATATATACAGACACTTTTAACATCTATTCTTTTAATGAATACTCACTTTTGTATTTTAGAAAGTGTTTTGACTTATCGACTGGTATATGAACCTTAAATGGACAGTAGAAAATATGTGGCTGTGGAATTAAGCATCCATAGAAATGTCAATGAAAATAGCTTGAAGAAATGCATTTTGAAGTTTGTGTTTAACCAACGTATGCTGTTTCTTTTCACTACGTTTTCGGTGGTTTTCAGAAGTGTGCCATTTATTTTTCTGGTAACATTTGAAACAAAGAAATATCAAAGGATTGAGAGTCCTAATGTTGCGTAAAGCACGTTCTGGAACAGTAAAGGAGAAAGTGTGGCAAGTTATTTGGAACAGTTTTATTGATTTCCCTCATCAAATGGATCTTTTAGCTGTAAGGGCCTAACAACATAATTTAATGAGCCATTTTCGTATTAGATTAACCAAGCACACATTACATGTCAGAGTATCCAGTATTGATATTCCCACGATCAGTTAAAAATATATCACGTTGTAAACAACGCAAAATTAAAAAAAAAAAGAAAAGAAAAAAAAAAAGAAATCAAAGCGCTGAAGGCACTGAAGTTGTGTGTGTCTCAAATGAAAGAGTGTTTGAAGAGCTGCAAGTCGATCACCAATAATTAAATTCACTTTGATAAACAAAAGAAATGAGACATTCCTGTTCTCTCAGCACTTTCAGAGCTTTGATTTGTATTTATGCAGTACCTTATCTACAACAGACTCTATTTATAGATTGAAGTAATTATGCACATTTTCTGCACAGGTCAGAGGCTTCAAACTCATTTCGGATAGTTAATATACAGGTTTCGGTCATTTTTTAGTGTAATAATAACCCTTTGAGATATCTTAAGTCGATAGACTGATGTGATTATTAGTATGTTATAATGATTTGTTTTGGACTTCACATGAGTTATTGTAACAGCCTAAAATGACCGAACGCTGCACATTTACTATCAAATTTATTTGCGAGCCACCTTTGCATCGAAACAAACTATACTAGAGAGCTTGGTAAAGTGATCACGTGATAAAAACAGTTATATCATTCGGTTGCAGTTACAACAGCAGAGAAATATAAGTCCTATAATGTTTTCATGTCACAGACGATTTTTTTAGCCTGTAAGTATTTATTTTTGACACAGCATTGATTTTTCAACATTTTTACTTAATTCTAGTATACTTATGTTGTATATATATATATAGAGAGAGAGAGAGAGAGAGAGAGAGATGCCATTTGACAGACTGTTTTCGAGTAGGCATACACTCTTCATATGCTGAAGGTATAAAAACATCACATTGATGTATTAAAAATGTTGATGCAGATGCAAATCTTGATTTGCATACCCCAAATAAACAACCATATAACCAAGCCACAGAACATAACTGTTGTTATCAACAATTAAGACTGTTTGATCTACTTTCATTTTCACATGATTGCATATGATTTTCATTGATCTCTAAACGACAGTTGACAATGCTTTTTGAATACAAAACCCAAACCCGGAAGTTGATCTACTTTAGTTGTTCTTAAGATAGAGAGAGAATTCAGATAAAGGTCAGACATTATACGAGTATGTGCGTGTTTACGACCACTTTGTTTGAATATACTTTTGAGTACTTCTCTTCACACTATCAATCTTAAACTTATTTACTTCCTCGCTGAAGTTTGTATAACTAAATATTTTAAATCTCTCTCTCGGGCATACAAACACATGTTTATATACTTATACACACACATAAATCACAGGGAGCATGAAAAATGATTCACTATACCAGATGACCTATATTTAGAGCAAACTATCTCCATGTATGTGTCTTAGCCAATCTACCAGAACGTGATTTACAAGATCATACCACGATCTTTCTTTCTTTATTTTGCATAACGAGATTAAAACACATATGCAACTGCACTATGCATTCGGCTCAAACTCAACATGTCTAGCTTTGCTATTAAAGGAAACACGAAACTGTATACTGTGCAAACAACTGATTTTATCAAAATATCAATTCAAATATAAGCATGCATACTTACCTTTGGTAGACAAAATAATATAGTTATGGTGATCAACATTTTGATCTCTGGTTACAAACTATGTCGGAGATATTCAAAACTATAAATAGCACGTTTGTCGAGTTCAGCAATCCTTTACATATCACGGGGGAATACCGGTACGTCGGTACTAGCTAAACAACTGAACTATTTGACTACGATTAATGATTAGATTTCAGACGTTTGGACGTAGTCAAGTGATTTTGATGCTACACACACAAATTAATACTTAAAGGGGTGAGTTTATATTTTATTGCCATTTTAATCATGATGTTTCTTGGTTATTCAAAACAAGAAATATCTTTAAAAAAAAGATATTCGGTTTCAAGATAATGTACAACGTCCCCCTAAACCGCAATCATTATTGTAATGAAGTATACGGGGATGGTGAAACAGACTATACTATACTGCAGATATATATAATGTTTTGTCCGGAATAGGTCTCAATGTGCATCTAAAATAAATATTATGATAAATAAACGTATTTAACAAAGAAACTGTAATTCAGTCCGAATTCTTGTATACGACGCACATTTTGCAGCTAGTTGACATCTCAACAAATGAGAGTATTTAACATTTTTTTCCGTAAGTAAAGGCATTTTCTACCAATAAAAATCGTTAAAATATTCATTTGGTCTTATCTTCCGTCATCATCCCTAGAGGTTAGACAGCTACGCCGAAAAAAAAAACTTACTCTCGCGCGTAGTGACTTACCACTAGCTACTTCCCTGTATGCAATAAACACGCTTGATCGAGTGGAAGAGTTCCAGAATAGACGACTTTGAGAAACCCCTGCCTGGACCCAGTAAGTGTGAATAAGGAGATGAGGTATTTTATAAACACAAGCTTCTTCTGTAAGAAACTATACAGGCATTAATTTGATTTTTTTTTAATCAGAGCTGCCATAAAAGGAGCTTTAAGATTGTTCCTAAAGCTGTTGATATTTTTTTGTTCAGATTTGCTTTCTATTCCATGTAAAGTGCCAGTTCCGTATACAAATGTAAGGATAGGAAAACAGATACAAGAATATGACTGGAAGTCATTTGACCTCATGGTTTTCATTGATTTTTATTTTATAATATATTTATTTGGGGAAAAAAAGCTTTGGCTTGGTTCAAAAGGTATTTCGGACGTTCAAAATTTACACCCAAAACAATCAATTTTTATGCCATTTAAACCACTGATTTTCGATCGGCAATCGGAAAGCTCCTTATAATACATATGATATTTAAAGATGATTTGTTGAATTTCATTTCTGTATAACAGCCGTTTTATGAAACAGAAATTTTAGGAATGAAAATAGCTAATAACAAATAACTAATTTTGTTAATGTAATTCATTGTATCATATTCAGTATATGTGATTTTGACAGTAAGTATAACCTTTTGACTCATATAGATTCGTTTTGACATAGTGACAGTAGATGTCTGATCAGGGTCTCCTCTGTTTGCTCATACAAACTTGTAGCTCAGATTCTACATAGTCTGCATGGCAAAGAAATATCCATTGTTTCATATACCATTTTAAGTTCAGAACAAAATATATTCATAAAATTCAAAAGTATGTACATGAATATTCACGATGTAAATAAATAAATATATTATGGTGCTTTTATACTTGGCAATTTTTGTGGTTAATTTTCCTCTAAAGAACTTCATATTTATGGCCTTTAATTCCAAGTGGCTGTTGTTCAAGGGTGACTCAAAAATATTTTCGCTGACAAAGCATTTTTTATAACAAGGGTTTGAAGAATGTATAACTCTTTTGTTGAAAACAATGCAATTTGTTATTATGATAAATTCACGTGGAATTTTTTTTATCAAAAAAATATTACATTTATATTAAAATTAAAAAAAATGTAACTGCTGCTCTCTGTAATATATAATTATATATGAATATGCTAGGAAAACAATATTTTTTCATGAAACAAAATATTTCATGTTTTTTAGATTTCATTCAGCGAAAACAAATAATTTGGAAGCATATCAACTTACATGTATTGAGATTTTGTGATTTTTGAAGCCAGATATTCACGTTTTTACAACAGTTGGTCTGAGTTTATCTATTAAATAAAGGTAGACAGGTGCCTCATTCTTTGTTAATAAGGACAGAAATTATGGTAATGAGCATCATTTTGCTTGTGCTATCTCAGACACGAGAAACAAAGTGGTACTTGTATAGTTCTGTTGTTTGATAGATATATTTAAACAACTTTTATATGATGTTTTACATATGCAACACGTTTCAAGTTAGAATGAAATGAAGGACAAAAATAAACTAGTAATTAAATAAGCATTTTATTCATATACATTTTACAGACGATAAATTTAATATAAACTGTTGAAGTGCGAAAATAATAACCAATTAGTAATCAGTAATGTGTTAAAAGAAAATATGTCTACATTGTTGTATATGATTATTATTAATTAATTTTGAAAAGTCTTTATGTTCATTTAAACTCATATGGCCGTTTCTGATGTAACTGAAAAATCAGGTCAAAATCTGTTCGCCAGATGGCCCCAATTGTTCTGCGGGGCATTCTGGGGCTATATGTGAGATGGAAACGCCAGTCAACTGAAAGTTCTACCGTGTATCTTTTATTTCTATTGGTCAATATGCTTTGTGTCTGTAGAGTAAATGCCTTAAATAGTTACCGTCAAGGTTATTATATTATGGATGTCTGAAAGGGAGATAACTGCTGAGGTATTCGAAGGTAAGTGTTAAGTGAATGATGCCGATTGTTATTTTTCATTCAACTGCTTTCAACGTTCGTGATAACAAGGCCGCTTTTTTTTTCCTGTTTCCGGTTCCGGTTGGGAAAAGTCAGACATTTTTCGCTCTCTTGAAAAATATTTCTATGGATTATCAGTGTTAACCCGTGTTTTTTGACAAAATGGATGTTGAGGATTCTTTAATTGACAAAGGACAACTAGATGCCGGTAAGAAGCAAATCTCGTCTTCAAATATACAGACACAAAATCCATTTTCAATATTGAGTATTGAGGACAAAGAGAACAACGGAGCCAGCCATGGCGCCACCAGTCAGGTGTTCACCGACACAAATGATAGTCTTTTCACGTTTGTTAAAAGTAGCAGAAAAAGACAAAAAATTAGTTCTAGCGGTGAATGTAGTCTGGACCTTGAATATTTTAAAATTTTGAATACTGATGATAAACTCTTAGTCCTTTATTCAGACCTGCAAACAAATCACCCTCTCAACCTCCATTGAGGCCAAATTAGAGCAGTGTTTACAAATAAAAAACAAGGTCAATGATGTAGAGGCTACCATGGGAACTCTTGATAAGCGACTTCTACTCCTAGAGTACAAATCGCTGGACCTAGAAGCACGCAGTCGACGCAACAATCTTATCTTTCTAGGGATCAGAGAAGAAAAAAATGAAAACTGTCACTTGAAAATCACAAATTTTATTCGCAATAATCTTGAGATAGATTTTGAAATAGTCATCGACAGGGCCCACCGTCTAGGCAGGTTCACCAGAGGGTCTGACAGGGGAATTATAGTCGCCTTCCGAGATTACACATCTGTAGAGACCGTGTTATCCCAAGCACACCGACTCAAAGACACGCGTCACAGCATCAACAAGGACTTTCCTACGGAAATAGTTCATGCCCGTAAAGCTCTATGGGGAAAATTCAAAGACTTAAAGCTCAAAAATCCAGACAGTCGAGTCAACATGGTCTTTCCTGCCAAAATTATCAAAGACGGTCGTGTAGAAGCCGACATGTTTCCGCTTTGGGATAAAATTATGATGGGCAACCGTGTAAGCATCCATTCCGCTTATACTCAAGACTCAACACACGCCCGTGGAGCACGAGCCACAAATACTGAGCAATACCATGTCCAGTCCCGCAGCAACGTAACGGACACAGACGACCAAAAGGACATCCCTGTCACAGGGTGTTCCCGAGCATCTCGTGACCATCGCTCTCGGTCTACGTCACGTGAGTCTGGTAGATCAACGCCGGCGAGTACCCGCGCGCCTCTACACCGACACCAATCTCGATCACACTCCCGTCGAGGCAAAAATCATGCACCTTATCGTGGGAACAATGCTTCCCAGTCACATGGCTCATCTTTGAACCGCACATCAGCACGGGATCCTGCAGCAGACTCTACTATCCGTCGCCCTTGGGACAGCTCAACATCAACTGTAAATAACAACAATAAGGCATAGGTCAGACGGGGGAACTTACCTGCTTTAAATGAACAATTACCTTCTATCAAGTTTGGCAGCTTAAACGTCAGCGGCCTTAAACAAAAATTAAACTTTCCAGACTTTCTTGATCTTGTGAATAACTACGACATATTTTGTGTTTCTGAGACTCATGTTGATGCATACGATATTGTTGACATTCCTAACTTTGTTTTTTACTTCAACCCTAGATCACGTGATTATAAAAGAAAATCAGGGGGCATAGGCATATATGTACGGTCAAGTCTGTCTAAGTATGTGAAATTAGAAATAGACCCTACTGAATATGTGTTGTGGGTGTCAATTGATAAATTGATTACTGACTTTAATGACAAATAAATTTTGGGAGCCGTCTATATGTTACCCAGGCATTATTAGATGACATTTTGTAGTAATTCATGTTTCATGTCATATTTGTGAGTCATTGTTTATGTTGTACCTGTCACTTGTCTTGTTGTGTATATTTAGTGCATGTCAGTAGTGAGTGTGTTTGTTTAGGATCAGTGTGCAGCATGAAGTGTCATTTTGTGAGTGCTGATCGGGTGTATGATGGGTAAATCAGTCAGGTGTAACGTTATTTTCTTCCTTTCCTTTCTAGTCTTTATTTCTCATACTGGTTTTCACTTTCTATGAGAGCAGATGTACATTTCATAACTTTACATCAGAAAATATAATTATTTTCTTTCATATAAGTCCACTGCCCGGTAAGTTAATTCTATTTGATTTATTTGTTTACGCAAATTCTATATTTAAATTGTTATTGCTCTGTGAATTGATTTGAATTTATTGAAATAGCTGGATTTATTTCTTTTGTTCTTTGAATTTCTAAATTATTAATATGATTATTATTATTTTAGGTTAAATGGAATATTAAACGAAAATATAAAGTACTAGAACCTGCAACCGGACTTGTTATTTCTAACCCCGGTAACAGTGGCGATCCCGGCATTTTCTTAACCGGGCAGTCGGTCAAGATGGAGAGAAGAGAGGTGAGATGGCTGCAGGAAGGGCTAACCTGACCTGATAGATGATGGCCAGTGTCAACCTTTGATTGCTGTGAAGTGTGCACCACCCTTCATGTTTGTGCCAGCTAGTGTTTCGTGTGCCGGCCAGTGGTAGTGTTTTTTTTTTCTTCTGTGTTGCTAGCAAAATTGTGAATACAGCGCTGTATGTTTTTTTTCTGTTTTGGAATCACAGTGGTTGTTTTGTGTCTGTGCTTGATCTACGCGCGGATGGATAAACTTTGGAGGACTAGGAGTTCGCGATGGGAAGGAGCTTCACGTGGATGGAAGGATTGACATTTGGACCAAAAGCTGTACTGTAAATTTATTTCCTTCTATTCAACTTTATCTTATTTTTTGTTATATTTTGTTTGTAATATTTATTCTATTTAAATACAAGAGGCATAATTATATACTTGATTAATTTACATTTTGTCAAATATTATTTTGAGGATTTTTGGAAATCCCATGGTTATTTTTAGGTTAGAAGGTGTTTTATAGTGGCGACGCCTATGCAGTAAGGGGAGATAACTGCATTTTACTCTTGCACTTGTTCTTTTTTCTATCATTCTCATATTGGTCTCCCTGAATATTTTTCTTTGTAAGTCAGTATATATTTTTTTGTTTTGATTTCATGAGAATTTGTATTATATATTTGCATATGTATGTAATTCATTGATGTAAACCAGGCAGTAACTTTTTGAGGTTTAAATACTTTTACAGTAAATTTTTGATTTACTCATTTTTGAAATTAGGGTTATTATTATTTTTTTTTAGTTGATTAATTTGGGGTCTTTTCTATATTCTTTATATTTCCCTGTTTTCTTTACTAATGACTGATGTGTGTATGTGATTGAATAGTGTTGTACAATAGTGAGAAAGAATATAGTGGTGAGTATATATGTGTGAACTGTGATTTTGTGTATTTTGTTACCTGCATGTGATCTTGAGTATTCTGTGACCTGTGATTTTGTCAGTTTGTGTTTAATTGTGGTATTTTTTTGCATAGTATCAATTTAAACCAGTTTCTGTTTCAGCTATAAGAAATAGTGCCTTTGTTCAAATGGTATAATTATGTTTATACATGTTTAATAATTTTCATTTTCAGAAGCAGTATAGTGTTTTTTTTCAGCCCAGATTTTTGATTGTATGTATTAATCTGTTTTGTGTTTTCAGGGTTGATATTACGACATTTGTTTCATGATGGCTAAATCAAATCCGATTCATTCGACACCAGTGTCGAAGCTTCCTGATAAAAGCTTTAGTAAGCTGACGCCAAAGGGACGTGGTTTTACTCGTTTTTTATCAAATGATCAGCAGAAAGATGTGTCCAGGGTATTTAATGTAACACCTTGCATTCCTAAATTTCAAGCTTTTTCAGGGGATGAACCTGTACCCAAAGGTGAATGCTCGTATGTTGAATGGAGATACGAAGTTAAATGTTGTTTAAGTGACCCTGATCAGGCTGAACACAGTGTTTTGCAAGCTATTCGCAGGTCTATTCGTGGTACTGCCAGGAGGCTGATTATTCCTTTAGGTGAGACAGCTGACACGAATGATGTCCTCACGAAGCTTGATGCCATGTTTGGTGATGTGTCAACCCATGGGATGGTTATGCAGGAGTTCTTTAATGCCAAGCAGTCAAATGGTGAGTCGGTAACCAATTTTGCTTGCAGGCTTGAAACTTTGTTGCAAACCGCCATTGATAACGAACACATTACTCCTGAATCTAAGAATGATCTCTTGAGACACAAATTTTGGACATCCCTATCCAATGATAAACTGAACTCCCAGACTCGTTATAAATATGATACCATCTCTGATTTTAATGCTCTTTTGCGTGAGATAAGGGTTGTTGAAAAGGAAATTTCCTTAAATGCAGAGGGTAGTTCTTCCTCTAGGAAAGTTCATGCTACACCTCTGGGTGCTCACATGAGTCTTGAAGAGAGACTTGATAAAATGGAAAAGTCCCTCAAGGATGAGATTTCTCATGTTGAATCTCGTTTAGAGGCTAAATATGAGAGTAAATTGGATGAGATATTGCGACGGTTAGATACGCCTGTAACTCATCCGAGCCAGTATGACTTAGCCCGTCCTCAAGGTGTTGCTAGACCAAAACTGT
The DNA here is from genome assembly GCA_021229015.1 of Solen grandis. Taxonomy (NCBI): domain Eukaryota; kingdom Metazoa; phylum Mollusca; class Bivalvia; order Adapedonta; family Solenidae; genus Solen; species Solen grandis. Next base: position 22,019,990 of record CM037780.1, on the reverse strand, counting down.
CCCACTATGGTGGTACTAGGGGTGGTTGGCAGGGTTCTGCCAGAGGTATGCAGTCTGGTCGAGGTCGTGGTTCTACCTCTTTTAGGCAAACCTACACTCAGCCAAAAGAGTAACCGCCTCAGTAGGGGGCCAGACTGAGGCTGGTGAAATTGAAGGTCCACCTACAGATTTATTGTCTAGACTAGTTGGGGAATCAAACCAAGCAACCATATGGATAAATGGTAAAGAGTTTGTCTGTCTGATAGATACTGGGTCGATGATTACAGTTATAAATGAAAGCTCTGTGAAGTCTTTGCCAGAGGTACCCAGCATTTTGCCTTTAGAAAACTTAGGCCTAGATATTTCATTAGCAGATGGTGCTAAACTTCAATATCTTGGATACATTGAATGTTCTATGTCTGTCCCATTTTCAGATTTTAAGATTGATGTTCCAGTTTTGGTGACCCCTGATAATGAGTTCTCCAAGTCATGTCCTATAATTGTAGGAACAAACATTATTAGGCTTTTTAGGGATTACTCTGAACCCTCTCATTTGCCAGCTGAGTGGGAAACTGCTGTCAATAGTTTGACATGTCAGTCTTTTTCGGCTAGGCTATATGGTAAAAAGTCTTTTAAACTTGCACCCAATCAGACATCAACTCTGACATGTGTTGTCAGGAATGTTGATCATAGTATTGGACAGGTGGTTACAGAAAATCCTGATAGTGGTAATCCTGGATATTTGATTTGCCCACGGCTTGTTAAACTGAAGCAGTCTGGTTCATTTGCCAGAATTGCTGTCAGAGTCTGCAATATGACCGCAAAGCCAATAACCATAAGACCAAAGTCAACTGTTTGTCAGCTCACACAGGTTGATGTTCTGGACAGTTTGGCTTCTGAGTTGCCTTCATGCAAGCCTGTTGCTTCTGTGGCTGATGACCTAGGTATAAACATCAATAAGGACAACCTCACTCCTGAGCAGGTCCTTCGAGTTCATCAGATTTTGGGCAACTGGAAACATGTGTTTTCTACTGGCTTTACAGACATTGGTTGCACTGATCTCCTTGAACACAAGATTGTGTTGGAGGATGACAGGCCATTCAAGCAACCATACAGAAAAATACCACCGGCTATGTATGAGGAGGTCCGGCAGCATATCAAGCAGATGCTTGACGCTGGGGTGATTAGGGAGTCAGACAGTCCGTATTCCAGCAATGTAGTTCTTGTCAGAAAGAAAGATGGAAGTCTTCGTTTCTGCATTGACTGGAGACTGTTGAATTCTCGAACCAGGAAGGATGCTTATATGCTTCCCAGGTTCGATGACATTGTTGACTCTCTGGTTGGCTCCACAATGTTTTCTAAACTAGACCTCAGATCAGGTTATTGGAATGTCAAGATGGAGGAGGGCAGCATTCCCTTTACTGCATTCTCAGTAGGAAACCTAGGTTTCTACGAGTGGACGCGTATGGGCTTTGGCTTGACAAATGCCTGCGCTACGTTCCAGCGACTAGCTGAACGTACCATGGGAGAGCTCCACTTACGAGAATGCCTCGTCTTTATTGATGACATCTTGATATTTTCCAAAACCTTTGATGAACATGTCAGACGTTTGGAATCTGTTTTTTCCAAACTAGCTGAACATGGTCTCAAGTTGAAACCTTCCAAATGCGAGCTGTTTATGACCTCTGTCTCCTATTTAGGACATACTATTTCAGCATCTGGTATACATACAGATCCTGAAAAGACCTCTGCCATTGAGAAGTGGCCTGTTCCTAAGAATGTTAAGGAACTGCGGCAATTCCTGGGCTTTGCTGGCTATTATCGACGCTTTGTTGAAAATTATGCGGCTATAGTCAATCCTCTCAATGCACTGCTCCAGGGACACTGTCTTAATGGTCAGAAAGGCTCTAAGAAAAAGAGAAAGAACAGCCCTGTCAAGTGGTCTTGGGGTGAAGAGCAGCAAGCTGCTTTTCAAACCCTCATTGAGAAGCTTTCGACTGCTCCGGTCTTGGCATTTGCTGACTACACCAAACCCTTCGTCCTTCACACCGACAGCTCAAGCACAGGTCTTGGTGCAGTCTTATACCAGAAGGATGAAGCTGGTACTGAAAGGGTAGTAGCTTATGCAAGTCGGAGTTTGAGACCCAGTGAGAAGCGTTATCCTGCTCACAAACTGGAATTTCTTGCTCTCAAGTGGGCCATTACAGAAAAATTCAATGACTTCCTCTGGGGTAACACTTTTGAGGTAGTCACTGACAATAACCCACTGACTTATGTGCTGACCAGCGCCAAGTTGGATGCCACAGGTCATCGCTGGGTAGCAGCTCTGGCTAACTTCGATTTTTCAATCCGGTATCGGGCTGGAAAGTTGAATGCAGATGCTGATGGGCTCTCACGCATTCCAGTAATTTTTCCAGAAGCAGTACAAGCGGTCTGCACAGCCGTCACTGCTAGCACACCTTTAGCTATGTGTGTGTCTGCTGGTTGTTTGCCTCCTTCGGCCGAGGAGGTTGGGAACCAGTTTGACAGCTTCCAGAAGGTGGACTGGAAATTTGAGCAGGCACAGGACGAGGTATTGTCCAGGGTCTTGAGCCTTCTTCGTGGTGGTCTCCGCCCCAGGGAGGAGGAGCTCAGGTGTGAGCCTGGGAGTGTACAGCGATTCCTTCGGGAATGGAACCGTCTTACCATTGAGGACGGGGTGCTGTACCGGACCACTACGCAAGATGGCCAGCCCTGTAGACAGTTAGTTTTACCCCTATCTTACAAGAAACTAGCCTTGAAGGGTGTACATGAGGATGTGGGGCATCCTGGCAAGGAAAAGACCCTATGGCTTGCAAGGCAACGGTTCTACTGGCCCGGACTAGAGAAAGAGGTCAATGCCAAAGTTGAGTCTTGCGAGCGCTGCATTCACAGGAAAGCTCCCTCTCAAACCGCAGAATTGGTCAACATCAAGACATCTCGACCTATGGAGTTGGTTTGTGTCGACTTTCTAACTTTAGAAATGTCTAAGGGCGGCTATGAGAACATCCTGGTGATTACAGACAGCTTCACCAGGTACGCTCAAGCTGTTCCATGCAGGAACCAGACTGCACAAACCACTGCTAGGGCACTTTATGACCATTTCTTTCGGTATTACTCTTTCCCAGAAAAGCTGCACAGTGACCAGGGCAGAAACTTTGAGAGTAGGGTTATTTCAGAGCTTTGCAAAATAGCCGGCACTGCAAAGACTCGAACTACACCCTATCATGCCCAGTCAAACCCCTCTGAGCGCTTTAACCAGACACTTTTAAAGATGCTTGGCACTTTGGAGGCCGAAAAGAAGCAGGATTGGAAATCCTATATTGCACCCCTTGTCCAGGCTTATAATGCCACAAGGAGTGATGCTACAGGGTTTTCTCCCCATTACTTAATGTTTGGCTGGCACCCTAGACTCGCAGTAGACGCATACTTGGGCACCGGTTGTAGGCTTCATCGCCAAGACCACCAATCTTATGCTCAAAAGCTTAAGAGCAGGTTACAGTATGCCTACAAGTTGTCCGCTGCTGAGTCTGCAAAGCAGTTAACCAAGGGGAAGCGCTATTATGATAGACATGCCAAGGCATCCAAGTTAGAGGTGGGTGACCGTGTCTTAGTGCTTTCGGTTGGACACAAAGGGAAGCACAAGCTGGCAGACAGATGGGAAGAGCACCCTTACGTCATTCTATCCATACCAAACCCGGATATACCGGTGTATGACGTTAAACGGGAGGATGGACAGGGTAAAGTTCGAACCCTTCACCGTAACATGCTGTTACAGTTCAATACCTTACCCCCAGGGCCAGCACCTGTTGCTACTCCCAAACCTCTCAAACCAGCCAAACACAGAACCCAGCTATTGGAACAGACAGGGGTGGAGTCAGACACAGATACTGATTCCAGCAGCAGCTCCAGTCCTGAGGTTTATGTAATTCCCCAGAGGAGGTCACGTTACCTCAACCAACCTATATGTGAAATGGAAACGCCAGTCAACTGAAAGTTCTACCGTGTATCTTTTATTTCTATTGGTCAATATGCTTTGTGTCTGTAGAGTAAATGCCTTAAATAGTTACCGTCAAGGTTATTATATTATGGATGTCTGAAAGGGAGATAACTGCTGAGGTATTCGAAGGTAAGTGTTAAGTGAATGATGCCGATTGTTATTTTTCATTCAACTGCTTTCAACGTTCGTGATAACAAGGCCGCTTTTTTTTTCCTGTTTCCGGTTCCGGTTGGAAAAAGTCAGACATTTTTCGCTCTCTTGAAAAATATTTCTATGGATTATCAGTGTTAACCCGTGTTTTTTGACAAAATGGATGTTGAGGATTCTTTAATTGACAAAGGACAACTAGATGCTGGTAAGAAGCAAATCTCGTCTTCAAATATACAGACACAAAATCCATTTTCAATATTGAGTATTGAGGACAAAGAGAACAACGGAGCCAGCCATGGCGCCACCAGTCAGGTGTTCACCGACACAAATGATAGTCTTTTCACGTTTGTTAAAAGTAGCAGAAAAAGACAAAAAATTAGTTCTAGCGGTGAATGTAGTCTGGACCTTGAATATTTTAAAAATTTGAATACTGATGATAAACTCTTAGTCCTTTATTCAGACCTGCAAACAAATCACCCTCTCAACCTCCATTGAGGCCAAATTAGAGCAGTGTTTACAAATAAAAAACAAGGTCAATGATGTAGAGGCTACCATGGGAACTCTTGATAAGCGACTTCTACTCCTAGAGTACAAATCGCTGGACCTAGAAGCACGCAGTCGACGCAACAATCTTATCTTTCTAGGGATCAGAGAAGAAAAAAATGAAAACTGTCACTTGAAAATCACAAATTTTATTCGCAATAATCTTGAGATAGATTTTGAAATAGTCATCGACAGGGCCCACCGTCTAGGCAGGTTCACCAGAGGGTCTGACGGGGGAATTATAGTCGCCTTCCGAGATTACACATCTGTAGAGACCGTGTTATCCCAAGCACACCGACTCAAAGACACGCGTCACAGCATCAACAAGGACTTACCTAAGGAAATAGTTCATGCCCGTAAAGCTCTATGGGGAAAATTCAAAGACTTAAAGCTCAAAAATCCAGACAGTCGAGTCAACATGGTCTTTCCTGCCAAAATTACCAAAGACGGTCGTGTAGAAGCCGACATGTTTCCGCTTTGGGATAAAATTATGATGGGCAACCGTGTAAGCATCCATTCCGCTTATACTCAAGACTCAACACACGCCCGTGGAGCACGAGCCACAAATACTGAGCAATACCATGTCCAGTCCCGCAGCAACGTAACGGACACAGACGACCAAAAGGACATCCCTGTCACAGGGTGTTCCCGAGCATCTCGTGACCATCGCTCTCGGTCTACGTCACGTGAGTCTGGTAGATCAACGCCGGCGAGTACCCGCGCGCCTCTACACCGACACCAATCTCGATCACACTCCCGTCGAGGCAAAAATCATGCACCTTATCGTGGGAACAATGCTTCCCAGTCACATGGCTCATCTTTGAACCGCACATCAGCACGGGATCCTGCAGCAGACTCTACTATCCGTCGCCCTTGGGACAGCTCAACATCAACTGTAAATAACAACAATAAGGCATAGGTCAGACGGGGGAACTTACATGCTTTAAATGAACAATTACCTTCTATCAAGTTTGGCAGCTTAAACGTCAGCGGCCTTAAACAAAAATTAAACTTTCCAGACTTTCTTGATCTTGTGAATAACTACGACATATTTTGTGTTTCTGAGACTCATGTTGATGCATACGATATTGTTGACATTCCTAACTTTGTTTTTTACTTCAACCCTAGATCACGTGATTATAAAAGAAAATCAGGGGGCATAGGCATATATGTACGGTCAAGTCTAAGTATGTGAAATTAGAAATAGACCCTACTGAATATGTGTTGTGGGTGTCAATTGATAAATTGATTACTGACTTTAATGACAAATAAATTTTGGGAGCCGTCTATATACCACCCGAGAACTCGCGTTTTTTCAATAATGACGACTTTGACGCATTTGAAAACTCTGTAGTACACGTATGTAGCCAGTACAAATACGTATTCTTAACAGGTGATTTTAACTCAATGACCGCCGAGCTTAATGACTTCATACCGTCTGATCCATTTATATGCGATTTATTTGACATTGGTGACGATATGCGAGCACATTTCAATAAATATACAATTTTGGAAAATAACGGAATAACATTAAAAAGGAACTCAATGGACCGAAAAACTAACACACATGGCTTTAGACTGATTGAAATTTGTAGAAACTGTAATCTTTTTATTTTAAATGGCCGTTCAGGAAATGATTTGTCAGGAAAATTCACTTTTAAGGAATCATCTGTCATTGATTATGTATTATCAACTGCTGATTGTTTTGATGATTTATTTCAGTTCGATATCATCAAAGATTGTTCTTTATTCTCTGATGGCCATAACTTGTTACAATGGCATATTGCTTTAAAATCTAAAAAAAATGACATAACTGATACCTACCGTAACACATCCCGTCCATTATGGGAGAATCAACAGGCGTCGTCCTTCCGTAACAACATTGATATTGATAATCTGAACTCAGTCATCAGTCAACTTAATACTTTCCCGCAATCCCAAAATACTGTAGACTATATAACACAAGAACTCTCGCAAATCTTCCATCACTCAGCACAGTCCTCATTCACACCTGTAAAGAAAACACACACAAAATTTAATAATAAAAAACCTTGGTTTGGTCCGGAATGTCACTATGCGCGTAAACGTTTCCATAAGGCAAAAAATAAATACAGGAATTCACCGACAGCCTTTAATAGAAATGAATTGAATTCTGCAAGTAAATCTTATAAAAAGACAGTCAATAAACACGTCAGTAAATTCAAATTTAACCAGTCAACACATCTGCGTGTGTTAGCATCAAATAATCCAAAGCAGTACTGGAAAATTTTAAACAATTTTAAACCCAAATCGACAGAAACCCCAGCACCGACATTAAATGAATTTTATGAGTATTTCAAAAATGTCAATAGTGATGACCACAGCGACAGTTACACACCGAATGACACAGGTGACTGTAATAATACTTTAAACACTCCTATATGCTCGTCAGAAATAATGAAGTGTATCAATAAACTTTGTAACTCAAAAACATCTAGCCCTAGTGATAATATTTTAAACGAATATATCAAAACCACAAAAGATATTATGCTACCTATCTATACAAAACTGTTTAACTGTATTTTGGATACCGGCATTATCCCTACCAGCTGGCTGAACGGAATTATAGTACTAATCTTTAAAAATAAAGGTGATCCAACAATTGCATCAAACTACAGGCCCATTACTATTCTAAGCTGTCTCGGGAAATTATTTACATCTGTACTAAACCTCCGATTGACAAACTATTTAAACACAAACAAGATAATAAATACAAATCAAGCTGGATTTAGAAAAGGTTTTTCGTGTCAAGATCATATATTTACCCTCCATTCAATTATTGAGATTCTAAAACAAAAGAAAAGAAAGGTATATTGCGCTTTTATAGACTTCTCTGCTGCTTTTGATAAGGTTCATAGGATTAGTCTATGGAAAAAATTACTTGCAAACTCTATTAATGGTAAAGTATTTCAAGTCATTTATAATATGTATTCTAACATTAAATCATGCGTATCTCATAGTGGCTCCTTTTCCCCTTTTTTTTTGCATGCGAAAACGGCCTTAGGCAAGGAGAAAATCTCTCGCCCATACTGTTTTCACTGTTCCTAAACGACTTGCAAGATCATATTCAAAGTAACGGTGGCACGGGCATAGACCTAACAGACACACCTGATGAAGCGTGCTGGCTTAAACTTCTACTGCTACTTTATGCCGATGACACAGTTATTTTGTCTGACTCAGCCGCTGATTTTCAAGTTTGTCTAAACTCATTTCATGAATACTGTAAAAAATGGCATCTTAACGTAAACTTAAGTAAAACAAAGGTGATAGTCTTTGGCTCCAGAAACACAAATAATTTTAACTTTTCACTGGGAAATTTACCAATTGAAACAACAGATAAATACTATTATCTAGGTGTAACTTTTTCAAATTCCGGTTCGTTTCTAAATGCAAGAAAACACATTGTGCAACAAGCAAAAAAAGCAATGGTTTGTAGAAGAAGGATTCCTAATATCGTATCTTACCATTAATAAACAACCTTAAGTATTTCTTGTCTAATGATATATATGTAATTGCTTTTCTTTAAAAAAATTAAAATTTAAGGGGCCTTTTTTTTATAACCATACATTAATTCATTTATTCATTCACATTTTTGCAGCCAGTGATAAATATATTTCATATTCAATATATATCAATATATATTTTGTATTGCTCCCCCCCCCCCTACTGCATTTTATATACACGTTTTTATTTTTTGTCATCTTTTAAATTTTTTTAAAATTTTCCAAACTCTTCTAATTAGTTTTAAGATTGTATGATACTGTTCCCCATGTTGTATTACTTAAAGTATACCTGGGATGAAATAAAGTGCTGTCCTGTTCTGTTCTGAACTTAGTATTAAGTCATCTGGATTAAATTAGTGTAAAGCATTGCAAACCATACTAGCATTAATTCTTCAATCTTTTATTTACATATGCATAAGTCCTTCAATAGTAGGAAACATTGTCAGTACAACAAATCATGTATATATACACAGTACTCAATGAATTATCATTTTCTGCATAGGGCATTGTGCTTTTATCAACTCATAAACAAGTGATGATTGGAATGCATTTATTCACGAAATATAACGAAGAACGTCCCGAAGATTAATCAGTCTCAGGTTTACACTGGGATAATAGGTAGCCAGTGGTTAACCTGTTTTACACAAAACAACTCATGGTTTTGTTTGTGAAACAAAGGGTTTTACCTAGTCATGAATGGAAAAGGCGGTGTTTAAGTTTTTACAATTTAAAAAATGGTTTAAAAATTTTATTTAAAAAACTAATAATAAGACCAACCTTGGGACTGTATTGTAGTACTTTGTATAGAGACACAAAAAGTCAAATGCACCTCTGCTGGCATGCTCAAGAATGCAAGATGCACAGTATTAGGAATTCATAACACCCGACAGGAAAAGGTCATGTTTAAATTGTAATAATGAATGCCAACCTATGCAAACCTACATGTGTTAGTACATACCATATATTGGCACAAGCCAATGAGTTACTCAAATGTAGGTTAAATTAATTTCAGTGTGATTTTTTTACTACCTTAGGATAACATTAATGCTTCAAATTTCATGTTTAAAGTTTAAATCAGCAAATAAATTTTGCCTTTTGCCATTTACAATACTATATGTTTTATTTTGTCAAAGATTAGTCCATCCAGCGTTACAAAAAATATGCATATAAGTAATCAGTTAAAACATTGCTTTGACTGATTTTCTACACATTCAATGCCAGCATCATAATCATCATCGCCATCTCAACTTATTTCCTTTACGTCAATCGGGAATTAAAGTTTTACACGTCTTATACTTATCCCTCTTGACAATCTTTGCTGGACCAGTACTTTGCGCTATGACGATCTTGAATAATTATTCATGCTGCTTGGATATTGATTCCAATGAAATCAATCAATCAGTCGATATGCAAGTTGACATGAGTCTTGAGAGACTATTAACTCTTTTTTCACTTCGAAACCATATGTGAATACTAAAATGTCAAATGCGCTGCCATAAACAACAGCAATCCAGGAGGAGATTAAGAGAAAAATTTAGGTTTCATGCGTCAGAGATTAAGATATCATCCGATTGGACGAATACGATAATTCTCGAATGTGATTTGGAGAAGAAAATGTCAACAATGAATTACAATGTACATTGTAAAATGTGAAAACCAAGTGTGGAACACTCAAAGATTAAATAACAAAGGCCTATTACATTATTTTGATACCATACGAGTACTAACACATAAGCAAAATATTTTTTAATTTATTTTTTTATTGCTTAGTAGACTTCTTGTATATCACGTTTTGGGCCAATGTGTTCAAAATCCTTTGAATTGTCATTAAAATAAACGAATAATCCCTTTTCATATAATAATTTTCGACAGTATTGTTGGTGTTATTATTGTTGTTATCTTTATTATTACTATTATTATTATTATTATTATTATTATCAACATCTGGCAATATTTTAAGAGAGTGTGATTTTCCTAAAAAGAAGATCCATGCTTTGATCTTCTATTAGCTGAAGCTTACTACATGTATTTCTGAATCCAGATTAAAAGAAAATTTCACCAACTTTGATACATAAACACATAAGAACATATTTCTTCAAAGTTACGTGTTTTCCTTGCTAAACTATTTCATTTTATACGCCCGTCGAATGACAGGAGTGCTGTCCATCCGTCTGTCCGCGCAGCAGATTGGAGTAAGGAACCATCTGAAAATATAACAATAGACTTCACTCGGTTAATATAGAAGAAGGGATCATGGCCCCTTAAACAACAAAAGAAAATAAGAAAATAAATGGTCCCTACCTCCAGTCTGACCGCGTGCCCGTTTTGAAGACATGCACTGTGTTCCTTTTTAGTATTCAAGTATATAATAACAAAATACAGGTCAAGTTTGAGTTTGATTACAATCGACTGATTCGTTTTAATGTTATGCGCCCTTTATATGCAAATTTTATGTGGAATGACCGTAACCGCGCAATAACTTTTGAAAGAGTTCATATACTGAATTCATATTTGGTGTGCAAGTATATAATATCAAAATAGATTCAAGATTCAATCTTGAATTTTCTTCTATATAATATCAAAATACAGGTCAAGTTCGACTTTGGTCAGGCATGATGGAGTTGATTAAGAGTTCATCTATCTTCTATTTCTGATTATAGAATAAGTTATAATTGATATCAAAACTTTTTTTCTCCGCATTTGCAAAAGACCACCACCACACCTCCACCCACGACATTAATGATGCAACAACAACAAAACTGCTTCTCCGTATTAAAAACTGTACTGTGTACTATGATAACATCATAGGAATTTGCTTTCGGTTGCATATGGCTCCGCCTCAGCGGCGCTCTAGTTATAACGATTATTGTCAGTTAAGACGACAATTATTGAATCCAAATTAATTGGTCATTCAATTAATATTTCGAAAAACAAGAAGATGAAATTTGTACCTACCATATTTAGGTTTCTAAGGTATAGCTATTTTAATAGCCATATTTCTCTTTGTCATTTCAAGGGACTAAAAAATCGTTTTACCGAGAGTTATTCAATGGTCGTTAGATTCATGGGGGGATAACTCGTGAAAACCAAATCATCAGGAGAACTTCAGTTACTGGTAATTTTAATTTTATGAGTTGATAATGACGGTTAACATTAAATTATGACTATAGGTAGGTTCTGACGGATTGCTTTCACCGACGGTATTCATCCGTGTTATATTGCTAATTTAATGGTCCCTATCAAACACTTTCTCAAGTTTCGGCTTTGAAATCAAAAGTGTGATAACCTAATAGTCTTCACGTTAACTCGTTTTCCACCGATACAGAGTATAAGTATATATTCATTATGTTTTGTAGTTAAACAAATTTTATTCTTACACAGGGTCGCTCTACTCGGTCCTACATATAGACACTAAATAATTAAGTAGTAAAGGCCGATGACTGTCAATTTTTCAAAGATGGAATATGGAAAACAAAACAAAATATATATATATGTATTATGGTTGGTTGTAAGTTTGCTGTCTCATTCTATATTGTGATTTTTTTTTTCAGAAACAGTGTTAGCCTACTGAGATATCACGACAAGTCACAATCCTGACACCGAGCCAACCAGTCCTAGACATATTCAGAGGATAACACGAAAGATTTCTACTTGCCAGATACTAACTGAATATGTGGTGGGTTTTTTTTTCCAAAACGTTTCGACATAGCTAAGTGGATAAGTGGCTGGCAGAAATCTGCCACCATAATTTAGCTAGTTTAGGTTACGAATTACTGAAGGAAACAAATGACCCTTACGTTTACCCTTTGGCTTATATGCGCTAATCAATAGTAATAATGTTAATCATACGAAACAAATTTAGTGTAATGTATCACTGTCAGACTTAGTGCAGTGTGTCCTCAATTCCGATAACCGATTCGCTACGGCATATGTGTACGGCAATTGGATGTTGAGGGACCTACTGGCGGGATATATGTACGTGTGCTAGAGTATAAGAAGGTACTTGCAGTAAATTTATACTTACACAAAAATCACTCTAGATTTAATATGCATAATAAACAGCGAATCGATTGTTGTCTCGATTGCATATATTAATCAATACTTTGTATGTAATATAGGGGAGGAGGGGGATAAATTAATGCGGTTCTAGTGCACATAAAAAAAACGAAACAACAAAAAACAAACATAGACTTTGATTGATTGTCAACCAGTAATCATCGATGGTACTGTTGTAAAACTGTGAGTACTGTTGTTGTTGTTTTCATTCGCGGTAGGGGCAAGTTTGGATCTGGACCATAGTTCCGTCCCGGACCTCATATAACGTCTTGCATTTATGTGGGACAGAGAGAGACCTCCCGTGCAGCAACAAAACCGAAAGTAGGAGCTTATCAAGAAATTTACATAAATATCGACCAATTTATCGGTATCTCCTTGAAAAACATGCCTTAAAGAATACGTACGATGTTCATATTATGGACGTCATCAAAGCAATAACTCGCTAAATCCTGAAAAAGGTACCGAGGTTGTGTTCAATGTTGGTACATCACTAAGCTGTTTGTCCAAGTTTCAGAGCGCAGTCACTGATAATTGAAAAGTTCACACGCATATATAATACATAGTAAACATATTCCAATATTCCGTAATAATCTGCTTAATATTGAGCAACTCACCTGTTAAAATGACCATTGATCCCTTTTTCTGCCATCTGTCTATCGTGTGTTTGTGTTTATGGCAGAGAATGACCGGTGCGAACGCAGAGAGCCAGCCGATATAGCGATTTCCGCAGAGAGCCCGCCAATATGGTTATGCACCATGACTTTGAAACCTACTTTCTAACAATGTGTTAAAGCCCCAGTGCGTTTTAGCTGAGAAAAATATATTTTTCAAAATTTCCAATTAGCATAGCCTCAAATGATGTTTGATTAACCTCTTAATGTTTAATTAAGCCCACATAATGAAATATTCACACAGAAGCCTTAGTTGTTCAGACAGGGCAAAATAGCGAAAAAAATTGGCGGAGCTTGTTCTAAAACACACTGTTCAGTAAAACCACGGATGTTTCGGTGTACATGGGGTGTTTCCGCAGTTCGTGGACTTTTTCTATAGACTAAATAAATATTGATACACGGATAGGAAAAAAGTCTACGAAATTCTGAAAACCCCCTTGTACGTTAATTTTAATCTGTCATTGTTTTGATCTAAATATAGAACGAGACCGCCACAATTTGCAATTTTTCTAATAGGATCTTTCCTGTAAATTAGGCATTTCTCAAGGTCTTTCAGTAATGAAATTAAAACTGAATTATATATGTTGTAAGTGCATTCGGATTTAGGTCTAACATCCATAAGATACTGGGACTTTAAATGCAAATAATACGCCAGGTAGGCTATACTCGGTTGGAGATAAAAAAAAATTATGTGTGCACTCAGTCTGACGTTCTTTTAAGTGCTTTATTTCTTCCCAGTCTAAACTATTTGGTCTAAAACCTCTTTAGTGTTGGTGTCCATTATTTACATTATAATTTGTGTATTTTACGTCGATTTGTGATACAAGTTCTTACAACTAATGACTTGACCCTCGCAACGGTTCCTAGGTTGGATCAGTAATTTGCAATCAAGGTTCAAACCCCAGTTTTTCAGGACTGCTGTCGGATACTTTACCACTTGATTACGGCGCCCTCTGATTTCGAAAATAGTAATGGTGATTTATATAGGAAACAGGTATAACTGTACATAGGATTTTCAAATGAATTTGCATTCAGATGTGGTACGCCAGATACTTTTTTCTATAAATGCATTATTTTATATATAAACTCTGTTCTGTGAAACGGAAATTTTCTTTTTTTTTTTAACTTATATGATTATATGTAATACACATTTCACTCAATATTTTCAAAATTCGTCCCCCCCCCCCCACATAAAAATCATAATACGCGCCACTTTTTGTTTCTTTTTAAATGTTCAACCTGTGTTAGCAGCCATCTGTACTAAGAAACCAACCAAAGTTTCCAGAATCCGAAAACTAAGACGTTCTATAATTCAAGCATTTGTCCCCATGTAACGGGCACACCTTAGCTGGACGATCACTTTCCCTAGATCTCTTAACTGGCCGCTATAATATTTGACCTGATACGATATACTGTTATCCAAAATTGGGATGAGATAAGTCCACATGCTACTTTAAATACGATATGATATATGCATGTTCTGCAATCTTAAATTTCGTAATCCGATTGCATATATCTATGACAGATAATAGGTGCAGTACTTTTGCCATTCTATGTAGATGACACAATATATGACATTACTTAATAATACACGAACGAATCGCAAACATAACCACCCGCACGAAAGAAAAGGCTTGTTAGTCACCTAGCGGTGTTTACACCGGAGGGGACTATAAGTTAGTCCTCCGTCCGTCTGTCTGTCTGTATGTCCATCCGGATGTCCGGAAATCCCACGATAACTTAAAAACTGTTTAAGGTTTAAGATGATATTATGAAACTGGGTATATGAATAGATGGCAGTATGGAGATTCTGCACGCCGCTTTTTTTTCTCAGACCAAAATTCTGGTTGCTATGGTAACGGAAAAATTATGCACCTCACCGGTAGGGGATTCATGTGTTGCGTACAACACCAATTACTTGTTAAAATAGTTACTGAATAGCTGAATGCACCTTGCATAATTTGTCTCAAGCAGTAATAATTTGACAAATATATCGGAAGATTCAAGTTATGTTGTGATTTACTTGTCATGATACATGTTATATCCAGCCAATTAATGTTTAAGGTAATCCATCCATCATTAAATTACAATCATGGTCCTTCAAATGCTTAAAAAGATTTCACTGCAGATGCAAACATCTATTGGCTTGGATGCTCTTTTGCTCTAATTAAGTCTATAAAGGCTTTCAATTACTATAAATTTCACATGATCACTAGATGGACCATGTTCACAAGTTA
Organism: Solen grandis; assembly: GCA_021229015.1. Lineage (NCBI taxonomy): Eukaryota > Metazoa > Mollusca > Bivalvia > Adapedonta > Solenidae > Solen > Solen grandis. The sequence goes on along the minus strand of CM037780.1, from coordinate 22,004,794 downwards.
ATATGGATGAATTACCTTAAGAATGTATTTTAAACAAGTGGTTAGGGTGTCCATATCGTAGCCGGCAGGTCATGGGTTTGATCCCCGTCAGTGACATACAATATCGGTACTGGTATATTTCCCCCTGTGCTTTGACGCTTATTCCAGGCTGGAATTTCACCAAGAATACTTAGTTCTTAAATAATACCTAAATACTTAATTTTGAATTTCAATCAACATGCATATTTCTCTAATAAATGTACCCAGATAGTTAAATTCTTCACAAATATTGTTAGTTATTTCGGTAATATTTCGGTAATATTCATGCCAGCCCAGTCATGTACTTGAGTCTTTCGCAAAATAGGAATTGTTGGATGCGTTTCCAACTTATTTAAGGTATTAATTATAACGCTACTTATTGCCAAACAAAACATATTTTTATTTGACGTTGGACGGGATGGCCCATTGTCATTTGAAATCTGATCAATTAAAAGCTAACACACTTGTTACATAAATGCAGTGCCACCTAAACACACAACAAATATGCAACTATATCATTACGGTATATTGTATTGACGTTTCTTTATCAGTTATGTTCTTCCATATGGCTCACCTTTTTTCCTAGCACAGCGTGTAACTATGAAATCATGAATTTTCGTGGGACACTAATTTTCGTCGATTTGGTGGTGGGTTTCATCCACGAATATTAATCCCCACGAACAGTTGTCTCTTATATAGACCTCGCGTTTTCTAGAAGAAAAAAAAAGATCCAAGAATAAATGTACCCACAAAATTCACTTAGGTACATAATCAACGAAATTTAATGTCAACAAGAATTAATGATTTTACAGTATGTTAATAATTTATTATATATAAATTACTACAGGAACTTCAGAATACAGAAATCTGTGTCGAGTTTAGGCATAGGTCATTAAATAGGCCATTAAAATTGATTGATTGATTGATTGATTGATTGATTGATTGATTGATTGATTGCAATGTTAATCTCTTTAACAGGTTGTTTGATTGTACCATTTGAAGTTTATAAAACTCTACAATGATTCTTTTGATACCAATTAGTGGCCCTCTCGCAACCTTGGGTCCTTAGTCAAGAGTGCTTAATCATTTCTCTGTATATTTCAGAACAGTTAAGGCATAAAAATGACCAGCCCAAATTTTAAACTCCCGATTATTGACCTCGCCAAGGCCAAACAAGACAAGGCAACCGTGGCTAATGAAGTGGTCGACGCTCTGGAAAACATTGGGTTCCTTTATATTGACAACATTAAAGGTATCGACTTCGACAAACTCTATGAATGCTGTAAATGGTTCTTTGGACAGCCGCAAGAGGTGAAAGACCGTCTTCTCCGACAACACTGGAAACCGGATAATCCGAACGTATACCGGGGTTACTTCCCAGTCAAGAAAGACGAACCCAGCAGAAAAGAAGGGTTTGAGTTCGGTCGTGACATCACACCCGGTGATCCAACGGTGAAACCGGGAAACTGGTTTTACGAACCGTCGGTATGGCCAGAAGAAGACGGGACTTTTCCCGTTCAAGGAATTCATGCAAAAGTGCTATGGAATACTCCATAACGCAAGTTTAGACATACTGCGATTGGCTGCAGTGGGTCTCGGCATCGACGAAATTTTCCTTTGACGAGATATTCGCGGACCGGCCGTGTACAACTTTCCGTCTGATGCACTATCCCCCGTGGGACGGGGAACCCCCTGCAAATGCCAAAATCGAAGACGGGAAAGTAGTCACGACCCCTGACCATACAGATTCTAACTTCCTCACTCTGCTGTACACCTTTGACTACAAGGGTCTCGAGGTGATGACCGCCGATGGCAAATGGGCCGCAGTGGAGCCGCGGCCTGCGAGTTTTGTGATGAACATTGGCGACGTGTTCTCGCGCATGATGGGTGGCAGGTTCAAGGCCACGCGACATCGCGTCCTTGACATTGGTGTTGACCGATATTCCGTGCCGTTCTTCCTGGAGCCGTCATATGACGGAGATATCGGGGAGAACTTCATGTCCAAGGCAACCGGGAAAGGCCCTGAACACCAGGTGGAAGCTTATGGTCCGTGGATGATTCAGCAAGTGAAATACATTAAGAAATATTTTGAATATAAAGTGTTACCAGAATTCTAGTGAACTGATACGGCTGCATGGCTTTGATCAAATAAAGACCATGAATACCGGACAATACAGAGTTAGAATAACATTTTAAAATATCACACATGATTAAAATATGTATGATATTTAACATTGATATATTTTATAAGATGTGACGTTATATGTGTATAATATGAATGTAAGAAGATAAAGGTTTTTAATTTATTGATAATATAATCAGTAAAATCAATACGATTGTATTTTACTTATATGCATGCCAGTGTCCCTATGTGGCACATGTGTTTATTTTCTCTTTTGATTTGAGACTACTGTCCAAGTGTGTGTGTGTGTGTGTGTGTGTGTGTGTGTGTGTGTTGAATATTTGAACAAATGGATTATTCACAATTAAATTAATGGAAATACAATTTGTCTGCAGATTATATCTTAAGAATGTCAATCTTTGCATTACCTTTAAATAAACATTCTTTCATGATTTCTTAACAAATACTTCTAGAATTATTTTTTCTAGAATATATCTCTGTATGTGACAAGGTGGATAATCTATCAATCTACCTGATTTCAGGCCACCTAGCTTTAAATGAACTGTACATAGCTCATTCTAAGTGACCTAGAGTTCTTAAATATTTTCTTAATTTCTGGCCATGAGTAAAAAAAGGTGAACATTTCGAAAAGACTTGACATTATTTTTGTCCTAAAACTTATAGCCCGGATTTGGAAACCCGACCGGTACAAAAAGGAAGAGTCTGTAGTTCTATTGAAATCAAAGCCACACGTGCTAGTGATTTTTATAACAGCACCGGGCTGATTAATCTGGGAGTTCTTCCCATATAGACTTTTTCCGGGCTAATTCAATTTCATCAACAATAACGTTACTTATCTCATTTTTACTATAGTTCAGTAAAATACGCATTCGCAATTTTATTCATAGCTGATCTTTTGCAAAACTATCGGGACCAGCGCACGACCTCTATCTGATATGGGCATTACTCAAAAGATATTACTCTTAGAGAGATTTGTACCAGTGACCTTTTATCTCGGATCTCGGTCTTTACCCTCAGATCATAGTTTGTTATCTATAACCTGCAACCTTATCGATAGTTGAGTAGAGTTCAAAATCGTGTGATAGATATTGTACCAGAAAGAAACATGATCATAAATCTCTGCATGTATATTTGGGGTTCTTCAAATGCAATCGAAACTCGTCACTTTGTAAACACGTGAGATCAAGTT
>CM037780.1:21975555-22001344 GCA_021229015.1 Solen grandis | reverse complement strand
TCATATGACGTCATAAGCATACTACTACTACTGCTACTTTTTTTTTTCTTTGTAACTAAACGCTTATTTTTCGCGGAATATAATGTCAATTGTTCAGCATGAACATGAAATACTACAAGAGGCGAGTCATTACATGAAACTTCTATCTCCTGCTTTTTGCATTAACACAGGTTGCAGAAAGTCCTATCATTCGTTTTGACGAATGACATCTAGTTTTTCTTTGTTGCAATACTCCTAGGACGATGAAATTTTTATGACTTATTAGTCACGTGAGGAAATTTTGATTTCTATGATTTTCATATGCCTATGACGTCATATGACGTCACATTTGAAATATGCTACAAAAGTTTGTACGCGGTCTACAGCCATTGTTTGTGAACCGATTTTCATCAAATTTTCACAGATTGTGTATATTAAGTTCTAGTTGTGCATCCCGGTGTCCGTTTTTCAAAATTCGAAAAGTCCTTGGTTCTATAGCGAATCCAAGATTCGAACCAAGGTCGTAAATTTTTAAATGCCTATAAAATCTGTCCTATTTAAGATAGAAAGTTGATATTTAGTCAGTATATAGGTCTCTAGAAGTTTCAAACATTTTGTGAAAATAAATGTCATATGATGTCACGTGACGTCATTATATGATAATGTATTTCTAATATTACCAAGAATATTTCTATATATTGAAATTGTCGAAGGGCTATGAAAATTTAATGACAAATGCTTCAAACGCTGAAATTTTGATTTCTATGATTTTCATATGCCTATGACGTCATATGACGTCACACTTTAAATATGCAACAAAAGTTTGTACGCGGTCTACAGCTATTGTTTATGAACCGATTTTCATCAAATTTTCACAGAATGTGTATATTACGTTCTAGTTGTGCATCCCGGTGTCCCTTTTTCAAAATTCGAAAAGTCCAAGGTTCTATAGCGATTCCAAGATTCGAACCAAGGTCGTAAATTTTTAAATGCTTATAAAATCGGTCCTATTTGAGATAGAAAAGTGATATTTGGTTAGTATATAGGTCTCTAAGTGTCTTAAACATTTTGTGAAAATAAACGTCATATGACGTCACGTGACGTCATTATATGATAATGTATTTCTAATATTAACAAGAGTATTTCTATATGTTGAAATTGTCGAAGGGCTATGAAAATTTAAGGACAAATGATTCAGACGCTGGTATTTCGATTTCAATGATTTTCAGAAGCCTTTGACGTCATATAACGTCACATTTGAAATTCACTACGAAAGTTTGTACACGGTCCAGAGCCATTATTAATGGGCCGATTTTCATAAAAATTTCACAGAATGTGTATATTACGTTCTTATTGTGTATACCTGTGTCCGTTTTTCAAAATTCGAAAAGTCCAAGCATCTATGGCGGATCCAAGATTCTAACCAAGGACGTCAATTTTTAAAAGCTTATAAAAACTGTCCTATTTGAGATCGAAAGTTGAAATTTTGTCAGTTAGTAGGTCTCTGGGTGTATTAACAATTATGTGAAAATAAACGTCATATGGCGTCACGTGACGTCATTTTTTTTATTATCATTATTCTTTTCTTCTTCCTAACTAAACGCTTATTTTAATATGTTGCAATAGTCCTAGGACGAGGAAATTTTTATGGGTTATTAGTCACGTGAGGAAATTTTGATTTCAATGATAGTCAGCACCCTATGACGTCACATGACGTCAGAGCTAAAAATAGTGAAAAATGGTGTTCGCGCTCTACAGCAGCCATTTATGATCAGATTTTCTTCAAATTTTTACAGATGATACATCTTGAAACTAAGGTGTGAATATTTTGTCAACTAACCTTAATTCCGAAAAACCGAAGTATTGTGGCTGAAGTAAGATTCGAACATAGGACCAAAAATTTCATTTTAAGGTTAAAGAACTTCGGGATCAGATAGAAAGTTGAAACTTACACAGTTTGCAGTTCTGCATAATTTCTTAATATATTTTATGTCGAGACGTCATATGACGTCATAAGCATACTACTACTACTTCTACTACTTATTTCTTTTTTCTTCGCTTATTTTTCGCGGAATATAATGTCATTTGTTCAGCGTGAACATGAAATACTACCAGAGGTGAGTCATTACATGAAACTTCTATCTCCTGCTTTTTGCATTAACACAGGTTGCAGAAAGTCCTATCATTCGTTCAGACGAATGACATCTAGTTCTTCTTTTTTTCTTCCTCTTATATTTGTGTTAATTTCGAGGTGTTGCCATTGACTCAGAACAATGAAAATTTTATGGCATATATTTCAAACCATGAGCTTTCGGATGCAATGAATTGTATATTCATATGACGTCATATAACGTCAGATTTGACGTCAGGTGAAAAAGTTTGTACGCGGTCTACAGCCATTATTTCTGGATCGATTTTCATCAAAATTTCACAGAATGTGTATGTTAGGCTCTAGTTGTGCATCCCGGTGTCCGTTTTTCCAAATTCGAAAAGGCAAATGTTTTATGGCGAATCCAAGATTCGAACCTATGACGTCAAATTTCAAATGCGTATAAAATCGCTTCCAGAAAAGCTAGAAAGCTGAGATTTAGGCTGAATATTAGTTTCCAGATCTTCTATACATTCTGAAAAGATGAACGCGATATGACGTCACATGACGTCATAATGCTCTTAAAACTTTCGTATTAAAACTTAACGGTTTTTAAGCCCTGTAGGCTTTATTTTTTGCATGATTTACTTGAAATTTTGTCTGAAGATGCAGTATTAGAATCTATAGAGCCATGTCACTTCCGTTTCCGGAAAATCCCAAAGGTCAAGGTCATATATCAATTATCGGGTTTTTCTTCGGCCTTAAATATCTCAAAAACGGTAAATATTCTATCGAGACACTATGCATATAATTTGTAGTGCTTAGACCTTTCAGATTATATTTAGTTTTTGATGATCGGGGTTGAATCGGTTGATTTATGGCGTAAAAAACAAAATTCGGTAACCCTCAGTGTGTTTAACAGTTTATATCTCGAAATTCTTTGATTTTTGAAAATATGATGATGAATATTATTTGTAGAGCAATGTTTGGTCGTTTTTTTGATGCTTAAAGTTTAATGATTGACCCAAGATTCATGGAGAAATGGGGAAAAAAACGAAATTCGTGCATATACCTTTGGTGATTTTTTCATTTTTCAAGAGGTTTAAGAGCTTGTATCTCAAAAAGTATTAAAAATATTCCTATAGATAAAGCGTGTGAAATGTAGAGAATTTTAAGACGATTATTTTGGTACCTAAAGTTTTGAAATTGATCCAAGTATAAGGAAGTTACATCAAAAATAAGAATTTAAACATGTAGAATTTCAGCGATTTTGTCGTTATGTAAGAGTTTCAAGGCTTATATCTTAAAACCCATATGAAATAAGTCAACACATTCAGCGAATGAGATGTAGAGAATTTTAAGACGATTATTTTGGTACCTTAAGTTTGAAATTGATCAAAGTATAAGGAAGTAACATCAAAAATAAAAATTTAAACATATAGAATTTCAGCGATTTTGCCGTCATGTCAGAATTTTACGACTTATATCTTAAGAATCATTAGAAATAAGTTTTACATTAAGCAAGTGAGATGTAGAGAATTTTAAGACGATTATTTTGGCACCTAGAGTTTTGAAATTGATCAAGAAATAAGGAAGTTACATAAAAAATACGAATATAAAGCCATTTGTAAGAATTTTCATAAAATATCCTACTTTCGCTTTCACCTTAATTGAAGCATTTTCGGAAAATGTAAGTTTACAGATATGTATTAGTCATATAAATTGAAAAAAAAACTTTTTACTTATATCATATTGATATTACTAGCTAAACAGGTGTACCGTTCCCGGTGGCCGAGTGTTTAGAGCGTCCGCCTCGAGAGCGGGAGGTCGTGGGTTCGATACCAAAGTCGTAAAAAATGGTACTGTTATAGCTCCCTTGCTTGACACTTAGCATATAAGGGTAGTTGCAGGACTGGTTGGCCCGGTATCAGGATAATGTGACTGGGTGTGATATCATGCCACATGTCTACGACGTGATACTGCAGTGTGGCAGCACTATAACTGCATTAAGTAGACATCGTCTCCAAATGACTGAAATACTGTCGGTGGGACGTTAAACCGAACAAACAAACAAACAAATTAAACAAGTGTTGACAATGATTTAATGTTTTGTCAAATCATTTTATTTACGTTACTTATGAATATCAGTTGCAGCATTGTGTTACCCATAATCCTTTGAGCGTTTTGACACATGTCATTTAGACCGTTGTTGAAACATTGCAATTTCCCGACTTTATTGTTGCATCTTTCGATAAATGTTGTACAAGCTATATTCCAAATTTATGATAAATGATAACCTATGTGAAAATATATGTTATAGTACAATGTAATTTAATTGCCAGCTTGAGATACCATGAGCGTGTATAAGTGTAGACGTTTTAAACAAAATGATCAACACATGTCATCCGTTCAAGACGCTGCAAGCTAATTTGTCTGTAATGCGGCGTTCACACAGTGTCGATTATGGCTCCCGTTTGAGATCAGACAGCGCTACGACACGAAAAGCGAAAAAGTCGGATTACTATCCTCATTGTCCTATCATTGTCTGAACGCAGTCGTATATGTTCGTAACAGAGTCCTACGGATCGGGAATGGTCCGGAGAGGTCGGCCAAGCACTCCTGACAGTTAGGTGCGTCCCGTAACATTCGGGAAACTCAGCCGATTTTGTCTAGTCGGATTACAATCGTGACTATGTCGTGACAAATTCTGCTGTATCGGATCAGAATCGGATTGAGAACGGATAATCGGGACGAATTCTGCTGGAAACGGCTGGATCGGGACGCCTCCTGAACAATATCTGATTGTTGTCGTGATTAAATAAATGTTTTTTACAAATTTTAATAAAAGTTTGAATTTCCAGCCACGAATCACAGGATCTTGATCAGACTTTTGACACATTTTAATCGGGAATGGTCCTATCAAGGACGGCAGTAAAAATCCTGAATGTGTGACCTAGGCCACAGGGACTTGCTCCCATACACACACACCACACACACACACACACACTGTACATACACTATCAATAAGGGTGGACATCTTTTCAGGGGTCGACTCGCTTCAACTCCGTTTTTTCAAATCATTCAAATAAATCTATGAAGTTAACATACGGAATCACTCAAATATATATTTCTCTATCGAAATATACAAAATTGTCGTGAAAATAATCCTCCTTTGAATGTTTATATTGTTTGAAATATATGCGAATCCGAGAAAAGGACAACAACCTGGACCAGCAGCGCAGTACATTTCGGGATGATTCGGATTTTTACGCTGCGAAATTGGTCAGCGATATTGCGATTATTTTCCCGCAATCTGTCAAACCGTTAAATTTAAATTATTAAAGGGCTGACTATTCGGGCGTTGAAAGAAAAAAAAACCCAGAAAGTATGGAGAAATCAGCTGTTTCTTGGTAATTTTCTTGTTGTAAAATAAATTATTTAAAGACTTAGATATAAATTCACTTGTCTGTGAGTGTGTGTTTTTAAATTGAAATAAATATCACAGGGATTTGAAGTTCAGTAATTTAAAATAAAATTCTGAAAATAATAGTACTCCATACATACAAAACATATTTTTTCTTATATATACGGAATACTAAATTATGTGGCTGAAATAAGATTCGAACATAGGACCTAAAATTTCATTTTAGGATTAAAGAGCTTCAGGATGAGATAGAAAGTTGAAACTTACACAGTTTGCAAGTTGGAAGAATTTCTACAAATATTTCGAGTCGAGACGTCATAAGTCGTCATGTGACGTCATAAGCGTACTTCTTAATTTTCATTTGAGGGCAATGATTTCGACATGATGCCAGTTGTGCAGAATAATGAAAATTTCAGAGTTATGACAGAAAATTAAGTGCTTTTAAAGAAATGCATCATCAGCACCCTATGACGTCACATGACATCACAGCTAAAAATAGTGAAAAATGGTGTTCGCGCTCTACAGCTGTCATTTATGGTCGGATTTTCTTCAAATTTTCACAGATGGTACATCTTGAAACTAAGGTATGCATATCCTGTCAGCTAACCGAAATTCCAAAAGACCGAAGTTCTGTGGCTGAAATAAGATTCGAACATAGGACCGAAAATTTCATTTTAAGATTGAAGAGCTTCAGGATATGGTAGAAAGTTGAAACTTACACAGTTTGCAGTTCTGCAGAATTCCTATATACATTTTGAGTCGTGACGTCATATGACGTCATGCGACGTCATAAGCATACTTCGTAATTTTCATTTTAGGGCAATGATTTCGACATGATGCCAGTTGTTCGGAATAATGAAAATTTCAGACTTATGACAGTAAACTATGCGCTTTTGAACAAAAGCATCTTCAGCACCCTATGACGTCAAATGACGTCACAGCTAAAAATAGTGAAAAATTGGTGTTTGCGCTCTACAGCCGTCATTTATGGTCGGATTTTCTTCAAATTTTCACAGATGGTACATCTTGAAACTAAAGAGTGTATATCCTGTCAGCTAACCGAAATTCCGAAAGACCGAAGTTCTGTGGCTGAAATAAGATTCGAACATAGGACCGAAAATTTCATTTTAGGATTGAAGAGCTTCAGGATGAGATAGAAAGCTGAATCTTACACAGTTTGCAGTTCTGCAGAATTTCTACATAGATTTGAGTCGTGACGTCATATGACGTCATGTTACGTCATAAGCATACCTATTAATTTTCATTTTAGTGCAATAATATCGACATGATGCCAGTTGTTCAGAATAATGAAAATTTCAGAGTTATAACAGCAACATATGCGCTTTTGAACAAATGCATCTACATCACCCTATGACGTCATGTGACGTCACATTTAAAAATAGTGAAAAATGGTGTTCACGCTCTACAGCCGCCATTTATGGTCGGTTTTTATTCAAATTTTCACAGATAGTATATCTTGAAACTAAGGTGTGTATATCCTGTCAGCTAACAGAAATTTCATAAGACCGAAGTTCTGTGGCTGAAATAAGATTCCAACATAGGACTGAAAATTTCATTTTACGATTAAAGAGCTTCAGGATGAGATAGAAAGTTGAAACTTACACAGTTTGCAGTTCTGCAGAATTTCTACATATATTTGAGTCTTGACGTCATATAACGTCATGTGACGTCATAAGCATACTTCTTAATTTTCATTTTAAGGCAATAATTTTGACATGATGCCAGTTGTTCAGAATAATGAAAATTTCAGAGTTACGAAAGTAAAGGATGCGCTTTTGAACAAAAGAATTTTCAGCACCCTATGACGTCATGTGACGTCAAAGCTAAAAGAAGTCCATACGAAAAAAAAAAAAGTAAAAGGTAGAGAATTTCATATATATTCTTTCTAACGGAATTAATCTTAATATTTTTCAATTTTAGCAGAAAGTCCTATCATTCGTATCAACGAATGAAATCTAGTTATTATTCTTTTTTTCCAACCTTTTCATGTTGTTATTTCATTAAGTTGCTGAAGGTCTAGGACAAAGAAATTCTATCAACAGACACCTGAAGCAAAGGCATTTTGGAATATGTTATTTTCATCTTCACATGACGTCACATGACGTCAGAACAAAAAATAGCTACCAAAGTTTGTACGCGCTGTACAGCCGTCATTTATGGACGGATTATCATGGAATTTTCACAGAAGTTATATATTACGATCTCATTGTGCAGGATTATATAGGTTTGCCAAGATTCGAAAAAGCAAAGGTTCTATGGCGAATCCAAGATTCGAACCAAGGACGTCAAATTTCAAATACGTATAAAATCGTTTCTAGATGAGATAGAAAGTTGATATTAGGCGAGATTATATATCTCTGTGTTTCCTTTGCATTTTGTAAAGATGAACGTCATATGACGTCATATGACGTCATCAAGTTGTTTAGAATTTCCGATTTCTTGAATTTATCATGTTGCAAAGCTTCATAAACAATGCAAATAAATGTCCTTTGTTCATAATCAGGTACATTTAGATTCAATGTTTAAAATTTTCATATGACGTCACATGACGTCAGAACTATAAATAACTACCAAAGTTTGTCCGCTCTGTACAGCCGTCATTTATTGATAGATTGGCATGGAATCTTCACAGAAGTTATATATTACGACCTCATTGTGCAGGATTCTATAGGTTTGCCAAGATTCGAAAGAACTAAGGTTCTTTGACGAATCCAAGATTCGAACCAAGGACGTCAAATTTTAAATACGTATAAAATCGTTTCTAGATGAGATAGAAATTTGATATTTAGCGAGCTTATACGTCTCTGTGTTTCCTTTGCATTTTGTAAAGATGAACGTCATATGACGTCATCAAATTGTAGAGAATTTTCGATTCCTGAATGTCAATTTACTCATGTTGCAAAGGTTCATAGACAATGAAAATTTAGCTACAAAGAATAGCTACCAAAGTTTGTACGCGCTGTACAGCCGTCATTTATGGACGGATTATCATGGAATTTTCACAGAAGTTATATATTAAGACCTCATTGTGCAGGATTATATAGGTTTGCCAAGATTCGAAAGAACTAAGGTTCTATGGCGAATCCAAGATTCGAACCAAGGACGTCAAATTTCAAATCCATATAAAATCGATTCTAGATGAGATAGAAAGTTGATATTTGGCGAGATTATTCCTCTCTGTGTTTCCTTTGCATTTTGTTAAGATGAACGTCATATGACGTCATAGTTTGTACGCGCTGTACAGCCGTCATTTATGGACGGATTATCATGGAATTTTCACAGAAGTTATATATTACGATCTCATTGTGCAGGATTATATAGGTTTGCCAAGATTCGAAAAAGCAAAGGTTCTATGGCGAATCCAAGATTCGAACCAAGGACGTCAAATTTCAAATACGTATAAAATCGTTTCTAGATGAGATAGAAAGTTGATATTAGGCGAGATTATATATCTCTGTGTTTCCTTTGCATTTTGTAAAGATGAACGTCATATGACGTCATATGACGTCATCAAGTTGTTTAGAATTTCCGATTTCTTGATGTCAATTTACTCATGTTGCAAAGCTTCATAAACAATGCAAATAAATTTTAAAATTTTCATATGACGTCACATGACGTCAGAACTATAAATAACTACCAAAGTTTGTCCGCTCTGTACAGCCGTCATTTATTGATAGATTGGCATGGAATCTTCACAGAAGTTATATATTACGACCTCATTGTGCAGGATTCTATAGGTTTGCCAAGATTCGAAAGAACTAAGGTTCTTTGACGAATCCAAGATTCGAACCAAGGACGTCAAATTTTAAATACGTATAAAATCGTTTCTAGATGAGATAGAAATTTGATATTTAGCGAGCTTATACGTCTCTGTGTTTCCTTTGCATTTTGTAAAGATGAACGTCATATGACGTCATCAAATTGTAGAGAATTTTCGATTCCTGAATGTCAATTTACTCATGTTGCAAAGGTTCATAGACAATGAAAATTTAGCTACAAAAAATAGCTACCAAAGTTTGTACGCGCTGTACAGCCGTCATTTATGGACGGATTATCATGGAATTTTCACAGAAGTTATATATTAAGACCTCATTGTGCAGGATTATATAGGTTTGCCAAGATTCGAAAGAACTAAGGTTCTATGGCGAATCCAAGATTCGAACCAAGGACGTCAAATTTCAAATCCATATAAAATCGATTCTAGATGAGATAGAAAGTTGATATTTGGCGAGATTATTCCTCTCTGTGTTTCCTTTGCATTTTGTTAAGATGAACGTCATATGACGTCATATGACGTCATCAAGTTGTATAGAATTTCCGATTTCTTGATGTCAATTTACTCATGTTGCAAAGGTTCATAGACAATGAAAATTAAATGTCCTATGTAGGTAATCATGAACATTTAGATTCAATGTTTAAAATTTTCATATGACGTCACATGACGTCAGAACTAAAAATAGCTACCAAAGTTTGTACGCGCTGTACAGCCGTCATTTATGGACGGATTGGCATGGAATTTTCACAGAAGTTATATATTACGACCTCATTGTGAAGGATTATATAGGTTTGCCAAAATTCTAAAAATACCAGGTTTGTCATGGTTTGCAGTGCAGAAAGCCCTATCTTTTGTTCAAAACAAAAGAAGTCTAGTTATTATTATTATTCTACTTTTTTCTTCCTTTTGAGGTTCAAATTAAAACAGGTTGCCGATGAGCTAGCAGCATGAAATTTTAATAGTATGCACAGTGACTTTGGCGCTTTTGATCGTCATAATTTTTTTTTCATGTGACGTCACATGACGTCAGGGCTGAAAAAAGCTACACAAGCTTGTTTGCGCTCTACAGCCGTCATGATTGGACCGATTTACTTGATTTTTTTCACAGAATGTATATATTATGTTCTTGTTGTGCAGGATTATATACGTTTTGCAATATTTGAAAAGATCAAGGATCTATGGCTGAACCAAGTTTCGAACTTTGGACCAGAAAATGTATTGAAGTATTACGAAGCACTCAGATAAGCTAGAAACATGAAATTTGGACAGAATATGTGTCCTATTGATTTCTTTCAGTTCTGAGAAGATTGACGTCGTATGACGTAAAATGACGTCATGACGCGTTATCAAATTTTTTATCCAAAATATACGGTTTTTTAGCACTGGAAGACAAAGTTTTTGACCGATTTGCATAAAATTTGCACTGAAGGTGCAACATAGCCTCTTATTGTCATCAGTCACTTCCGCTTCCGGAAAATAGCTAAGGTCAAGGTCACATGTCAATTATCGGTTTTTTCTTCGGACTTAAATATCTCAAAAACGAAAAATATTTTATCGAGACACTATGCGTATAATTTGTAGTGCTTTGAAATGTCTTTCAGACGATATATAGTTTTTGAAGATCGGGGTTGAATCAGTTGAGTTATTGCAGAAAAACAAAAATGCTGCAACCCTAAGCGCACTTAACTACTTATATCTGGATAATTATTGATTTTTGTTAATAAGAGTATGAATATAATTTGTAGATGAATGCCCGGTCGTTCTTTTGGTGTTTAAATTTTAAAGATTGACCTAATATTCATTAATTTAGAAGGAAAAACAAAACGATATGAACATATTTATCCCCGATTTTTGCCGTATGCTCAAGGTTTAAACGCCCGTAGCTACAAAGTGTTTAAAGGTACATACAATTATGAAGGGAGAGTGAAAAGACCTTTCTAACGGTACCTAGCTTTTTAAAATTGGACTTAATATAAGGAAGTTACATGAAAACTAAGAATGCAGTAAAACCGTTCTTTCATGCACTCCCGCATTAAGTCATGATCACTTGATTCCTTTTTTTAGAAGAAACTAATGATTTTTTGAAAATAACATACAATTTTTTTTTGTTTTTGTTTTTTTGCATGATGTAATGTGGTTCTAATGATATGCAGATTTTAATGATCGGGCCATAAATTATAAAGTTATGTGTGGAAAGGCAATAATAGACATGAACATCTTTTTGCCGATTTTTGCCGTTTTCTTTAAAAATAACTTTCTATATCTCAGAGCCCGTAATAGAAAAGTTGAAACATGAAACACGTGAAATGTTGGAAATTTAAAGGCCTTTCTAATGGTACCTAGCGTTTTAAAATTGGACATCGGACATCCTATAAGGAAGTTAGATAAGAAATAAGAAGTCATTTAAACCGTTCTTTCATGCATTTCTGCAGTTAGTCCCTATCATTTGATTGTTTGTTTTTTCTAAGAAACTATTAATTTTTGAAAATAACATAAAGAACAGTATTATTAGCGTGATGCAATGCGGTTCTGATGGTATGCAGATTTTAATGATCGGGCCATTAATTATAAAGTTATTTGTCGAAGGGCAATAATAGACATGAACATCGTTTTGCCGATTTTTTGCCGTTTCTTTGAAAAATAACTTTCTATATCTCAGAACACGTAACAGAAAAGTTGAAACATAAAACAAGTGAAATGTTGGAAATATAAAGGCCTTTCTTTTTTAAAATTGGACATCATATAAGGAAGTTAGATGAGAAATAAAAATTAATTTATACCGTTCTTTCATGCACTTCTGCAATTAGTCCTAATCACTTGATTGCTTTTTCTAAGAAACAATTAATTCTAAGCTCACTTGAGCACATGTGCTAAAGATGAGCTATAAGAATCGATGAATGTCCATTGTCCGTCCGTCTGTCCGTCAATCCGCCGTCCGTCCGTCGTCCACAATTAGTTTGTTTGCACTCTAGCATCTTCATTTCTTAAGTAATCAACTTCAAACTTTATAACAATGTTTATTCCCATAAAATCTTGGTCAATTCCGATTATGGCTGATATCGGCCTATTAGGTCAGGAGTTATGCCCCTTTTAATATTGAAAAAAGCAAGATTTCACATTGTCATTGTCACTTTGCACTCTAACATCTTCATTTCTAAAGCAATCATCTTTAAACTCTATGACAATGTTTATAGCCATATTCTTTTGGCCAAGTTCGATTATGGCTGATATATGTCAATAAGGTCAGGAGTTATGCCCCTTTTTAATATTAAAAATGTAATATTTCATTTATTTGCACTCTAGCATCTTCATTTCTGAAATAATCATCTTCAATCTTTAGAACAATATATATAGCCATATTCTTTCTGCCAAGTTCGATAATGGCTGATCTGCCAATTAGGTCAGGAGTTATGCCCCTTTTAATGTTTAAATTTGTGTGTTTTAAGCCATATTTTTTGAGTCAATTTGACTTCAAATTTCGACAACAGGCTCTCTTTAGTTCGTGGAATTATAAATAATCTGATGGATTATGTCTTCAGTACAACTATGCTATAATTTAATAACTTCTACAGCCAATGATAACAGTTTTTCTCAGGTGAGAGTCTTTAGGGCCACCTTGGCCTTCTTGTTGAAAATTTTTTTTTATCATGATGCAGTGCAGTGTATTAAGTTATTTGTCGAATGGTAGTAGTTGACATGAATATCTTTTTGCCGATATTTGCCTTTTTGGGGGGAGGAATAACTTTATATATCGCAAAAACAGATAGGTTTAAACCTAAAGTAAGTACATGTTTGAATTCAGAAGACCTTTCTAACCATACCTGGGTTTTTAAAATCGGACATCATAGTTGCATGAAAGTAAGAATTTCTGGAAAAAAAGGAAAAAAAATTCCTTGTGCTTCTGCAGTTGATCCCAGTTGATATTTCGTAGAAAAGGAATCTTGTATACATTTTTAACATGTTAAGAGGACTAGTGATACTTCATTCCCTTGCAGAACACGAAGATTGAATATTATTGTAGTTATCTTAAAGATATGGTTTGAAGTGCAGAAAGCCCTTTCTTTTGTCCAGAACAAAAGAAGTCTAGTTATTATTATTATTATTCCTTTCTTCCAAAAAATGTTGTTGTTTCAATAGGTTTCCGACTGTCTAGAATCACGAAAATTTAATAGCACATACCTGACGTGATGAAATTTTAGAATCTTTTAATTTTATATTCCTATGACGTCACATGACGTCAAATTTGACATTTGCTACAAAAGTTTGTTCGCGCTCTACAGGCTTCATTTCTTAGTGGATTTTCTCGATATTTTTACAAAATGTGTTTATTACGTTCTAGATGTGCCCTATTATATACGTTTTCCCAGATTCGAAAAAACCAAAGTTCTGTGGTTAAACCAAGTTTCGAACTTTGGACCTTAAAATATATTTAAGTATTTTGTAGCTCCTATATAAGCTAGAAATCTCAAATTGACACCACATATACTCCTTGATGTCTTCTTTATATTCTAAAAAAATTAACGACATATGACGTCATTTGACGTCATAATGTTAATAACAATTCTTAAACAAATACAAACGGTTTTTCAGCCCTGTGCTCCAAATGTCTTGACCGATTGGCTTCAAATTTTCTCTGAAAGTGCAACATAGCATCTCATTGTCAAATATCATTTCCGTTTCTGGAAAATCTCAAAGGTCAAGGTCATATATCAATTATCGGTTTTTCCTTTGACCTGTTATATCTCAAAAACAAACAACATTCTATCGAGACAATATGCATATTTTTATTAGTGCTTTCGAAGCTCTTTCTGATGACAAAATATTTTTGAAAATTGGCTTGAAATGGCACAGTTATGGCGGAACAGCGAAAACGGCGCTATACGTAGTGTAGAAAACTGCATGTATCTAAAATAATATTGATTTTTGTAAATATCATTATGAACATGATCTATAGCCCAATCAATTTCCCTTCGAACGATATGCAGCTTTTAAAGATCCAAAGAATAGTTATTAAATTATCGTTCATGAAGAAAATGTCATGAACATATTTTGGCATATTTTTGCATTTTTCCGAGGTTTAAGCGTCCATAGTTCAAAAGCAGTTAAACATAGGTCCTTACATAAAGCGGGCGCAATGTTGGGAATTTAATGACCTTTCTAACGGTACCCTACTTTTCTTATTTGGTCATGATATAAGAAAGTTACATGAGAAATAAAAACTCATGATAAAAATCATAAAAGTGTAAATGCGCAATTCAAACGCAATCAATAAACTATTCATTCTTATTATTTAAACATATTAAGCGTTATATGGTATGGATACCGAAGTAATAGCCTTTGTAAATCAATAATGTAACTATGTTTTAATATTTTCAGCCAAATTAAACAGGTTTCAAAATTTTAAAATGTGTTTCAGTTAATTCAGATACCACTGGAATGTCAAATAAGCCTTTGTAAATCAATAATGTAAATAAGTTTTAAAATTTTTAATTAATACATTATTTGCTCATGTGAGGCGGCGGCCTACTATATTTGTTCAGTTTATCTCTATATATATTTTCTTTGTAAAGGAAATGTCTAGTGTATAAAATTCATACTTTATTTTAGTGTCCTTTATTCATTGAAATACCTCGTTGTTCAGCATGTACTTTATGTGTATGTTACGTTCTTTTAAATGAAAAAAAAGGAAAATTGTTTCATATTAAAGAAAGGATACATGTGAAATGAACTAAGTTAGGTAAAACACATATATTCTCAATATGGAAATGCAGGTATTATACCACAGAGAAACGTAAATTTGGGATGACGACATTGTTTATGAACAAATTCTTTTCAGCTGATCAGGCTTAGACTGAGTTGCAGCGCAGAAAGCCCTTATCGTTTGTGGGACAAACGAAGTCTAGTTACGGCTTTCCGCAACCTGCGGAAAACGTATAGGGTTTGTTATGTTTATTACAGCTTTCCGCAACCTGCGGAAAACGTAAAAGGTTTGTTATGTTTATTCTTATTATTATTACGGCTTTCCGCAAACCTGCGGAAAACGTATAGGGTTTGTTATGTTTCTTCTTCTTATTATTATTCCTCATTTTCCAACCAAATCTAAGAGTTAATTTCAGTATGTTGCCAGTGTCTGAGCAACATGAAAATTAAATTGCCTCGACAAAAACGTTCAAATTTTTAAATTCTATCATTTTAAATTTTCAATGACGTCAAATGACGTAAGATTTGACGTCACCATCAAAAGATACCACTGGAATGTCAAATAGCTATATGTATATAAAGTAGAATATGAAGTTCTATTGAGAAATCTACTGGGCGTCACTGTAAGCAAGCAGTAAAGGTACAACGTTTACCTGTGCTCATGTGAGGCGGCGGCCTACTATATTTGTTCGGGTTATCTCTATATATATTTTCTTTGTAAAGGAAATGTCTAGTGTATAAAATTCATACTTTATTTTAGTGTCCTTTATTCATTAAAATACCTCGTTGTTCAGCATGTACTTTATGTGTAATGTTACGTTCTTTTAAATGAACAAAAAGGAAAATTGTTTCATATTAAAGAAAGGATACATGTGAAATGAACTAAGTTAGGTAGAACACATATATTCTCAATATGGAAATGCAGGTATTATACCACAGAGAAACGTAAATTTGGGATGACGACATTGTTTATGAACAAATTCTTTCCAGGTGCGGAAAACGTATAGG
Source organism: Solen grandis (assembly GCA_021229015.1). Lineage (NCBI taxonomy): Eukaryota > Metazoa > Mollusca > Bivalvia > Adapedonta > Solenidae > Solen > Solen grandis. Next base: position 21,985,348 of record CM037780.1, on the reverse strand, counting down.
GTTTGTTATTATGTTTCTTCTTATTATTATTATTCCTCATTTTCCAACCAAATCTAAGAGTTAATTTCAGTATGTTGCCAGTGTCTGAGCAACATGAAAATTAAATTGCCTCGACAAAAACGTTCAAATTTTTAAATTCTATCATTTTAAATTTTCAATGACGTCAAATGACGTCAGATTTGACGTCACCATCAAAAGTTTGTTCGCGCTCTGGAGCCTTAATTTTTTGTCGTTTTATCTTGATATTTTCACAGAAGAAGTATGTTATGATGTAGATGTGCATCTTGTCTTTCCAATTTTCAAATTCGAAAAAATTAAGAATTTATGGCAAAACCGAGTTTCGAACTTTGGTCCTAAAACTATCACTTAATGTTACAAAGGCTACTGATGCGTTAGAAGCATGAAAATTAAACAGCTAATCGGCCCAGAGGTCTACTTTCTTTTTTCTGAAAGATTCCCTATTAAGTCACGTGGTTATGACGTCATTTAAAGGGCAAAATCCTATTTTTTCTAGGATTTCTCTCGCTCTGGCATCATACATTTCGAGTCTATTTTAATGAAATTGAAATTGCAGCGAAAAAAAAGTATCTTTTTATACATTCTATCATTTTCAATTTTCATTGGCGTCATATGACGTCATATTTGACGTCAGCTTTAAAAGTTTGTTTGCGCTCTAAAGCCTTCAATTCTGGTCCGATTATCTTGATATTTTTACTGAAGATGTATTTTAGGGTGTAAATGTGCACCTTGGCATTTAAATTTCCAAATTCGAAAAGATTAAGATTTTATGGCAATACCAGGTTTCGAACTTTGGTCCAAAAACTAAATTTAACTGTTACAAAGCCCCCTGATGTGTAAGAAGCATGAAAATTGGACAGCATATTGGCATAGAGGTTTACATTCTATTTTCTGCATTATTTATTTTGAGTCACGTGGTTATGACGTCATCAAAAAGATCAAAAGCATTTTTTAAAGATTACTCTCGCTCTAGTATTATGAACTTTGAGTCAGTCTTAATTTAATCTTCAGAATTGATAGAGTTAAGATTGAAGTGATGCATACTGCAATAAATGTTTGTTTTGTCACGTGATTATGACATCATGCATACTTAAGCAAGAATTATTTTGAAGAATCATATAAAATCGCCAATTAGACCAATGAATTTATAATTTTAAAAAATGTCGAAACTTAGTACGTTCATAAGGTCTTCATAATTTCAAGTAATTACGTCATCAAACATGTCGGATATTCATGTTTGATGGAATGCCTACTTGAAAACAAACCTGTTCGCATCCTCGAAGATATTTTTTTTCTGGATTAATATAACGTTAGCTGAACATGTCCTTGCAAAAAAAATGATATTTTTCTTTAGTCACTTGATTTTGACGTCGTTGAAATATAAAAAATCATTCATTTCAATATGTATTCGCGCTCTAGCGTCATGAGTATTGATGCCAATCTTAAGCATACCTTAAGGAATTTATGTTGTGTCACTTGTTTTGTAAGCAACATATTTTAAAAAAGATCAAAAGATTGAATATATTAATATTAGATAAGTAAAATTGCCGTACCTTAACATGCGCAAAAAGTCCAGAAAATTTCAAGTGATTACGTTATCAAACATGACTTATTCATGTTTTTCGTAAAAGGGCTTATTCATGTAAATCTATTAATTTGAAGAAAGAAATGAAAGTGGTCATTGGTTTGATTGAGCAAGATCCCATTGTTTTTTTTGCAGGAATGTGTGCCTGCGTTGAATAGTGAATTGTGATACGTTTTTGAGTAGATAAGTCGCATTTACGATGAATTAGTATAATTATACTAGAGCCAGAAAACCTATACGGATATCTTATTGCATTTGTTATCACGGCTTTCCAAAAACCTGAAGAAAATGACAAATACATGAAATTCTACCTACTGATTTTTTATGTTTTCTAAATGTATAACGGTTTCTTTCTCTAAATCTGTAAAAATAAGCAAGTATAATAAGCAAATGAATTGTTGAAAGTTTCAAGACGTTTAAAACGTTAATTACATAGAAAAATAAAGTATTTTTATGATTTTGCTTAAACCTCTGCCTTTCTTTCCATGTATTTTTCCAAATGTAAAACTCAATTTAAAGGTTGAAAGTCATGGATTTCAAACTTTTTTTTTTCTTCTTTACAATTCAATTGTGGGTCAAATTGCAATGAATATTTGTTAAGTAATATGCTTACGAAGAAAAAGATATTAAATAAAGAATAAAAAAACTTTAAAATCGACTCCAGTTTGCATTTTTCTCCTTGACATATTTTTCTCGGCGACGTTGACTCATTTCTTGTACTATTTCACAAGTGAAATCTTTTGTGGCCCATATGACCGAGATGCGTGCATTGTTTTCACATTCCTTAAAAACGTGCAGTCATGATTACGTGTAATTTGATAATACACAGCGCGGATACGTTACAGTGTCAATGTATTCATATAGTGCAAACTTGATTGTACATAATCTCCAGGGGTCTCTGGGGTGGAAACTAATGCATACGTACAATACAAATCATGAAATAAATACACACGTATGTTTGCGGCGAGCAAGGACATATATTTCAAAATGGCAGAATGTATGTACGTTGTATTTACACCCAAGGATGCCAGTAAGACATGTACTGATAGATCATCATCGTTCCGTTAATGACTAAAAAGTAATATTAAAAATCATGTATTCTTTAGTGCACTGATGGTACAAAAAGGAATTTATTGTTACCAAAATTTTAGAATATTTAGATTAGCATCGTTGTTTAATATAGAAGCAACAACAATACTAGAAGTCGTTTGTTTAAGATACAAACGAAGCGGCTTTCCGTTTGCTTATTTCAAAGGTATTAAATATATAAGTTAATACAAAAAAAAGGAATAATGATGCATAAAAACTTTATCTTAAATATATACTTACGATTATGTTCAAAAATAAGCTTTAAATCTTTTTTTTTTTCATTTTCTTCTTCTTAAGAAGATATTGAGAAAGCATAAATATGGATCTTATTTGATTATGCACACGTTTTCTATCATTCTGAAAAAAAAAAAAAAAAAAAAAAAAACCAGGAAAATTTTAAGATAATAATATCCTCAAGAATTGTTTTTCTTACGTTATTCAATCGATTTTTTTTATTCTTTATTTGATATCTTTTTCTTTGTAAGCATATGGCTTAACATGTATTTATTGCAATTTGATCCACAAATGAAATTGTAAAAAAGAAAAATACTTTAAAATCGATTACTTTGTACCTTTAAATTGATTGAGTTTTACATTTGCAAAATTAGAGGGAAACAAAGACAGAGGTGTAAGCAAAATAATGAAAATAAGTTCTTATTTCTATGTAATTAACGTTATAAAAGTCTAGAAACTTTCAACTATTCTTTTGCTTTGTATATTTGCTTAATTTTACAGATTTAGGAAAAGAAACCGTTAAAAATTTAGAAAACATAAACAATCGATAGGAAGATATACATGTATTTGTCATTTTCTTCAGGTTTTCAGAAAGCAGTGATAGCAAATGCAATAAGATATCCGTAAAGGTTTTCTGGCTCTAGTATAATTATACTAATTCATCGTAAATGCGACTCATTTACTCAAAAACGTATCACAATTCACTATTCAACGCAGGCATTCATTCCTGCAAAAGAACAATCGGATCTTGCTCAACCAACCCAATGACCACTTACATGTCTTTCTGCAAATTAATAGATTTCCATGAATAAGCCCTTTTACGAAAAACATGAATAAGTCATGTTTGAAAACGTAATCACTTGAAATTTTCTGGACTTTTCGCGCATGTTAAGGTACGGCAATATTACTTATTTAAAGTTAATATATACAATCTTATGATCTTTTTAATATATTTTGCTTACAAATCAATGTTGTCATAAACAAGTGACACAACATAAATTCTATAAGGTATGCTTAAGATTGGCATCAATGCTCATGACGCTGAAAATATTTTTTATATTTTGACGACGTCAAAATCAAGTGACTAAAGAAAAATATCTTTTTTGCAAGGACATGTTCAGCTAACGTTCTATTAATCCAGAAAAAAATATCTTCGAGAATGCGAACAGGTTTGTTTTCACATTTTCAAGTAGGCATTCCATCAAACATGAATATCTGCCATGTTTGATGACGTAATCACTTGAAATTTTCAAGACCTTATGAACGTACTAAGTTTCACATTTTTTAAAAGTTTAAGTTCATTGGTCTAATTGGCGATTTTATATGATTTTTCAAAATAATTATAGTTTAAGTATGCATGACGTCATAATCACGTGACAAAACAAACATTTCTTGCAGTATGCATCACTTCAATTTTAACTCTATCAATTCTGAAGATATAATTAAGATTGACTTTAAATACATGATATCGGAGCGAAAGAAATCTTTAAAGAGACATGTTTTTTTGTCTTTTTGATGACGTCATAACCACATAACTAAAGAGAAATTCATTCAGAAAATAGAACGTAAACTTCTATGCCGATGTGCTGTCCAATTTTCATGCTTGTAACGCATCAGGGGGCTTTGTAACATTTAAATTTAATTTTTGACCAAAGTTCGAAACTCGGTATTGCCATAAAATCTTAATCTTTTCGAATTTGGCAATTTGAATGCCAAGCTGGACATCTACATCCTAAAATACATCTTTTGTAAAAATATCAAGATAATCGGACCTATATTGAAGGCTCTAGAGCGCGAACAAACTTTTGAAGCTGACGTCAAATCTGACGTCATATGACGCCAATGAAAATTGAAAATGATTGAATGTATAAAAAGATACTTTTTTATCGCTGCAATTTCAATTTCATTAAAATTGACGCAAAATGTATGATGCCAGAGGGAGAGAAATCTTTGAAAAAATAGGATTTTGTCCATTAAATGACGTCATAACCACGTGACTTAAAAGGAAATCTTTCAGAGAAAAGAAAGTAGACCTCTGGGCCGATAAGCTGTCCAATTTTCATGCTTCTAACTCATCAGTAGCCTTTGTAACATTAAATAATAGTTTTAGAACCAAAGTTCGAAACTCGGTTTTGCCATAAATTCTTAATTTTTTCGAATTTAAAAATTTGAAAGATAAGGTGCCCATCTACATCATAATATACATCTTCTGTGAAAATATCAAGATAAAATATCAAAAAATAAAGGCTCTAGAGCGCGAACAAACTTTTGAAGCTGACGTCAAGTCTGACGTCAATTGACGTCATTGAAAATTAAAAATTATTGAATTTAAAAATTTATAAGTTTTTGTCGAGGCAGTTTAATTTTCATGTTGCTTAGACACTGACAACTTATCGAAATTAACTCTTAGATTTGGTTGGAAAAAAAGGAATAATAATAATAATAACTAGACTCCTTTTGTTCTGAACAAAAGAAAGGGCTTTCTGCTAACTATGTCAAACCTGATCATACTTATTTACTTTTCTGACATACACCATCTCCAAATATTGAAGAAAATCCTTATTATAAGAATGCTTATGACGTCACATGACGTCAAATGACGTCACGACTCAAAATATTTTAAGAAATTCTGCAGAACTGCAAACTGTGTAAGTTTCAACTTTCTATCTCATCCTGAAGCTCTTTAATCCTAAAATGAAATTTTCGGTCCTATGTTCGAATCTTATTTAAGCCACAGAACTTCGGTCTTTAAGAATTTCGGTTAGCTGACAGGATATGTACACCTTAGTTTCAAGATGTACCATCTGTGAAAATTTGAAGAAAATCCGACCATAAATGGCCGTTTTAGAGCGTAAACACCATTTTTCACTATTTTAAGCTCTGACGTCACCTGACGTCATAGGGTCCTGAAAATGCTTTTGTTCAAAAGCGCATATTAATGTCATAACTCTGAAATTTTCATTATTCTGAACACCTGGCATCATGTCGAAATCATTGCCCTAAAATGAAAATTAAGAAGTATGCTTATGACGTCACCTGACGTCGTATGACGTCACGACTCAAAATTTATTTAGAAATTCTGCAGAACTGCAAACTGTGTAAGTTTCAACTTTCTATCTCATCCTGAAGCTCTTTAATCGTAAAATGAAATTTTCGGTCCTATGTTCGAATCTTATTTCAGCCACAGAACTTCGGTCTTTCGGAATTTCGGTTAGTTGACAGGATATGCACACCTTAGTTTCATGATGTACCATCTGTGAAATTTGAAGAAAATCCGACCATAAATGGCCGTTTTAGAGCGTGAACACCATTTTTCCCTTTTTTTAGCTCTGACGTCACATGACGTCATAGGGTGCTGAAGATGCTTTTGTTCAAAAGCGCATACTTTACTTCATAACTCTGAAATTTTCATTATCTGAACAACTGGCAACATGTCGAAATCATTGCCCTAAAATAAAAATTAAGAAGTATGCTTATGACGTCACTTGACGTCATATGACGTCACGACTCCAAATTTATTTAGAAATTCTGCAGAACTGCAAACTGTTTAAGTTTCAACTTTCTATCTCATCCTGAAGCTCTTTAATCCTAAAATGAAATTTTCGGTCCTACGTTCGAATCTTATTTCAGCCACAGAACTTCGGTCTTTCGGAATTTCGGTTAGTTGACAGGATATGGACACCATAGTGTTATGATGTACCATCTGTGAAAATTTGAAGAAAATCCGACCATAAATGACGGCTGTAGAGCGCGAACACCATTTTTCACTATTTTTAGCTCTGACGTTATGTGACGTCATAGGGTGCTGACGATGCTTTTGTTCAAAAGCGCATACTTTACTGTCATAACTCTGAAATTTTCATTATTCTGAACAACTGGCAACATGTCGAAATCATTGCCCTAAAATAAAAATTAAGAAGTATGCTTATGACGTCACTTGACGTCATATGACGTCACGACTCCAAATTTATTTAGAAATTCTGCAGAACTGCAAACTGTTTAAGTTTCAACTTTCTATCTCATCCTGAAGCTCTTTAATCCTAAAATGAAATTTTCGGTCCTACGTTCGAATCTTATTTCAGCCACAGAACTTCGGTCTTTCGGAATTTCGGTTAGTTGACAGGATATGCACACCTTAGTTTCATGATGTACCATCTGTGAAAATTTGAAGAAAATCCGACCATAAATGGCCGTTTAAGAGCGTGAACACCATTTTTCACTTATTTTAGCTGTGACGTCACATGACGTCATAGGGTGCTGAAGATGCTTTTGTTCAAAAGCGCATACTTTACTGTCATAACTCTGAAATTTTCATTATTCTGAACAACTGGCAACATGTCGAAATCATTGCCCTAAAATAAAAATTAAGAAGTATGCTTATGACGTCACTTGACGTCATATGACGTCACGACTCCAAATTTATTTAGAAATTCTGCAGAACTGCAAACTGTTTAAGTTTCAACTTTCTATCTCATCCTGAAGCTCTTTAATCCTAAAATGAAATTTTCGGTCCTACGTTCGAATCTTATTTCAGCCACAGAACTTCGGTCTTTCGGAATTTCGGTTAGTTGACAGGATATGGACACCATAGTGTTATGATGTACCATCTGTGAAAATTTGAAGAAAATCCGACCATAAATGACGGCTGTAGAGCGCGAACACCATTTTTCACTATTTTTAGCTCTGACGTTATGTGACGTCATAGGGTGCTGAAGATGCTTTTGTTCAAAAGCGCATACTTTACTGTCATAACTCTGAAATTTTCATTATTCTGAACAACTGGAATCATGTCGAAATCATTGCCCTAAAATGAAAATTAAGAAGTATGCTTATGACGTCACTTGACGTCGTATGACGTCACAACTCAAAATATATATAGAAATTCTGCAGAACTGCAATCTGTGTAAGTTTCAACTTTCTATCTCATCCTGAAGCTCTTTAATCCTAAAATGAAATTTTCGGTCCTATGTTCGAATCTTATTTCAGCCACAGAACTTCGGTCTTTCGGAATTTCGGTTAGCTGACAGGATATGCACACCTTAGTTTCAAGATGTACCATCTGTGAAAATTTTAAGAAAATCCGACCATAAATGACGGCTGTAGAGCGCGAACACCATTTTTCACTATTTTTAGCTGTGACGTCACATGACGTCATATGAAGATGAAAATTATTGCATTCAAAAGGGCCGAAGTCACTCTGATCACTGTTAAAATTTCATGCTGCTGGCTTATTGGCAACCTGTTTTAATTTGAACCTCAAAAGGTGAAAAAATAATAATAATAATAATAATAACTAGATGTCATTCGTGAAAACGAATGATAGGACTTTCTGCAAGCTGCGCAAAAAGCAGGAGATAGAAGTTTCATGTAATGACTCACCTCTAGTAGTATTTCATGTTCATGCTGAACAATTGACATTATATTCCGAAATTAGTGCAAATGATAAGAACTAAGTATTAGTCTGTGACCTAACATGATGTCATATGACGTCAGGACATGACTGCAAACTTGATTTCTAGTTTAAAGGTCCTATGTTCGAATCTTACTTCAGCCACAATACCTCGGTTTTTAGGAATTAAGGTTAGTTGACAAAATATTAACACCTTAGTTTCAAGATATACCATCTGTAAAGATTTGAAGAAAATCTGATCAAAAATGGCGGCTGTAGAGCGCGCATACAATTTTTCACTATTTTTAGCTCTGACGTCAGGTGACGTCATAGGGTGCTGAAAATGCTGTTGCTCAAAAGCGCATACTTTACTGCAATAACTCTGAAATTTTCATTATTCTGAACAACTGGCATCATGTCGAAATCATTGCCCTAAAATGAAAATTAAAAAGTATGCTTATGACGTCACATGACGACATTTGACGTCACGACTCAAAATATATGTAGAAATTATAAAGAACTGCAAACTTATAAAGTTTCAACTTTCCATCTCATCCTGAAGCTCTTTTATCCTAAAATGAAATTTTCGGTCCTATGTTCGAATTTTATTTCAGCCACAGAACTTCGGTCTTTCGGATATTCGGTTAGCTGACAGGATATGCACACCTTTGATTCAAGATGTACCATCTGTGAAAATTTGAAGAAAATCCGACCATAAATGACGGCTGTAGAGCGCGAACACCTTTTTTCACTATTTTTAGCTGTGACGTCACATGACGTCATAGGGTGCTGAAGATGCTTTTGTTCAAAAGCGCATACTTTCCTTTCGTACCTCTGAAATTTTCATTATTCTGAACAACTGGCATCATGTCGAAATCATTGCCCTAAAATGAAAATTAAGAAGTATGCTTCTGACGTCACATGACGTCATATGACGTCACGCCTCAAAATATTTGTAGAAATTCTGCAGAACTGCAAACTGTGTAAGTTTCAACTTTCTATCTCATCCTGAAGCTCTTTTATCCTAAAATGAAATTTTCGGTCCTATGTTCGAATCTTATTTCAGCCACAGAACTTCGGTCTTTCGGAATTTCGGTTAGCTGACAGGATATGCACACCTTTGATTCAAGATGTACCATCTGTAAAAATTTGAAGAAAATCCGACCATAAATGACGGCTGTAGAGCGCGAACACCATTTTTCACTATTTTTAGCTGTGACGTCATGTGACGTCATAGGGTGCTGAAAATCATTGAAATCAAAATTTCCTCACGTGACTAATAAGCCATAAAAATTTCATCGTCCTAGGACTATTGCAACATAAAAATTAAATTTCTCAACCTGCGTTAATGCAAAAAGCAGGAGATAGAAGTTTCATGCAATGACTCACCTCTGGTAGTATATCATGTTCATGCTGAACAACTGACATTATATTCCGCGAAAAATAAGCCTTTAGTTATGAAGAAAAAAAAATAAGTA
>CM037780.1:21925455-21975455 GCA_021229015.1 Solen grandis | reverse complement strand
GACAACCAGGAAGTGTTCTGCAGTTTGTTCAAACTCATGTTTGCTGTCATTAAGTAAGCATTCATCATTTATTAGTAATGAACACTGTTGTTACCTACACCTAAATTTGTGACTTTTCATTCCTTGATAAAAAAAATATATATTTTTGAATTAAGTTTCTATCAGTTAAAGCACTTTTCTCAGTATCTTCCTTGATTGCTGGAGAAATGAGTTGCAATTTATAACAGGATGGAAGTAATATACACATTCTCCTTGTTTCTCTCAGCTAAGTATTTCAAATGCTGCTAACAGTTTCCCTGTAAAAGAAATTTATCAGTTTATATAAGGGAAGTCTTGGTACTTATCACTCGCCTAATAACTGGGAGGCTATGGTTGTCGATCCCCAAGTTACAACATAACAAGGTTGATAGCAATGTTAACCTGTTTTAACAGCCAGTCAAATTAAAAGAATATGTGGCTAATTAGCCAAGGTGGCTTCTAAATGCAGGTCAGGTTTATATAGCAAGCTACTTCTCCACAATTTTTAAATTTGGCCTCTTAAAGTAGGTAGACTGTTATAGGATTAACTGTTTAACTGACTTTGTGGATTGATTTAAGACAAAGTGAGATTGCACCTTTAGTCATAATACTTGTATAAATTCCAGCATTTAACTATGCAGGTGACCTATTCAGTTGTGTGTGACTCTTATTTCAGTGAGAAGCACACATCAAAGGTGAAAAACTTCATGATAGATATGATGTCCCCGCTGTTGACTGAGGCCGATACAGTGTCACAGGAGTTACTGGACATTCTCCTTATGAACATTGTAGAGCCACAAAAGGTGAGTGTCCAGGTCTATGTATCATGTACTGTACAGCCTAGTAAATTTTTGTGCACTTACCAGTGTTTAAATTTTCACAACTCAAATTTGGAGGGAACTGTGTATGAATACAAGAAAATATTACACAGGAATAAATGAGACATGCATGTACAATGGATACTCTCAAAAATACAGAATATTGAGAACAGTTCATGCTTTTCTTGCTATGAAGGTAGAAGTTCAGCTAAAAACCTTTGGCTGATTTACTACTGGTCTCATAACAGTAGAATGTTTAAAAAAAAAAAATGCATTTGTTTGTGCAAATCAACCATTTAAATTTTCAAGTTAAGTAACAAGTTCCAATATGGAGAAAATAAGACATACTTTGAGTTTCTAAAATAAACAACAGCAACAAAAACTACATATATATTTTAACACTTTGCTTATCATTTTGTCACCGTCCCCGGTGGCCAATTGGTTAGAGCAGCCGCATTGGGTACAAGAGGTCGCTGGTTTGATTGCTGCGACACAAGTGGTACTGGTAAAGGTCTTGATGATCAGCAAATAGGGGTAGTTTCAAGACAGGTTGGCCCTATGTCAGGATATTGTGACTAGTTTTTATAGCTGATTTATAGTTGAACAACTTATATATCTACCTTTAGGCATCCTGGGTTGTACAAGTACTATATCCTTCATAAAAATGATTTTCCCGAAAGTGGATTCGAACGCATAAATCTCTAGATCTGGTCATGTATGCTACAAATGGACCACAGCGCCATGAATAGTAAAAGCCTACATTAAGAATGTACTTCTGTGTTGATTGCAGAGCCAAAACAGACAAGCATATGGGCTGGCCAAGGATCTCCTAATGAGAACCAGTAATGCTATAGAGCCCTATGTCCAGGCTGTAAGTATTGCTGTCATTGATTAATAGTGATGTATGGTACTCTGTACAATGTCTTTGGTATAGTACACTACCTATTACTGTTTTAACCCTTTCCCTTATATAGACTCATTTTGACGCACTCAATAGGTACCACATAAAGCCTGATCTGCAGAAAACCACAGTTAAACCGTACTAAATTTAATTATAAAGTCCTCATTTCCAGACCACTGAGGAGCAGCAAACAGCATAAAACCTGATCAGCCTGCGAGTTACTCGCAGGCTGATCTGGTTTTATGCTGTTCGCATAAGTCTTTTCATGGTTTCCTCTATGAGGGAATGGGCTAAGTTGTTTGTAAGTGTTCAAAGATTTGTAAGGCATGTTAACCTGACAGAGTTTGCTAACTAAAATATCTGTTGATGCCCCTTGCATAAATGAAATATTTCAAACTTTAAACCTGTACACTAAGTGAGCATTGATGATTATATAACAGCATTTACATCAAGGCTTTCGTTTGCAGCTTGAAAGCAGCAGTCACTAGAACCATCTTATATGTTATTGTAAAATAAGTCTTTATCAGTTTACACTGTATGTACTGAAACAATGAAATGTACGGAGTATTTTGCTGCAAGACAAAGTCACAGTCATTCAAATTATTTTTTTCTGAAGAAGCCACCTAATTGGCTTGCAGTAGGTCAAAGGATCTACTAAGAGCATTTGTGCATTCAAAGTCTTTTACTTGTAATTAGTTGGACATATCTATATGGCTGAAATATTGCAACAGTGATGGTAAATTTCATAACAATAAAATCAGTTGCTATGCGTGTTTGCAGTTTTTCAACAACGCCCTGATGCTAGGTAAGACGTCAGAAAGTGACCTGTCAGAACACCTGTACGATCTGATCTATGAGCTGAACGCTATCTGTCCGTCTGTCCTCCTAGCAGTGTTGCCCCAGCTGGAGTTCAAACTTAAGGTATTGTCATCTCAATTGGAATCAAAATAGACGTTAATTGATTGATTAGAAATAGATATTTTATAGGGACATGAATCTTAACATGAACTCATAGAATTCTCAGTTTTGGGTGTCTACTAGAGCCAGTTGTTAGATATAGATAAGGGAACTTGCTTTGCATTGGGTATTAACCATTACAGAACAGATCAAATTAAGTAGTTTGTGCTTCAGCTTATCATAATTCTGCATAGGAATAAAAAGTTATGAAAAAGTGTTATATACTTCTTAGACCCAAGATGGAAACATTCTTACTTTGTTGAGCCAAGACAAGCCAGCCAGGTATTTGAGATTTTTCTGAACTCTGTAATCTTACATGGGTAAAAAAAAATAATCAGGAATTGTCTTTTATTTCAGAATTTACAGATTGCAAAATATATAAAACTTTAAACAATAGCTAAAATCAGGATTTTTAGTGGTTTTTTTTTTTTTTTTCTTTTCTTTTTTAAATTTCCAACTTATATCCATAAGTTCTCACAGTCACCAGATTTGAAATTTTTAAAAATTTGAAGAATTACTTTCTTTTTTATGAAAATGAAAGTTGAGGAAATCTCATTTTGATTTTTTGAAATGCAGGCTTGGCTGAAAAGTTAAATGTTAACCTCTGTAGTTAATGTTGAAATTATTTCCTTTACAGAGTAATGAGGAGTCTGAGAGGAAAGCTGTCACCAAGATCTTGTCCAAGATGTTCTCAGACCCTGGCTCAAACTTGGCAGAACAGAACAAACCCTTGTGGATTTGCTTTTTGGGAAGGTAATGTAGTTCGAGAACTAGTGTAGATCAATAACTATTTGCCCCAAAGTTCATACCATGAATGCATCTATGAACATAGGCTTCTCAAGCTGTAATGTAGGGGTGGGGTCTGTGCCATAATCGCATTTTAGCAGAAACACTAGAACTGCAAAAATGTCAATGTCATTGGAATGTTTGATTACTATAATTTGTCCCTCTATACTGTATATTGAACATGGGAAGGAGCGGAATATGACATGCCTTGGAGGTCGTAATTTTGCCCAGGTGTATGCTACTACTTTATGCACGGTTTGATCAGTCTGATATCCATTTAACAAATGCTGTAACAAACCGTTGTCAAAGGCATCCTTGACAAAGTAATAACTTGAAATATCAACAATTTGTATGTTTTAAGCTCACCTGATCACAAAGTGCTCAAGGTGAGCTTTTGTGATCGCCCTTCGTCTGTCGTCGTCCAGAGCTACAGATAAGATGCGTTTTTGCGTTTTTAAGCATTATTTTTTGGTAAAAATGCATTGAAAACAAAATTGAAGGGTGAAAAAACGCATTTGAAGTGTCCGATCAACATTGTTACTCAACATTACGCGTATTTCGATATTCTTTTATGGTATAGAACTAGTCAGGGTTTTAACATTTGTGTCCTGTAGTAGTTAACGTTCTTGATAGTCGGGAACCATGATGTTGGTTCCCTTTTGTAAGTTACCGTTATCGGTATTCGGGACTATGCGTATCGTGTAGACGCTAAAATAGCAGGTAGAAGCAAACCAGAGTGATTAAAGTGAATATATTAAGCAATGATGACAATCCTAGTGTTCCCTTTTTTTGCAAAAATGAAAATGAATTGCAGGATCTATTACCAAACAAATATTTGAAGAAATAATATATGACCGCGTTATTATGACCGAAAATACTTCTAAGAAACATGCTGGTGATTCAGTTTCCGGTGAAACTGTTAAGTTAAACTGTCGGAGAAGCAACCGTAGTTGAATGTTTTTGACAGTTTGTAATAATATCATCTCAGTTGGAAAATAACACCAGGAGTGTTGTACATAGCTATTCATATAGAAAATGTTGCCCAAATCTGCAGTACAGAGAATGCTGGGGACTTGTTTATCATGGTACATTTGTATATCAAGGTAAGAGGCAGACGCGTTTAAATATAAGTGTCATTTATTTTTATGATGAGGGTGTAAAAATATTTGAATTTTCTGTTTTCAGCATTACAAAAAATTAGAGGGGGTAAATATCATTTAGACTTAAAAATTATCTGTAGCTCTGGTCGTCCGTCGTGTGTCGTCAACAATTTGCTTTAAACGACATCTCCTCTGAAACCGCTGGACAGAATTTAATGAAACTTGGCAGGATTGTTCCTTGGGTGAGGCTCTACAAAGTTGCTAAAATAAAGTTGATCCATGAAGAACTCTGGTTTGCCATGGCAACAACAAAAAAAAATTGAAACTTAAAAATCATCTCCTTCAAAACTACGGGCCAGATTTCAAAATAATTTGGTACAGATGTTCCTTGGGCAACTCTACCAAAGTTGCTAAAATTATTCGATCCGTAAAAAAAACATGCCGCCAGGGGCGGGGCTTATTTCCCTATATGTATATAGAGAAACTTTAAACAACAATACTCCTCTGAAACACTGGACAGAATTTGATTAAACTTGGCAGGGATGATCCTTGGGTCAACCTTCACAAAAGTTGCTAAAATAAACTTGATCCATGTAGAACTTGTTTCCATGGCAACAAAAAGAAAAAAAAATGAAAACTTTAAAAATCATCTTCTTCAAAACTATGGCCAATTTTAAAATAATTGGTACAGATGTTCCTTGGGTCAACCTCTACAAAGTTGCTAAAATTATTCCGATCCGTAAAAAAACATGGCCGCCAGGGGCGGCTTATTTGCCTTATATGTATATAGAGAACCTTTAAACAACATTTCCTCTGAACCACTGGACAGAATTTGATTAAACTTGGCAGGATGATCCTGGGTCAACCTTCACAAAAGTTGCTAAAATAAACTTGATCAATGTAGAACTCTGGTTGCCATGGCAACAAAAGAAAAAAAATATGAAAACTTAAAAAATCATCTTCTTCAAAACTACTGGCCAGATTTAAAATAAATTGGTACAGATGTTCCTTGGGTCAACTCTACCAAAGTTGCTAAATTTTTCCGATCCGTAAAAAAACATGGCCCGCAGGGACGGGCTTATTTACCTATATGTATATAGAGAACCTTTAAACAACATTTCTCTGAAACCACTGGACAGAATTTGATTAAACTTGGCAGGAATGATCCTTGGGTCAACCTTCACAAAAGTTCCTAAAATAAACTTGATCCGTATAGAACTCTGGTTGCCATGGCAACAAAAAGGAAAAAAAAAATATGAAAACTTTAAAAATCATCTGCTTCAAAACTATACTGGCCAGATTTTAAAATAAATTGGTACAGATGTTCCTTGGGTCAACCTATTTATCTCAGGTGAGCGATTTAGGGCCATCATGGGCCTCTTGTTATAAGTCTACTCCACTATCAACTTCAGGTTTGTTTTTTCAGCGATTCTGATTGGTTGATTTAAAACACCTACACTGCAATTTCCCACAATTATGATGTCAATTTCACATCTTTAATCAGATCGCTTGATTCAAAATCAACAACATACACCCAAAACTGTTTATTGTTAGTGTAGCATATTTTTGCAGATGTACAAATTGTTGATATTTCGCTACTTACTTCATAATAGTTGCCTTTTGACAATGATTCATTACAGCATGTGTTAAAAGATATCAGATTGATCAAACCGTGCATAGAATATAATGGTAGTTTGTAATCAAGTGATGTCAGAATCCTTTCCTTACCATGTTTTAATATACAGTACCGGAGAAAAAATCGTAAATGTTTTGATAATCAAGATTACAATGAAATTTGCAATTTTACGATTCTAGTGCCAATGAGCAGAAAGTGTTGCACGGATTTTACTTTAGATTTAAAAAAAAAAAAAGACTTGTGAAAAAAGAGAAAACCATGCCATATTTCACTAAAAAAAAGATTCTCCTAGTCACTGTTTATTTGAACTGAAAACTGATTTTTACCTCAAGGTGGTTTGATTCAAGGTGACAAATTCTGTATAGACTCAGGGCTGTAAATCCATTCTCTGACCTTTGGTGTTGGTTTGCTGTCATTCAGAGGTGATACAGCTTTATCTGTAGCTACAACATGGTTCAATTTAGCATTTTATTTTTTGTCCATGAATATTAGATTTCAAGGTCATCATTAAAGAAACTGTAAAGTTATTCAATTACTCTTTAAATAAAAATTTCTGAAAAAAGGGATATTTCTTTTCAGGAATACAGCTGATCAGGGTTTGTTTTGTATTTCAGATTTAATGACATCAGTATCACAGTGAGGACGGTGTGTGTCCAGTCAGCCGTCAACTTTGTCATGTATCATCCGGAACTCATCAAAGACGTGGTCGGTATGTATCAGAGATGTTGAGGAGAGTTGCTTCTACACGTTGCAGTTTCCTTACAAATTTTGCTGTAGTCCAGTGGTAGTGCTTTTACTTTATCACTCAAAGTTGAGAGATAACTTGTTTCGGGCCAGATTGTTTCAAAAATCTTCTGATGTGCAAAGTACTTGTATAGTGCAATATTGACTGAAATGACCTGATTTTTTGAGAATTAATTAAGAAATAATCAATCTCTGTGTTTTTGTGAATTTAACCACAGTTTTGAGTTCATATATATTATTATATATTTATTTACATGTGATGAGAAACCTAGATTGTTACAATCATAGATTGGATTTTAATCTGCATGATAAAGTTTTATTAAGTTGATTCAGTTTCAGAGCCTTTACAATTGTCAAAATCAATGACTATATCTGGTTATAGACCAGTCTGAACCTCTGTATTTTCTTGAAACTTAATTTTCTTTTGACTACATACCCCTGCATTTTTAATCAGGTTTTCAAGAAAATCCTGGCTATTAGAATGAGGTATGTTGTTGGGCAGATGGGCAGGTTTCAAACCGGTATTTCAAATATTGTCTGTTAAAATAGAGGTACAGTTTTCATACTTGGTAGCTAGATACCTTATTGAAAGAGAAAGATTGGGTTTGATTTTTAGGGAGATAGGGTCAAGGTCACTGTTACTAAAAATATTTCTGCTTGCCTGGGGTGACACTTGAAAACCTTCGTTTCATGTCATTTGACATGTTTTTGTTGACTCCCTGGAATGGGGAATATCACACTGTATTCCTCAGAAATATGTGTCAGGGTCCCACTCATTTTCTCATGAAGAAGATCTTGAATGATTATATTAATCCTTAATCTTATCTCTCCAGAGCAAGTAAAAATTCGACAGCATGACGCAGAGGAGACAGTGAGACAGGAGGTGGTGAACTCCCTGCTTAACATAGCCAAGAAAAACTTTGATGTCATGTCAGAGGAGATGCTAGAGGTGATAAAGGAGAGGACTCGTGACAAAAAGGTGAACCTTCTTTCTGGTTTTGAAGATAGGGACATAGGGATCACTTTTCCGTTGTCTTTCTCATACTTTTTCTGTCATGATTCAGCAGGTGACAAACTTGTTCCAAATAACACTCTTGTAAGTTGCTGTCATTGATGTGAACAATAATGATAAATTAAGTGATATTTTTAGCTCGACTATTCGAAGAATATGAGAGCTATTGTAGACACCCTGGCAGCGGCGTTTGCGTTGCAGCTTTTGGTTAAAGTTTTGCGTGCAAGTTACTATAACCTTATATCTCAATAACCATTTATGGTATTGACTTGAAAGTTTATAAATATGTTCAGGGGCATCAGACAACCAAGGCAGATAACTCTTGACTGAATTTAATATGAATTATGGCCCCTTTTTAACTTAGAAATTTTGGTTAAAGTTTTGCATGCAATAGAAAATTTGGTTAAAGTTTTACGTGCAAGCTACTATACAGTTTGTATCTCAATAACCATTCATGGTATTGACTTGAAAGTTTATGAATATGTTTAGGGGCATCATACAACCAAGGTAGATAACTCTTGATGGAATATATTACAAATTATGGCCCCTTTTTAATTTAGAAATTTTGTTAAAGTTTTGCATGCAAGTACTTATGCTTATATCTCAGATCCAGGCATGGATTGATTGAAACATCTTTAATAGTTTAGGGGTATCATACTTTCATGGTAGATAACTTTTGATGGAATATATTACAAGTTATGGCCCCTTTTTTAACTTAGAAATTTTGGTTAAAGTTTTGCATGCAAAGTACTTTAATGCTTATATCTCAGAGTCCAGGCATGGAATTGATTTGAAACATCTTTAATATGTTTAGGGGTATCATACTATAAAGGAAGATAACACTTGATGGAATAAATTAAAAATTATGACCCCCTTTTAACTTAGAATTTTGGTTAAATTGTGCATTCAAGCTACTATCCAGCTTATATCTCAGAAATTGCTTGTGGAATTGACTAGAAAGTTAAGGTGTGTCTTTAAGGGCATCAGAAAACAGGAGGATAACTTTTGGACTGATGCAAATTATAGCCCTTTTTTAACTTGGATTTTTGGTTTAAGTTTTGCATGCACAGTGTTATTGTGCTTATGTCTCAGTAACTAGGCATGGGATTGATTTTAGACATCATAAATATATTAAGGGGTATCAGACTATCAAGGTATATCATTTTTTAGCTCGACTTTTCGAAGAAAATGAGAGCTTATACTGTCACTCGGGCGTTGGCGTCGGCGTTGCAACACAAGGTTAAAGTTTTTTTCAAACATCAATAACTTAAATACTATCAAAGGTATTCCACCCAAACTTAAAATACTTATTCACCATCATCACTTCTACCTTACTTCTAAGGCGCACAACCCTGGCTACCCTATTTTTGGAGTTATGCCCCTTTCATACTTACAAAACAGCCAAAATCAAGGTTTAGTACATATTCACCATCATTACCTCTACCTTACTAACAAGGCCCATAACTCTTGCTGTACTACTTCTTAAGTTATGCCACTTTCATACTTAGAAAACAGCCAAAATCATGGTAATTTTTTTACATAGTTGTACTATCACATGTATTTGACTGAAACTTCAAGTACTTATTCACCATCACTACCTCTGCCTTACTAGCAAGGCCCATAACCCTGGCTGTACTACTTTTTGAATTATGCCCCTTTCATATTTAGAAAACAGCTGAAATCATGGTTAATTTTTTTACAAAGTTGTATATTTTAAATACTATCACAGGTATTCCACCATAACTTCGAATACTTATTTATTGTTTACCCACACTACCTCAACTTTACTGGCAGAGCCCATAATCCTATATGCAGTGTATTTTCAATTTTACCCTTTATACTTAGATATTTTTTGGCTGTATTTACAAATAGCAAATAGGTTGGGCAACAACCTCTAATAACATCAAAGATTGGCCCTTTCTTTAATGGCGTTAGTATGTTTTGTTTAAATTACGTAAGCAGACCACATTCTCAAATTGATTCTCCATGCTAATTTCACCAATTACAATTTCAGATTTTAGCACTGGAGTTGGCGGATCAGCACACCACATTCTCAAATTGATTCTGCATGCTAATTTCACCAATTAAAAATGTTTTTATTGGTGTTGTTTGACAAATATCTTAAAACCAAAAATTTTGAATAGTCGAGCGTGCTGTCCTCTGACAGCTGTTGTTTGACAATTAATTATCAAAATTTAACAGAATGCTGATGTAAAAAGGTCTCAGTATAGCTCTTTGGAAAAGTTTTTTTTGTGTGTCACCTTCTGTATAGTGTATAGTGATTACTTTCTGTCATCTGTCTGTCCACCGCGCTCTTTCTATCACGCTTGTCTGTCATACTTTTTCTGTCATGTTTCAGCAGGTGACATGTGTCTTTCAAAGAACACTCTTACTCTGCTTATTTGTAGAGCCTGAATATGGGTCACTTTCCCAATCGAAAGAAGGTTACATTTTTTCAAATGGCCAAAATGCATTTTGTTTGTTATTCAGTTGTAATCATAAAAGAAAATTGAGAGCTTCTTATATCTTCTGATATCTTAAGAAGCTTTTTGTACAGCAATGAACTTTTCCCTCACATCTTTTTGGCTAAGTTGTCCAACCAGATTTGTGGCTTGTTTTCAGTTCAAGATCCGACGTGACGCGTTGCTTGGTCTGGGTCAGCTGTATAAGAATGTGACAGGCAGTGAACCGGTCAGTCAGTCCCAGCTGGACAAGGTACTCTGGGTGAAGGACAAAGTGTTCCATGCTTACTACCAGCAGAACCAAGATGACAGGTAATACTGGGAGCATCCCTGTAGTAGTGTAATGATCAAGATGTTATCTGAACCCTGGTTTATCTTCTGGTATAAATGTTTGAATTTGTCTTAATGGCCAAGTGTTGAGTGTGTCTTCTTTGTAACAATTTGTCTTAATGGCCAAGTGTTGAGTGTGTCTTCATTGTAACACCACACCTTTTGGTGTGGTATCATGTCACTTGTCCTAGACAAAGAGTGGTAGAGAGGCAGCAGTATGGTTTTCTTATGTACACAAAGTGCAAAGTGACAGAAGTACTGTTAGTTAGGCGGTATAATGAAGCAAATTTAACAAAAACAAAGTCTTAGTGAATTCTGGTGTGTTATGATCTCTTGACATTACTATGGAGATGTTTATTTATGTGATATTGAACACTCCAGATGAGGTAACACCAATCCTTGAGAAGATAATTCAACATGATACAATTTTGTAGCTCAGGTTCTCATAATTTGTACAGCAAAGAAGACTCCATGTTAAATTTATATTCATCAAGTCCATAATTTGTACATGAATATGGTGAGTTCCAGGGTTAAACCAAACATATCTGGTGTTGGCTAAAGTGTTGTAATGCTGGTGTAGTATATAGCCAAATATAACTGCATTGTAGTTGAACTGACTTTGTTTTGACACTTCTACTAGCTGTTCTCAGTTGATTTAATCAAGTAGTCATTTCTTGGATGTGGTAGCTGTAAGTTTCCCTATAGATGTCAACCCTTTCCCTCATATAGACTCATTTTGACGCACTCAGTAGGTACCACATAAAGCCTGATCTGCAGAAAACCACAGTTAAACCTTATCAAATTTAATTGCAAAATCCTCATTTCCAGACCACTGAGGAGCAGCGAACAGCATAAAACCTGATCAGCCTGCGAGTTACTCGCAGGCTGATCTGGTTTTATGCTGTTCGCATAGGTCTTTTCATGTTGTCCTCTATGAGGGAAAGGGTTGAAGATCTTCAATGCATCCATGAAAAAAATAAAAAATGTGTTGATGCTTGTGTGTGTACAGACTTCTGGTGGAGCGTATCTTCAACATCTGCCTGGTGCCCTACACCCTGCCAGTCCAGGAGAGGATGAAGCGTCTGTACTTCTGTATGCCACTCTGGACGAACCTGCCTCAAAGTAAGTCCCACACATTATACATTAGAAATATGGTATCTTTAAGTTTATCAAGGAAAAAATTACTTTTAGTATTCATGTGATACTGATTTGTATTGATTTTGTGGAGTAATGTATTCATGAAATCCATAAAAGATTTTTTTATACGTCCATCTTAAGATGGGGCGTATTATGTGAACACTCACGGCAGGCGGGCGGACGGGCGGGCGTGGAACATTTGTTGTCCGGGCTCTAACTTCAATACCGTTTGCCCAATTCTTTTCAAACTTTCCACACATGTGCATGGCCATAATATCTCGGATGAGTTCGATATACAGCATTTTCGCTTGAATTGACTTAGAAGTTATGGCCCTTGACGTACACAAAATACTTGAAATTGTGATTGTCCGGGCTCTAACTTCAATACCATTAGTCCAATCCTTTTCAAACTTTTCACACATGTGCATGGCCATAAAATCTCGGATGAGTTCGATATACAGCATTTTCGCTTGAATTGACTTAGAAGTTATGGCCCTTGACGTACACAAAATACTTGAAATTGTGATTGTCCGGGCTCTAACTTCAATACCATTAGTCCAATCCTTTTCAAACTTTTCACACATGTGCATGGCCATAAAATCTCGGATGAGTTCGATATACAGCATTTTCGCTTGAATGACTTAGAAGTTATGGCCCTTGACGTACACAAAATACTTGAAATTGTGATTGTCCGGGCTCTAACTTCAATACCATTAGTCCAATCCTTTTCAAACTTTTCACACATGTGCATGGCCATAAAATCGCGGATGAGTTCGATATCCAGCATTATCGCGTGAATGACTTAGAAGTTAGGGCCCTTGACGTACACAAAATACTTGAAATTGTGATTGTCCAGGCTCTAACTTCAATACCGTTAGCCCAATCCTTTTCAAACTTTTCACACATGTGCATGGCCATAATATCACGGATGAGTTCAATATCCAGCATTATCGCGTATAAGACTTAAAAGTTGTGGCCCTTGACGTACACAAAATACTTGAAATTGTGATAGTCCGGGCTCTAACTTCAAAAAAGTTTGCCCATTTCTTTTCAAAGTTTTCACACATGTGCATGGCCATAATATCGCGGATGAGTTCAATATCCAGCATTATCGCGTGAATGACTTAGAAGTTATGGCCCTTGACGTACACAAAATACTTGAAATTGTGATTGTCTGGGCTCTAACTTCAATACCGTTAGACCAATCCTTTTCAAAGTTTTCACACATGTGCATGGCCATAAAATCGCGGATGAGTTCGATATTCAGCATTATTGCGTGAATGACTTAGAAGTTATGGCCCTTGAACACTTGAATAAGTCAAAAGAGACATTTTCCTTCAAATTAATGGAAATGTTTCAACATGATTGTTTTAATAAGTAACATTCATTAACTAATGGGATTTAGGAGACAATAGCTTGTTTCTCTGAGCTATTTCTGAGAGTCCCCATACTGTGATGGGCGTATTTTGTGGCAGTCCTGACCCTTGTTTCTTCATGTTTTCTCTATCATTTCAGCATATAATGATGTTGTTTGGGAGAAACCATAGGATTTTGGCTTAAATGTTTAAAACAATATGCATATAAATACAGAAGTTTACACCTTTTTAACAACTTTGATTATTTGAAAATAGAATTAAAATTATGCTAGATTATTACATTACTTTGCAGGGCTTTCAATGAAATGATGAAACACAGACATATGTAAGTATCCTCATTGTAGCCATTATTAAACTTTGTATTGTCTAAAATAAGAAGTAAATACATAATAGATGAGAAAAGGGAACACTGTTCCTGTTTGCTGATTGGTTTAGATTGTTAACCCTGTAATTAGGTTGTGAGTTCCATCCCTAGCTGCAACATACAAATCCATTAAAATTAAATGTGGCATGCTTATCTACCTTGTATGGCACACTGAAGATGAGGGTAGTTGTGGACTTGAAGGCCTAATACAGGATAATTAGACGTGATGTCATATTAATTAAAAAAAAATGTTAAAGATGATAAACCCAAGGAAGCATTTAACTAATTTTTTTCTGATTTAATTTGATTATTCCAATATTATTTGCTCAAGAACTAATTCTGGAGCATTTTAGAGCATTTGATAAAATTTAGTGAGAAAATGAAAAGAATGACATGGTGTTATAAGTATTGAATTTCTTTTGTTCCTTTTCTAATCAATGCTGTTATATCCAGATTAGTATGCCTTAATTTTGTTTTCAGGGTTCGGATGTGTGTGAAGTTTGTCCTCGACGGTCTTGATAGAATAACAATAAACCCAAAAGAACATGTAGCATTCATTCCAAAATTGCAGCAGATAGCAAGTAAGGACCCTTAATAAGTTGTAAATTGAGCTTATATCAAAGTTGAGGCCATATAGGAACCGGGCTTGTCACATCCACTCCTATACTCATATTGCATGGACTGTTGTTAATAAAGTCTTACACTTGAAATAATTATTATGTTTATTATGAAATCAATCCACAGACAAGTGCAGATAACTGTCAAGGAATTTGTAAGAACTATAGTCATTTTTCTGTGTCACAGCAGTATACATGGATATTAATCACCTTCAGGAGTAGTTGTTTCATTAAGTGCAGTTTTTGCAATTTTTTATTGAAATATGGATTTGTATTAAAGTTATGGAATTCTTACAGCTTTTTAGGTGAGGGGAGTTTTATCCCTTTTTTTTTTTTTTAAATTGGCTGAGATCAGTTGATTGGGGAGTTAAGCCCTTTTAAATAAAAAAATGCCAGATTTCACGTTGTTTACACTCTAGCATCTTCATCTTTTGAGCAATCATCTTCAATCTTTATGACAATGTTTATGACCATAATATCTTGATTGAGTTCGATTATGGCTGAAATCCGTCAATTAGGTCAGGAGTTATGCCCCTTTTAATATTCAAAAAATGCCAGATTACACTTTGTTTACACTCTGCATCTTCATCTTTTGGCAATCATCTTCAACTTTATGCAATGTTATGACTAAGTCTGATTGAGTTCGATTATGGCTGAGATCCGTCAATTAGGTCAGGAGTTATGCCCCTTTTAATATTCCAAAAATGCCAGATTTCACGTTGTTTACACTCTAGCATCTTCATCTTTTGAGCAATCATCTTCAAACTTTATTGCAATGCTTATGACCATAAGGTCTCGATTGAGTTCGATTATGGCTGAGATCGGTCAATTAGGTCAGGAGTTATGCCCCTTTTAATATTAAAAAAATGCCATATTTCACTTTGTTTGCACTCTAGCATCTTCATCTTTTGAGCAGTCATCTTCAAACATTTTGGCAATGCTTATGACCATAATGTCTTGATTGAGTTTGATGAAAGCTGAGATCTGTTGATTAGGTCAGGAGTTATGCCCCTTTTAATATAAAAAAAAATGCCATATTTCACATTGTTAACACTTTAGCATCTTCCTTTTTTTTAGCAATCATCTTCAAACTTTATGACATTGTTAATGACCATAATATCTCGATTGAGTTCAATTGTGGCTGAGATGGGCCATTTAGGTCAGGAGTTATGCCCCTTTTAATACAGAAAAAAACAACAACAAGATTTCACTTTGTTTATTCTCTACCAACTTCATTTTTTTATCAATCTTTTTTAAACTTAAGACGATGTTTATGCACATAATCTCGCAATCGGGTTCAATTATAACTGATATTGACTAGTAAATTTAGGAGTTATGCCCTTTTCACCATAAAAAAAGCCAGATTTCACTTTTACACTCTAGCATCTTTATTTCTTAAGCAATCATCTTTCTCAGGTGAGCGATCAAGGGCCATCTTGGCCCTCTTGTTTCTGATGTTATGTTTATACATATTGTGAAAAAATAGTTAATTGCATTTGGCTAATCTGCTGCTACTTTAATACTTGTATAATAATCAAATACATACTGCATTTTCTGCTAGCCAGTCTTTTAAATTTTAGCTTTCTTGGAATTCTTGTGCTGACTTAATATTCACAAAAAATGACATGTGGAAAAAAAAACACCACATGTTTTATATAGAGAATTATATAGATGCCTTTGCTATCACTCTATTCATCAGCTGAATAGCTAGTTTGTTTTTTTCACTGGACACAAAAACAAAAAAACAACAAAAAACATCACCATAAAAGAAACTCAAGGATGAGGGTAGAAATGTTGAATTCTAACTCATAAATAACAAAACTGCAATAAATAAGTTTATAGGTCTGCTGAAGAGATTTTTAAAAATATTTCATTATTTTAAATTTGAACACTCTTATCTTCCAGTGTTACAGACTAAGCAACTTTAATCATTTGAAGGTCAAACAAATTTCATGCAGAGAAAAGTTTTATTCACACAAACCTGGTGTCCAGAAATGTATGAGTCATTTTCTCTCTTTCTCTCTCAACAGGGACTCTGCCAGATCCCCAGAAAGCCATGGATCACATGAAGAGATTTAACGAAATCATGCGGGATGACAGACGGCTCCGGTCACTCATGCGATACCTGGTCAGTCCTGACTGTAGCTGCAGGAAGGCCAATGATAATGTGGTGAGTTGCAGGCCATACCCATGTTTTACAAAATGATGTGAGGGGGTGGGAGGCAATAAAGGAACCACATGTGTTGTTCCATCCTGTCTCATTTCAACTTGTAAAATGTTCAGTATATTTATACCCGGTTTCAGAAAGGAGGGGGCTATTTAGAAAGCATCTTCTCATTACTTCACTGCCCTCTCACATTTTATGAAGACAAGGTGAAATGTAGTGGTATCAGTCAACTTTAATAATCTAGTTTGATGTTGTTTACATTGGTCCATCCTCTCAGACTGTATGTGAATGAATCTTGGTATGAATTGAAGTGAATATCTTTTAATTGTATTGGGCAATTCAGATTATATTTTGCACTATTATATGACTGTCAAACCACATTGGTATTTAAAATAAAATCCATGTTTTTAAAGCGGTATTTCCTAAGGTTGCTGTGTATTACAGAGAGAGATCCTGAAGAAGCTGGGCGGGGGCAGTGCCAGCAGCAGTCAGGGCCAGCTGATGTTGTACCACACCGTCAAGTCTTTACTGGAGCGGGTGGCACCCATCATGGTGGACACCGCTGCCATCGAGGTTCTAGTCAAGCACATAGAGGATGCAGTCAAGGCACAGGGGACCATCGCAGACGGGATCACTCGGGCTGGGGAGAAGGGGGTCCAGCTATTGAATGTGAGTTTTTAGTCATTTCATTCGTGCATATAGGCTTTTGGACAACCTTAATAATGGATTTTGTTACCCTGGTTACTGATGCTGTCTAGACAGAATTGCTAATATGTATTCAGCACATTTTTCACTATCTTAATTTTGACAAATTTTTACTAACCATATGCATGATTTTCTTACAGTGCCTCTCCAGTGTGTTCCCAGACTATTTCAAGGGACAGGGAATCTTAGAGGTGTTGATATCATTCCTGAAAGATGATGATGAGGTGGTAGGTGAGTGTCTGTATCATTTAAATTTTTATACTCACAAACTGAAGTTGGGTTAGATAGGAATCCTCCACATCTTTCATTTCATTGTGTCTCATCCTGCTATACAGGAAGTTTGATGTATTTAAATATGACTGTATCCTGCTCACAGAAGTAGGGCTTTATAGGGATTAATCTCATCATGTAACATCATGTCCTCCACTCACATTATAGGAAGACACGGTGAGATGTAATTTGGTGATGTGGAGTGTGTTAATCATCTCTCATGATAGTCCCAGTGGTTTTAAATTTATTATTTTAACCATGCTGCCTGTAGATCACCTGACTGTCTTGTTTATTCTAGCGGACACAACTCTACAGATATTCTTCAACTGTGGACAAGAACTGGAGAAGGAGTTCCCAACAGTTTATTCGTATGTAGAAATGTTTATTTTCATTCCTAAATCATATAAATATTAATACAAAATACAGCAAAATGTATTGCATGTTGAAACATGTTTTTTGTACAGACACAGATGCATGTGACAGTACATACAAACAAAAATTTGAAACAACATATTTTAGTCATTTAAGAATGGGGGGTAAGTTTCTATTTGAAACATTATGAGTGACATTACAATATGTAGTAATTTTGATCTTTTACCCACCCTTCACAGAAGTTGGGGTTATATTGGAATCACTCTTATCACATAAAATCTCTTCCTACTTTCACATTACATGAAGGTATGATGTGATGTTTGGTATTAATCACCTTTAGTGATAGTTCTAGTTATACCCTGCAGAGTTTGAGTGGGGGTATATATTAGTCGATTGATTTGTTTGATTGTTAGGATGTCACCCCATCTCAGGATCTGTTGTAAGTAAAATTTTGTGTAAGGGTATTCATTACTTTGTTAGTTCCAAGCTATATTTGACAGGAAAATATATCTCCAGGAATAGCATATTGAAGTTTCTTCTCACATTCTTATAATTTTTGGTGCACTAACCCCCACCACTTAGTTCAACCTTGTTACTTTTGGCTATATGTTCAATATCTCATGAAGCACTACCAGTGTAAGGCACAAATCTTTCTACCTCAGACTCTGTTAACTAAATGTGCATTTGATTAGTTTGTATGGTTAAGGTGTTAAAATGGGGTTAACAATCACTCTCAGTGATATCTCAAGTTGTGAAATCTACTGAGAGCGTGGCAGATGCAAAGTTCCTGATGATGTAATTTTTAATGTAGGCAAGTTTAGTGGTGTTTCTTTTTGTGAAGTCTTGTTAAACAGTTTCATGATATTTATTATCACAGGAAAGTGTTGCCAATCCTACAGCACACAGCCAAGATAGGGAACCCAAAACAGGCAAAGCATGCCATTCGGTGCATCAGTAAAATTGCAAAGGATAAGGAAGCAGTATTTAGTCCAGTGTTTGAGGTTTGTACTGCCTCTAGACTTACCTTGTACATTATTACATATTCACTTCTTAAATTATCTTGATTAAATTGGGGGCAGTGATGATGGTCATAATAAGACTCAACCAAGTTTTATTGAAGTTGATATTGCATTGTTAAATCAGGAGTTATGGCCCTTGAATTACATGAAAATTCTAGATTTCATTTTGTTAGCATTTAAGCATGTGTATTTATTATACAATTTAGCCCAAGATTTTGGAGGCAATATTTTTTTTTCTTGACTGAAAAGTCTGGAAGTATGCCCCCTGAATAGCAAGAAAGTAATAGATAATTTGTAAATGGCATTATTTTAGCAACATGAAAAGTCCAAATAAAGGTTAATATTAAAAAAAAATATACTGGTTTTATATATATTGCAGACAGTAACTCTTTGGCACATTTAATGTTGAGAAGGTTTTATAATGATGCATTGTTTCTGTTCAGCATGTAAGGAACAATGTGAACCCAGAGTCTGCCAACTATATCACCTCTATAGTGGCACTGGGGCACATCTCCCAGCTGTGTCCAGAGGAGTTTGCCCAGAGCATGAAGGCCATTGTGTCAAAGGACATTGTGAAAGACCTCCTAATGCAAGACAGGGTGAGTAGACATTTTTATTTAGTTTTAACAGGTTGTTCCACATACAATGATTCAAATAAACAAAAGTCTATTTGGCAATAACGATTTTGCCTTTCTACTGAAGGAAATATACAAATGGACTGTCCAAAGATTTTCCTATGAATTAGCTCAAATTATTTGCTGTTCCTTTCATTGTCAGCTGCTCTCAAAAACAATATCACAAACAAACTGAGATATTCTTTTGGTTAAACCAGTTCAACCATTGATCATAACGTATCCAATAATTTCTTTAGGATAATCTTTGTAAATATTCAATAGGTCCATTCTCTGAAAGGAATAAAAAGTTGCTCCTCCCCCCCCCCCCCCCCCCCCCCCCCCCCCCCCCCCCCCCCCAAAAAAAATAAATAAATATTACTGGATACATACACTGAATAAGAAACACTAAATTTTGCATACTGCAACTCAGATATGAACAGTGATTCAACAGCTTGAGCTTGACTTTGCAGGGGTTTCCTTAAGGATTTGACTTTCACTTGCCCAGGGGGCAAGTTACTTTGAACATCTACTTGCCCCCAGTAAAACCAGCTTGTCCTATCTTTAAGTAAGACAGTGTTTGTTAATGTTTAAAATTAAATATGTGAAGTATTCAGATGAATTTTAGTTAACATGTATCAGACACAATTTGCAAGTATCTCACCCCCTATATAATGTAGAAAATCAAAAAAATAATTTAAAAAAAAGCCCAAAAGATTTCATTTATTAGCTCACCTGAGCACAACGTGCTCAAGGATGAACTCTTGTGATGGCCCGTCGTGCGTCGTCAACAATTTGGCTTGTTAACAGTCTAGAGGCCATATTTTTAGGCCAATCTTCATGAAACTTGGTCAGAATGTTTGTCTCCATAAAATCTTGGACAAGTTTGAAATTGGGTCATGAGGGGTCAAAAAGTTGGTCACAAGGTCAAGTCTTATAAAAACCTTGTTAACACTCTAGAGGCCACATTTTTAGCCCAATCCTCATGAAACTTGGTCAGAATGTTTGTCTCCATAAAATTTTGGACAAGTTCGAAATTGGGTCATGTGGGGTCAAAAAGTAGGTCATGAGGTCAAATCTTAGAAAAACCTTGTTAACACTGTAGAGGCCACATTTTTTGCCAAATCTTTATGAAACTTTGTCAGAATGTTTGTCTCCATTAAATCTTGGACAAGTTCGAATTTGGGTCATGTGGGGTCAAAAAGTAGGTCACGAGGTCAAATCTTAGAAAAACCTTGTTAACTCTATAGGCCACATTTTTGGCCCAATCTTTATGAAACTTTGTCAGAATGTTTGTTTCCATAAAATCTTGGACAAGTTGGAAATTGGGTCATGTGGGGTCAAAAAGTAGGTCAATATGAAAAATCCAACATATGTTGCTCAATTATAATCAGGTGAGCGATTCAGGGCCATCATGGCCCTCTTGTTGAAAATAAACTTGATCGACGGGTTATCTCCTTGGAAAAATCACTTGCCCATGGTGATTTTAACCCGGAACGGGCAAGCGGGCGTCCCCTTAAGAAAACCCCTCCTTTGAATTAATTTGGTTTGTTTTGGTTTGAGTGGTATCCTACTTTAGTATATTTTGAAATTAGAAGACTGCTAATGTTGTTTCAGACTCATGGCAGTCAGGTGATGGACAGTTGGTACGCAGATCACCTAGTCACCGAGGAAACACAGGCAAAGGTAGGTTACACCGGTGCTGAACAATAAAATTGTATATATAGTAGTTCTTGAAAAACATTAAATTTCAAGTTTATTCACACCAGAGGTAGCAAGTATATAAACTTTTGGTGTTGTTCGATGTTATTTTCATTAAAAATAAAGATTTATTTGCCTTCACGATTATAGGGGAAAAAAATTCCTTTTCAAAATATGTACAGTACAGGTTGTGTTTTTATTTTAGATTCAAGCGATGAAGCTGTTGGTACGTTGGTTGATGGGACTGAAAAGTAACATGAACAACTCATGCACCTCAACACTGCGTCTCCTGTACACGGTCATCGTTCATGAGGGTGATCTCATGGAGAAGGGGCTTATCAAGTAAGTCACATGAGGTCGTACAATATAAATGTTGGGTTTTATTCTAGGTGGTGGGGTTATAAAAGCAGACCTTTATATATATACACATATATTTATATGTTTTGTGAATACTAAATATTCCACTTAATTTGTGTAAAAAAAATCTATGAAAACTTTGCAGATTGTGAACAAAAAAAATCTTTTTAATACTTGTTTTGGAAATATGCATGAACTAAAATAAAATAATGTTCAATTGGTAGTTGACTGCGAGGGTACCTTGAAAAGACCTGATAAGATTCTGAAATAATGTTAGAGGATTCAGTCATAAAATGGTTGAGTCCAGATTATTTTAGATTTAAGTTTCATTGTTTTATGTGCCAGTCTGGTAACATTGATTTTCATACGAAGAAACCTTCCTGCTAGCTTGCAGTATAGGTTGTTTGATCTACCTGGGTATTTATGAGTAAACAATTAATAAAGTGACAGTGTTGCATTTTTTGGTATGTATGTCTTAGGCTTCCTTGGTGATTTAATATAGTAACAGTGATAGTGGTTATGTTGGCAGAAAATAAGGTAAATTAATATTTGTTTACAAATTAATTGAAATTGATAAGATATTGTTGGATTATCTACAGTCTTATTTCGGTGACTGGAACTCTGAAAACTGGAACACCATTCTTTACTCGAACACATTTCACTCTCAAACTAAAGCTTCGAACCTATGTAACCAGTATTTCACACCTATTGGTCAAACCAATTATCAACTTCGTTGGCAGATTTAATTGCAGTGTAGCGTGTTTTGCAAGAGTTATGTGGAGAAAGAAAAAAGGATTCATATTGATACTGCTATTTGACCTACTGTCATATTGGAAGCATTTTTAGGGTTCTATCTCTGTTCAGCTAAATTAATTGGTCTTACAGACTTCATTATGAGCTTATGCTTACAGAAATGTTAAAAGCAATAATTAAAAGACCCCTCTTGGTCTTTATATTTTGTGGCGGCGTATATTGTGGCATCACTGGCACTCTTGTTAAAAGAATGACAAAGATAAGTTTATTTAATGTTACCTGTAATATTATTTTGCCTACGTAAGGAAAAGAAAAGGACAAAATATGATTATCTACTTAAGTCAACCAATTCTAAAAGGAAGATAAATAGTATCTTTTGAATATATGTATGTAAATCATTATAGCCATGGTTGGGTCGAACCACCTATGACTAGAACAATTGCTGTTTCCCCAGTCTGTTCGAGACTGTATCTATATAGAGAAAAAAAGAAATATTTTGTGACAAACTATTGACTGTAAATAAAACAACTGTGACAAATGTGTTCTAACCACCGGTCCACTTTATATTACAGTAAGCCAGAGCTGGCCCGACTGCGACTACAGGCTGGGAGTTGCCTTATCAAGCTGATGGAGGAGCCGGTGTTTGCAGACCTACTGTTGAGGGAACAGTTCCAAGCCCTGGCCCTGCTAATTAATGTAAGACCCATAACTCTAGCAAGAATGCATCTTTGCACTTTTTCAGTTATTGTCGAGGAAATCTAAGCCTCAAGTTAACCTATTAAAGGATTATGAATACCTAGCTAAGCTTTACATACTAAAGTGGGGCTATATAGGATCTTTGCCCATTAGCACCCCTGTTCTGTCCTGTTTCACAAAAAAATTAAAAATATCTTTCAATTTGTTGTGTCAAGACACTGTTACAGGGATATTAATTCACTTCATTGATAGCCCTAGGTGATGTACATTGTTAAATTCCATAACTTTTTTGCTCATGATAAAATTTACAAAACTTAAAAAACATCTTATCACATCACAGGGTTCAATGTGTAGGTATGAAATTCTTTTTTTCATCCTTTCTCAGAATTGTGATTTACCTGCTGCATAGAGCTTTTTGCACTCCAGAGTTTACTTTGTAACCCCAAAAATTGAAGGGGCCCTGTCTATACAGGGGCACAAAGTTAAGTAAAACCCTATAAAATGTACCCCTAGTTTAAAAAAACCCTTGGGAACACTGCTTTCTCAAATATCCATTAAATTTGTGTTTTGTCTCTGGTTCACAGGACAGTTGTTACCATGTACGGTTGAGGTTTGCACAGAAGCTACACAAAGGCCTGTACTCCCTCAAATTGCCCCTGGAGTACATGTCCATCTTCAGTCTAGCCGCCAACGATCCCTCCCGTGAGAGACGCACATGTATCAAGAAGTTCATACAGATGAACATACAGAGACGGAGGGATTACCTGAAACAGAATCCAGGGCTGGGTGGTATGTTGTCTCTACAGAGATAGATATTTGTCTTAGATAGTAGAATTGAAATTGAAAAATAAAAGAAAAAAATGAATTGAAAAATAAAAGAAAAAAAAAAAAAGAATTGAAATTGTGAACAAAGGAAAGTCATTGGGAAGTGGAGAATGCTTTATGTAGACAGAGAGAACATACATTTGACATTATGGAAATCTTAAAGAAAATTAAAGAAAATGTCAGTAGACATTTTGTACCTTTTTAGAAGCTAACACCCAAATATTTTGTACAAAGTCTATTGAAAGGAGCTGTAAGATACTTTGGCCTTTGTGTTCATGGTTTCTGGTGTTCAGTTACATTTGTCTATATTGTAAGGCATTGAATGGTACTTAATCAGTGAATATGCAGTGCATCTCCAATTTAGGTCAAAGTTTTGATGCCTCAAGATATTGGATCACTTTATAGCATTGCATTTAACTTCCCGAATAAACAAATAGTGATTTTGTATTGAGTGTTGGACTGTTATTTTGTATTTTGTGTTGAATGCAGCAAATTGGAATGGAAATTTATTGAGAGGAGACTAAAAAGGTTAAAGACAGACTGTGACATGTTTCAGGTCGAATGTTCCTGTACCTCCCTGATTATGTGATGCCTTACACCATCCACCTCCTAGCACATGACCCTGATCTCAAGTCTTATGAGGATGTGCAGGCCTTGAAAAACATTAAAGAGTAAGTCTACCTTTTTTTATACGCCAATTGAATGATGGGATATATTACGGATTCACCTGTGAGTGGGTGGGTGATTAGCATTCACTGATGTTGTCCAATGTTTAACATGAAATTATCTTTACCAATGTATATGGACACAATATCTCTGCCAAGTTTGATAACCAGACTGATTGTCCCTGACAGTCCACAGTTATGCCTCTTGAATTGATTAAAAATTTGCTAAATTACCAGTGTTCATTCTCTAACTCTATAAAACATAAATCAATCCTTACCAAACTTGGTCAAAATGTATATGTTTTTAATATCTGAGCCAAGTTGGATAATCAACCAGAGTGTCACAGACACTCCAGAGTTCTGGCCCTTGAATTGATGAAAAATTGCTAAATTAACAGTGTTTGCTCTCTAACAAACATGAAGTAATCTTGTTCAGACTTGGTCAGAATGTGAATGGGCACAATAATCTCAACCAAGTTCGATAACCAACCAAAATGTCTCGAACACTCCAGAGCTTTGGCCCTTGAATTGATGAAAAATTGCAGAATTAACAGTTTCTGCTCTCTAACACTGACAAATATAAACCAATCTTTACCAAACTTTGTCCCAATGTGTATTGGCACATTATCTCTATAGAGTTTTCAAACCAGTTAAAATGTCCCAGACACTCAAGAGATACGACCTATGAATAGATAAAATTGCAGGACGGGTGTATTTTGGGGTAACAAGCGCTCTTGTTCACATTATTGATACATCCTCTGTCCAACTGATCCCAGGGGACAAGTAGTTAAAGCGCCTGCCCAGTAATAGCCAGTTCCGGGTTCATCCTAAGCAATGATGATGCCCAGTTCATCAAGAATAGAAATATGAGGATGGGTTGAGCCAGTTTTGGGATAATTTTATCAGGTCTGGTACCTGGTTCTTAACTATAGCTTGACATGGCAGTATTGCAGCACTATGTATCACATGTAGACAAATTCTCCATTTGACTGAAATGCACAAGTTTAATCCCATGGTATGTATGTACCTGCAGGTGTCTGTGGTTCATCATGGAGCCCCTCGTGGCTCGCAGTGAGGACTACAACTATCACTTCTTCCGTCGTCTCATTGAGAACATTAAACAGGCCAAGGATGCCCAGGGGCCTGAGGATATGGAGGCTAACATGGTAATTGCAACTCCCTGGATAACACAACCTCTCTATCTCATTTTTTCTCTAAATCTCACTTTCCTGTCCTATATCTGTCTACCCTATCTCTTATCTGTTTTGAAAGTTAGTAGTACTATCTGTGTCTCTATCCTCTTTCTGAAATTAACTGGATGCTGTTATTTGACTGAAATGGTTAACTTCTAAAATACATCCTCATGTTTTCCAACAGAAACTGTATGCAGTGTGTGACCTGGCGCTGGGTCTGCTACAGAAGAATCTCACAAACATTGTCCTGAAGGACAGCAACGTGGACCCAGCTCTGCCCAGCAAACTCTTCACTAAGCCTGACAAGGTAGGTCACAAACAGTGTCCTGTAAATGTATTTACAGTATTTCTTTTAAGGGTGTTAAAATCCACTTGCCATGACATGAAAAAAACGCTTTGAGGTGAGGTTTATATAGGAGTCATGTGTCCTGTCACATTCCATCCTACACTCACATTACAGGAGGCCAAGTAGGGATGGGGTGTTGGGGAATATTGGATATTAATCACCTTTAGTGATGGGTCTCAAGTTTAATCATACCTCAAAATTGCATGTGCACATCATGGAGAGATTTATACTGTTTAAATGTTCCAGTTGGATTATTTATATGCAGGGACTATCTAAAAATATGATAACTTTTCTGGTATGAGTGTCATTGAAATGAATTTAACGCTATGCCATTAGATGCTTGTCAATCAACCTGACTAGAAATTGTCTTCAGTGGCTTTCAGATTGTGATAGGCAGTCATTATGCCCCCTTTTCACAGAGGTGGGGCCATTATAGAAATATCCCTCATCATGACACATCAATATCCAGTGCTGCACTCAATTACAAGAAGACTCAGTGGGATACACGGGTATAAGTTACCTTTAGTGACAGTTCTAGTACTGTTTGGTATAATTTTGAAGTTTTTATCAGATGCTTGTCAGACAAGTATGCTAACCGTGGCTACCACCCTGGTTGTTTCTTATCTGTAATTTATCTCTTTCCAGGCCAGTATAAACTCAGCAGTGTACCTGCCCAAGGACTTCAGTTTTGAAAAGGTATTGTCATCAGTATTAATATGTTTATAGAGGGAATGAATTTTGTTTTGATAGCATGCCTTTTTATGTCCCCACAAAGTTTTTTTTTACCCCTGCAAATTGCGTTTGGGGATATACTTAAATTAGCCTATGTTTCTTCAATATTTGAGGTAGTTCAATACATTTATGTAATCATCTAGAGGGATAATTAGGACTTTCTGCCTAAAGCAGAAAGTCCTATTGGGTTTGTTATGTTTATTATTATTATTATTATTATTATTCTTTTCTTCCTCACGGATTTTCATATGTTGCAATCGTCCTAGGAGAATGAAATTTCGATGGCATATTATTCATGTGCGTAATTAAGAAATTCTATAATTTTCATATGCCTATGACGTCATATGACGTCACACTTGGCAATTTGCTACAAAAGTTTGTACGCGGTCTAGAGCGATAATTAATAAACCGATTTTTATCAAATTTTCACAGAATGTGTATATTAAGTTCTAGTTGTGCATCTCGTTGTCCGTTTTTCAAAATTCGAAAAGCACAAGGTTCTATGGCGAATGCAAGATTCAAACCAAGGACGTCAAATTGATAAAGCAAATAGTCATAAATTTCTAATTTTTAAACACATAATTATATATGTTAATATGGTCCAAGGACAATGAAATTTTGAGTCATATTCCCCAAGAAATGTTATTTTGATTTCTATGATTTTCATATCTTTATGACGTCATATGACGTCACACTTGAAATAAGCTACAAAAGTTTGTACGCGGTCCAGAGCCATTATTAATGAACCGATTTCCATCAAATTTTCACAGAATGTGTATATTAAGTTTTAGTTGTGCATGCCGGTGTCCGTTTTTCAAAATTCGAAAAGTCCAAGGTTCTATAGCGATTCCAAGATTCGAACCAAGGTCGTAAATTTTCAAATTCTTATAAAATCGGTCCTATTTGAGATAGAAAAGTGATATTGGGTCAGTTTATAGGTCTCTGGGAGTCTTAAACATTTTGTGAAAATAAATGTCATATGACGTCACGTGACGTCATTATATGATAATGAATTTCTAATTCTAACAAGATTATTTCTATATATTGAAATTTTCGAAGGGCAATGAAAATTTAATGCCGCATGCTTCAGATGCTGAAATTTTGATTTCAATGATTTTCAGAAGCCTATGACGTCATATGACGTCACACTTGAAATTGACTACAAAAGTTTGTACACGGTCCAGAGCCATTATTTATGTGCTGATTTTCATTAAATTTTCACAGAATGTGTATATTACGTTCTTATTGTGTATACCGGTGTCCGTTTTTCAAAATTCGAAAAGTCCAAGCATATATGGCGCATCCAAGATTCGAACCAATGACGTCAATATTTAAATGCTTATAAAAACTGTCCTATTTGAGATAGAAAGTTGAAATTTTGTCAGTTAGTAGGTCTCTGGGTGTCTTAACAATTATGTGAAAATAAACGTCATATGACGTCACGTGACGTCATTTGTTTATTATTATTATTCTTTTCTTCTTCCTAACTAAACGCTTATTTTAATATGTTGCAATAGTCCTAGGACGATGAAATTTTTATGGGTTATTAGGCACGTGAGGAAATTTTGATTTCACCCCTACTGCATATATGTAGCCATATCTCAATAAATATCGTTTTTGTAAATTTTATGAATAAGAATTATAGCTGAATAATTGACGTTTCCAAAGATATTTAGTTTATTAAAATTGGTTTACGCAATACAAAGTTATAAAAAAAAACTAAATGAAATGAAGCTAATTTTGCTGATAATATGCTGTTTTCTTGAGGTTTAACAGTCAATATCTCAGAAACGACTGAAGATAAGTTTATACATTATGCGTATAAAATGTAGCATGTTTTAAGAGCTTTCTAACGGTACCAAGTTTATTGAAATTGGACTTCATATAAGAAAGTTACATGGAAAATAAGATATTTCATAATCATGCATCATAAAAATATGGAAAAGGTCACGCGCAGGGGTCACCAAGCTTAAATACTTGCGCAATTGATGGGCTATATCTTGATTTTGTTGTTGTTGTTTTTTTGGTTGTTTTTTGTCGAATGTTGACTGTTTCCAAAATAAGCATTGAAGTTAATACATGTACAACGGCACAAGACAAAAATCCGTATTTGCAACACTATGTAGCTAGCGAGCAGTTTGCAAGCCTTGAAAAATTCACACGCAGCCCCACATTTTAGACCATCTAAAAACTGCATTGTTATGCTAACGATATTCATATTGCATCAGTTTGTAGGCTGGGATGTTACCTTTCAAAATATCACCATAGTTCGAAATTCCAGGAATTTATGGCAAAACTACGGAAGCCCAAACACGCCAAAATCGCTAAATACGATTAACTACGTTACAGGTGTCGAAAGGATATACAGTCAACTCCCGTTATACCGGCAGTGTTCGTAAATCTCAATTTTGCCGGTATATCGAATTTGCCGATGTAATGAGCAAACCCAAATTTCCCATTTTACTTATCCCACCCACTCAACCTTATCGTTACTTTCGGTAAAAGGATATTTTATAAACTATAAAAGATAAGGTTTTAATTCGTTTTTTGATGCATATGAATAAATAGTATTCGTATTTTATGTAACATGTGTGAGTATGTGTGTGATTGGTAAATAAACGGGGTTTTTACCTGTAAAACTAAATGCGTATTCTTTGTTTATCCTACTCTGTAAATGTGTAAACGCTACATGTATATACAACTTCCGGTTAGGTATAATAGCTTTACGAAGATAATTATATCGTAAAGGGATTAGACAGAATGAACAACAACAAACACAATTGAGATAAATAATTTTTTTAATTATTTTTAAGTAGATTTTTTTCATCTTTATTTCACTTTTTTTTTCGAATCTAATTTATGTTATCAATAATTCACACATTGACATCATCAAGCAGAAACATAAGCAATTGGATTTCCCACATTACACTCTTTTTGACGTACGTGTTTTCATAATAAAATAATGATTCAATTCACACAAACTGTTACATTAAATCTTAGGCTTCGCTGAAAATAAGGATACAAGTAAGAATATAAAACCGAACCAAAATTATCAGCAATTATAAAAAGCGTTTAATGAATGGATATCTTTATCTATCGCGCTTCAAGAAATTCTCCCTTCATTTTCTGATTGGTAGGTACAGTTAACTTTTGTTGAAAATCATTACAAACTGACAACTCGCTGATTGAAACTCGACTTATTTGGTAAAGAACGGCATGTTGAAATCCGTGTCATAAACAAACCAACTTATTACCTCATTAGTTAATACCACTTATCGATATCATCTGCAAACAATGCAGCTATAGGTTTGATCAAAAGCATGTTTTTACGCGTATAAAAGAAACAAAAACAGACGACAACACCTATTTAAATCTCTAACAACGGTTTTCAGTCTAATTAAAGGCCCGTTGTTCACAAGTACACTGGAGTGGCTTCCCATTTTATTACTCTCTCAAACAATGAAAATCTCCACTAAGAAATGCGGCACATGTAAACAAACGCTCATCTGTGATCATCCGTGTAAATACCGTGTCAACTTGCGAATTAACAACTGCATACACAACAAACAGGTAGTGTACCAGCTAGGGACTATATACACGCCTCTGGCGATAATCGGCAATGATCATCAGCCGTCGGTTTGGCTACCGATATAACGGAGGTGATTATATAATAAAAGGGAGATTGGTTTGCCGAAAATTGCTGCCGGTGCCGGAAACCGAATTTGCCGTTGTAACGGGAGAAATAAAGAACAAAGAAATCCGTAACATGACTTTTATTGCCGGATCCCGAATTTGCCGTTGTATCGGATGCCGATGTAACGGGAGTTGACTGTAGCACTATACAAATATTCAATACTTCTTCCTAATGAGGCTAAAATTAAACAAGGTTACAACTGAGCTGGAGTGATGAAATTCTATGTGTGATGAAAGTTAGAAACTTACATTTGAACACTGTTTCATTTTTCTTTCATGTCATATGACATAGTATAAATGTTGTATGTAAACTACATGTGCAAGATATGGGCGGACTTTTATTAAAATTCACAGAATGTGTTCTATTTGTGCTATTTTATATAGAAATAGAGGAGATAGAAAGTTGCAATTTGGACAGATTATCTATTATGTCATCTTCTATATATACTATATAAAGCAGATGTTGCAGAAAGTCCTATCATTCGTTTAAACGAATGACATCTAGTTTTTTATTTAATTAAGAAGCATTCTTGTGACTGTGTTACAGAGTTGTGGTCCTTAGGACTTGATTGAACCAGACTTTCTTGTACATAATCACCAAGAAGGGTTAATTGATATTGAATGTTTTATCTTTGTAAGGGAAAAAACACTTGAATATCAACAGAAATTGTACATCAATGTAAGCCAGCGTCTATCCTATATGACCGTGAAGTCACTGTTGTCTGCAA
The DNA here is from genome assembly GCA_021229015.1 of Solen grandis. Classification (NCBI taxonomy): domain Eukaryota; kingdom Metazoa; phylum Mollusca; class Bivalvia; order Adapedonta; family Solenidae; genus Solen; species Solen grandis. Next base: position 21,944,364 of record CM037780.1, on the reverse strand, counting down.
TGTTTCAGCAAGCATCTCGTTAGTCTGCTCAAATGATCATACCTCCAGTTTACTTGATTTCAAAAATATCTTGTTTTTGGCCATGTGAAATTCAGAGAAATAATGAAACAATTCAAATAATGCACTTAAGTTTACTGTAATGTCTGGGTAGTTAACTTTATGAACTGAAGCGAATCATTGTATAACTTCTAAGTGGCTAATATTCTACTCCATAATGACAAGCTATATGTAACCAAGTTAAAATCCTACTGCCCAGAGCTGGAATTGAACTCGGGACCCTTTACTATGCTAATCAGACACACTATCAGGTCGCCACAAATGCTAGCTCTATGGCAAGATAGTACAAGTGCCATTTTATACCTCTACTACATACACCCCATCCTTTCAAGAATCTGTCTTCAGTTTCCTGGAGTCTGAATGTCTGTGGGACTTTCTATAGGTGCAATCCCTACTACCACTGTGAGCTTCTTATGTTGGGTGCCAAATGTAACCAAGTAAAATCCTACTGCCCCGAGTTTGAATCAAACTCAAGACCTTCTGTGTGCAAATCGGACACTCTATCAGGTCGCCACAAAAGCTAGCTTTTTGGCAAGATAGTACAAGTGCCATTTATACCTACATAAATGTTTACTACAGAAGCGCGGGTTGGTTGAGATGAGCCAGCAGGCAACCAGCCAGTCCTCAGCAGTGCAGTCCACATACTATAAAGGTCGCAAGCCAGAGGTCACCAAACTGGAGACAATTATTGTGGCAAGCCCAGGGCCCGTGGTGAACCCCAACCCTACATGTCCTCGAGAACCACGGGCGCCCAAAGTCAAGAAAGTCAATAAGTAAGTGATTAGGTTGTGTTTATATTTGACTGTCAAACTTCCATTAGCAGTTATGTCTGAATAACAGTCAACCTTTTATACAGATAAAGACCAGTTTTCAAATCCCTTTAAATGACCTGTTATAACAGGGATTACTGATTTTCATCAAGTTAATTTTTAATTAACAAATGCTTTATACCAAGAGTTGTTTTCCAGTTTGATGATTTTCATCTGATAATTGATCCACATACATGGCAAATCCATTATATCGCATATTGGAGTCCCACCATTTTGTAACTACTGTATGACAACATCAGAAGATTAAAGACTTGATGTTCATGATATTAACAGTTGTGTTTGTGTTTACATTATATTCAAGTGCATAATAATGGATGTATTTCTTTTGACAGAGATGACCAAGAGAACCAAGAATCTGGTAGTACCACAACAGAGGAAGAACCTACTGCTGCCCCTGCAACTCGGAAAACCAGAGGTCAACCCAAGAAAGGGGTACAATCTGCAGAGGGCGAGGATACCGAGTCTGGGCAGGGGTCAGATACCAGCGGAAAAGTTGAGGGCGACTCGCGTGATGCGATGGATTCATCTCAGGGAATGTCGGACACTGGTCAGGAGTCGGTCGAGAGTGAAAGTCTATCACCTCCACCGAAAAAACGTATGTTGAAACGTTCGCAGAAAGAGGAAGCAGGTGCATCATCTCCTCAACCTGCAAAAAAAGTTGCGAGAAAAAACTCTACCAATAGTAAAGCTCCAGTAGAAAAAAGTGAAAAGACCCAGACTCAAAAAAAAGGCAAAGGTGTAGTGAACGGTGCGTCAAAGGGAAATAAGGGGGCCAAAAAGACTGTGGCAGCTTCAGAAACTGAGACGGATAGTGTGGAAAGTGAGGGGGCAGGGACAAGTAAGAAGCGGAAATTCAGTTTAGAGAAGGATGCAGTACCAGCTCCAAAACTGGCAAAACGAGGGAGAAAGTAAGTTGAATGCTGTCAAAATATCTCTATAGCAATATGTTTTAAGCATCAGTATCATACCAATCTCTCAGTTTTAGAGAGGTGCATTTTCTTAACACAGGAGAAAGAAAAATCCTGACGTAAAATTAATAGCAAATTTGGGGAAAACTGTGTGCATATCTAGAAATTTTCAGGGGAAGGGGAGGCGAAAACATCTGTTATTTGCCCCTAATAAAGAAGTGAGAAAAAAAAGCCCCGAGTTGCTTTACCCATGCTTTCCTGCCTTTGTCCTATCCCATTCCACAAAAAGTTCTGTATATGTATTCCAAATTGAAAGTTCTTTTTAATCATGAAGAAGTCCCAAATATGATCATTCATCTCACAATTTCTTGATCCCAAACAAGTTTTTTCTTGAATGTTTCTTAGTGGAAAAATTTGTATTCTAAAATACTGGTACCTAGAAAAAGTCATGTCCACTGTATAAATATAATTGGAGTTCTGAAATGCATTAACTATGATATATAGAATCCATACTGTTTGACTTTATTTAAAACTCAGTCTTGACATCTGCTCTGTTGACTGGAAAATAAGCAACACTATTTTGTGTCACTTGCTTGAAGCAAAAGTGACACATAGGTAACACTTCTCCGTTGTCCATCACATTTTTAGCTGACTATTCGAAGAATATGAGAGCAATTGTAGTCACCCTGGCGTCGGCATTGGCATTACAGCTGTTGGTTAAAGTTTTGCGTGCAAGTTACTATCAACCTTATATCTCAATAACCATTTATGGTATTGACTTGAAAGTTTATAAATATGTTCAGGGGCATCAGGCAATCAAGGTAGATAACTCTTGATGGAATATATTACAAATTATGGCCCCTTTTTAACTTAGAAATTTTGGTTAAAGTTTTGCATGCAAGGTACTTTCATGCTAATATCTCAGTATCCAGGCATGGGATTGATTTCAAACATCTTTAATACATTTAGGGGTATCATACTTTCATGGTAGATAACTCATGAAGGAATATGTTACAAATTATTGCCCTTTTTAACTTAGAAATTTTGGTTAAAGTTTTGCATGCCAGTTACTTTCATGCTTATATCTCAGTATCCAGGCATGGGATTGATTTGAAATATCTTTAATATGTTTAGGGGTATCATACTTTCATGGTAGATAACCCTTGATAGAATATGTTACAAATTATTGCCCCTTTTTAACGTAGAAATTTTGCTTAAAGTTTTTTCATGCAAGGTACTTTCATGCTAATATCTCAGTATCCAGGCATGGGATTGATTTTAAACATCTTTAATACGTTTATGGGTATCATACTTTCATGGTAGATAACTTTTGATGGAATATATTACAAGTTATGGCCCTTTTTTTAACTTAGAAATTTTGGTTAAAGTTTTGCATGCCAGGTACTTTCATGTTTATATCTCAGAGTCCAGGCATGGGATTGATTTGAAACATCTTTAATATGTTTATGGGTATCATACTATAAAGGAAGATAACACTTGATGGAATAAATTAAAAATTATGACCCCCTTAACTTAGAATTTTGGTTAAATTTTTGCATTCAAGCTACTATCCAACTTATATCTCAGAAATTGCTTGTGGAATTGACTAGAAAGTTAAGGAGTATTTTCAAGGGCATCAGAAAACAGGAGGATAACTTTTGGACTGATGCAAATTATGGCCCTTTTCTAACTTGGATTTTTGGTTTAAGTTTTGCATGCACAGTGTTATTGTGCTTATGTTCTAGTAACTAGGCATGGGATTGATTTTAGTCATCATAAATATATTAAGGGGTATCAGACTATCAAGGTATATCATTTTTTACTATTATTATGTACAGGGAATGTGAAGGGCAAGAATTTAAATAGATTTCATTTGATTTACCAACAAGCATTTTGAATAGTTGAGCGTGCTGTCCTCTGACAGCTCTTGTTTCTGTCAGGCTTCTATCAGGAGGTGACACATTTATTACAAAGAGCATTTCTTGTTTTCCTGTTTAGAATATATCAGAGAACTTTTCATATTGGACACTGTTTTAACAAGACAAGAGTGCCTGATCAATGTTTTGTGTACAGTACATAGTAAATCCTTGACCCATTTCCTCTGTGTGTTACAGAAAGGCAAATCCGGAGAGCCCGAGCAGTGATTCCAACGTGTCCTCAGCAGCTGGGGAGGAGGAGGAGCCCAAGGAGAGCCCGGGGCAGTCCAGTGATAGCTTCAAGTCACCCTCATCTCCTGCACCCAAAGCCACGCCCAAAAGGTCAGGGCCAGTGACAAAAGCCAAATTAGCAGCAGCTGTGAAAAATAGGTGGGTGGATGTCATATTTGATGAATTATATAAAATTACTTCTACAATAATACTTCATTTTGCAATTGCACTATTAAGAGCAATTTTTTCAAGTATCTTGCCATTGCTCAACAAACATGAGGCAAACATGAAAGTACCACCAATTCCAAGATCAAAATTTCTTTATATGATAATGTACAACTTCAAAACCTTGAGAAGAGTCTGTTAAGAAATTCATTCACTAGATTTACTAAAAATAAATGTCTTGCAGCTAGATATATATCTCTTAGGTATGACATAATTTACCCAGTGTGTATAACTGTATGATAACTGAATAATCAGATCAGAAAAAAAGCATTTTTCAGTTGAGCCCTCTGTCATAAGTAGAATCAATAGTAACCTTAACTCTGAGACTTGCCTGAAATTATGTTAGTGACAGTCTGTACTGATTTATCTCCCTTGCATGGTGCTTGCAAATAAAGGCAGTTCCAGGACTAGTATCATCCACTTGTCTTGGCATGATAATATGTAGGCAAAGCATCCAGATGACTGAAATACTGTCTGTGCAACATTGAACCCAGGAAAACAATCTAACAAGGAGCCAGAAAACTGAATTGATAGGTCATATTGCTGTAATTGTAGGGCTCGTACGGTCAAATCAAAATCCCCGGGGTCCTCCCCCCGCTTTCCTGCCACACCCTCTCCTGTCAAGAAATCTCCGTCACCAAACAGTAGGACTAAGAAAGCCACAGACTCCATTAAACCCAAGGCCAACGTGTAAGTCGGTCATCGTCAGTGTTGTCACTGTGGCATGGCTGAGAAACCTTTTCTTTATCTTGATGGTTGATTTTTGTTCCTGTTTTTTTTTTTGTTTTTTTTTTTGGTTGTTGTTCTTAGTTAAATGTGTTTCATATTTTTATTTCCAAATAATTTGATTGATTGCTAGGGTAATCACTCATGGAAAATTGATTCTATCTCCACACCACAGAAGTGGTAGTTATGGGAACCAGGATTGTCACCTCACTGTGAGTCCTACACTCACATTCCATGATATTTGGTAACAGTTGTTGATAATGCCTTCACATTAATAATGAATTATCATGAAATAACCTATCAGCAGATAAGGGTCCAGGATTTTGTAAAGAAATGTAGCCCTTTTTGGCTTTAAAGCAGTTGGTGGGGATATTAATCACCATCAGTGATTATAGTTCTTGTTTAAATGTGCAACCACTTCTAAGTTATTTTTTTAAGTATGAATTTATGTGTTTAATCATACTTTGCTTTCAAAATTTGCATTTAAATTATGTAACCAGTTGAGTTCTATTTGCAGAAAATAAATCAATTTGAATGTGATTATTACATCTGTAAAAGTTGTTGGGTAAAAACTTATTAAGAAACTGTTGAAATTGATGTGCTGATGTTTTTGAGTTTGTTTCAGTTATTTGATATTGGTTATCCTAGTGTTACAAATTATTAGTTGAAATATTCCATTACGGTATTTCTGTGTATCAACTATGGTTTTTAAATATTCACAAATAGTAATGATATATTGTAAAATATCACACCTGATGTAGAATGTGTTATATGATCAAATGAATAACCACACAAACTTTTAGTTTTGTATAGTATATAACTTTTAAGATTTTGGGAACACATTTGACTCCAGTTTTGGGAAATTCACACCTTTTTCATGAACAGCTCCCATACATAAATTACTGAGGACTCGTATTCTTTCTAAAGGAATCCAGGGATTATCAAGGCCTGAAATATTAAAAGATCTGATATCCCAAAGAAATCTTCTAAATGAGAGAAAAATTCCATATAAAAATGTGAACATAGGACATAATACTGTCACAAGACATGGATAAGTTCTCACTTATTTTACCAATTAAGATGTTTTTCTTCAATGTTGTTGGGTTGCTTTTATGCCCCCACCAAAAATGAGGGGGTGTGGGGGGAGATATAGATTTGCCTTTGTCCGTTTGTACATCCGTCTCAAAACTTTGTGACACCCATAACTCTGAAAGTATTTGTACTACAGACTTGAAACTTCACGGATATATTATTCAGGACATGAGCTTGTGCACCTGGGTATTTTCATCGAACCGCCGTTGAAGTTGACAGAGTTATGGGCCTTTGTTTTTTAAAAGATATGAAATTTTATGCTTGTGGCACATTAACTCTGAAAGTATTTGTACTACAGACTTTAAACTTCATGGATATATTACTCAGGACATGACTTGTGCACCTTGCTTATTGGCCTTTGTTTTGGAAAATACGATGGGTGGGGGCATCTGTGTCCTCTGGACACATTTCTAGTTGTTGTCTTTTTTTCTTCAGATAGGATTATTTCTTGAATCTTGCTGTTTTAAGAAATAACTATTACTCACATGATATCCTAGTGTGGCTATTGAATTATAAGTTCATTTAATTGAATGAAAGTTCCATTACTGTTACTGTGAGGACAGAAAAAATAATTGTATTTGTTGTCTCTGTTTCAGTCGGCGGGCCAAACCACTGTCCAACGGAACTCCAGACAAGGGTTCCAGTGCTGCTGCCAAGAAAGCTGCAGCCCTCACCAAAACTATTGAAAAAGGCAACCTGGGGAAAAATGTAGGTGAAATGCTGTCCCAACATCACTGCCTGTCTCTCCCAATATAAGACTTCCATTTTGACATTTGTTTTTCGTTTGTGTTCTTATTGTGAAGAATGTGTGCTCTTTTGAAGAAAAAGTTGAATATTGTCTCATTATTCTAATTTATTATTAATATGACATGGGATACCAAAGTCTTAAAAAATGGATTTGGTGTAGTTCCCTTGCTTGGCGCTCAGCATATAAGGGTAGCAAAGTACTGGTGTCAGGATAATGTGACTGGATGCAGTGTCTTGCCTCATGTCAACAGTGTGATACTGCAGTATGGCAGCTTTGTATCTGTCTTAAGTAGACATAGTCTCCAAATGACTGAAGTACTGATTTTGATTTATTCCATTGTAGACAAAGAAGGGCCCAGCGAAAGGAAAGAAGAAATGAGGAAGAGATTGTGAATGGTTGAAAATGAAGAATTGTATCCTGTGATTGGTTATAAGGAAGAACCGTGTCCACAAATGTGTAAACCCCTATGAGATAACAAGATGTCCCTTGAGACAAGATTTCTCCAACCACTTGTGAGGATTACAATACTGGTTGTGTTTGAATGAAAGAATCAGAAACTTGGTGAATAATGGACAGTATGTATGTTGATATTTTACTTCTTTGGATCCAGCAGTTTGATGCATTGTCAGGCAAGCATCATGGATTCTCACTGTGATCTGGTTCAAGAGGGTTTATCTGCCATCTCCTAGCCGTTAGAGGGCAGCCAATTATGCAAACCTGAACAGACTGTAGGTTATTGCAGGCTGATCTTGTTTTGTGTTGGCTTCATAGAGTGTTAAGATTACCTTTCATGGATAGTGTGTGAAGATAAGACTGGGACCTCCTGTTACTTTGTTCAGGTATATGTCAATATTATTGAGGTTGTTCAATGATGCCATGGGCACACTGCGGACCTTTCTAATGTCTACAGATTTATTCAAATTAAGTGATCAAATCTTCCAATCACTGCACTGGGATTTTGTGATAAGTAGTTGACATGGTTAGCACAAAAGAATACATTGGTTTGTTGTGATGGGTTGACCTAGTTATGAAAGGTAAATATTCAAAAACTGGGAAGGGTCCCCTAGAATGAGCAATGAAATAAAGAAGGGGGGAAAATATACAAGAATTAGGTTTGAGGTAACTTTGCAAGAAAGAAAAAGTACTATTTTGGCAGACTAATTAGATATATTATGCTGATTATTTACAAGTTTGAATCAATTTTCACCATTGAATTTGAATTTTTCATGGGTAAGATGTATAAAGTTTTAATTCTCCCGTTACTCAGTGGCCACTGCACTTTACCCATGTGTGTCATTCTGAAATACAATAGTTATCAATCATTTGTTCACATGCTTGAGGATATTGACTGGGTATTTAGGTGTACATGTACTATGATGAGTTTGCATTTTGTTCACCTTTACCCCAGAAAAAATAATTCTGCTACAAAATTCATAGCAGGCGGGGGCATTTGTTTCATACTGACACATTTATTTTGTTTTTATGATGGAATTTCTTTGCTTTCCTGTGAATGCTGTCTGTAAAAAAACGTCAAATATTTAATGACAACAGTTTTGGGGTCAAAATTGAAACTGGTGGAATATTTTGATGTTGTATTCATGATTTATTCATTTATGCATTGATCATCATGAAGTCATCATACTCTATAGACCAGGGTTGGGTTAAAATGTTAAGATGATAAAAACACTAAAAGGCTTTCTTTTTTCTAAGTAATTACTGATCTCAAGATATTGAATGATCAAGTTGGTGCTTTGATCTGTAAAGGTTTTGCATAGATTGACCTATAGAAATGGATAATGTTGAACAAATTTTTTTTTTTTACATTAAATTCATTGAATCTCAATTAAAAGCAATTTTGTTGGTGCATAAAAACTGCACAGTGGCAGAATTTCTGTCCTAAATTACAGAATAACTGTTGGTTGGACATTATACCTAAGCAAGCAAATAGGATCTACTAAAAGCTTTCTGTGGTAATAAACTAAATAAATGTTAAGTAGTCTCCCACAAAAATTGATGTCACAGTTGTATTGGGACTGGTAGGGTCAAGGTCACTTACTATAAATAGAAAACTTGAAGTGCTGTGTTTGTAGAAGACTGGATGAAGCAGTTTTCTTTGGTATTTAAATATTTAGTGATAACTCTTGTTTTTCAACGTCTTGATTGAAAAGATAAATTAACACTGCAATTACATGCATACATGTTCTGCTAAGGTTGTATTAAAAGAAGAAGAAAATGCTTGCTCAGATTTTTTTTTTTTTGTGGAATATATTGTGAACATTATTGTAAATACGTGGCTATTAAATTTCAGTGCAGATATATTTTTCAGAACCCATGATGGTAAAATAATGTATTATACTCTTCTGTATATTTTAGTACCGTATTTTAGGCATTCAGTTTTAGTTACAATTACTTTTTTTATTAGTGTCACTTTGTATGTGTTCAAGAGTGTCACTATCTTGAATTTTAGGGTTTTGATGTAAGAATTACAAGGTGTGTTTTAATTATTTATTAATAAGTCATTTTCTATAGAATTCCATACAATACCTTGATGAAATAACCCCCTTCCCCCCCATTTTTTTTTTTTTTTTTTTTTTGAAAACCAAAGTATTTGAAGGAGCCATTCTTCTGGCTGGCTTTGGGTCTGGTCCTGTGCACGTAGGGTCTTCATCTTTAAGGACTGGACATCGGTATATATCTGAAAGAAAATATTTTTTATAAATATGCATAGATGCTCCTTTAGCATGCCCACAAGAGATGAGTACATATTTGTGTAGATTATGTAATGAGCAAGTCCCTTGCAAGATGGCCCTAAATGTTCATTAAAAAAAGTCTGGATAAATAAACAGTGCACTGCACCAAATATTACAGTTGTTTAATATTGACTGTCCTCTTTCCTGGTAATTCAGAGCTTTATTTACATTATCATCTTCATCATCACCATCATCATCGCCGTCATCATCAGGTTGTTTCTTTGAAAATTCCTTCTCAGGCCTTTGAACCATTAAATCATATGCACATCTTCATGTTTGCATATAGGGATTTTTTTTTTCTCAAAGAAATGTTATCAGGCATATTGCGGATTTAATCACATCATTGTATTAGTATTGTTGAACTTTGGTTTTAACATTGGCAGGAAGGAAGCTACATTGTTAATGAGTAAAACTTTATTTCGCTTTGACAGATAGAACCTGTTAGTACTTACTACATATCAGGATTTTTTTTCTCCTAAAAACCAAATCTTGAGTATCAATGCATTTATCTTTTCTTTTTCTTTTTTCTTTTTTTTTGTTGTCATTTTGGGTTATGTCCCTTTTATTGACACAAAGTCGCTCAGTTAATTATTTATTTTCTATTAAAGAACACTATCAACGTCCTTTTTATCTAATGTTCATAATAATTGCTTCTACAAATAAGAATTGAAAGGAGATCAGCACATTTTTGTTTCCAGTTCTTATAATTTGTCAATTTCTGGAAATTTGGGGAGTTTAGAAAGACTTAACTCTTTAAGGCCTGTACCTGTAAACATGAATTTTTAAAGGGGGTGGGGTTAAACGGCTCGTAATGATAGACACTGAACGTGTCCGATGTAAATAGTTCTGAACTTGCATCATTTTGTATCATTTTTGAACTTATATTATTGTCTTCGTCGTTGCAAAGAATCATGTTTCATTTCCGACTTCATGTTTTCATGAAACTGTTCATTCATTTGTTCATTTTAACCGTGATGAATACATTTTAGACTGATTTTCGTGTTTTGTAGTCGTCTTCTTATTCCCCATAAATATTTCCCTTAAGTCATCGTACTAATGAAATAAGACGGTGATTTGTTAACTTGCTGATTAACTCTAAGCCTCGGGAGCGGGAGGTCGTGTGTTCGATCTCCAGCCGCGACATACAAAAGTCGTAAAAAATGGTAACTTATAGCTCCCTTGCTTGGCGCTCAGCATATAAGGGTAGTTGCAGGACTGGCTGGCTCGGTGTCAGGATAATGTGACTGGGTGTGGTATCATGCCACATGTCTACGGCGTGATACTGCAGTGTGGTAGCACTATATCTGTCTCAAGTAGACATCGTCTCCAAATTACTGAAATACTGTTGGTGGGACGTTAAACCCAACAAACAATCAGACTCTAAGGGCCTCTGACGTCAAATATGTAATTCAATGGTAATGAACCGGGGTCTGGAGTATGTGACTGGGCGACACCGCGTGGTGTCATGCCACGTGCCTACAGCGTGTTACCACAGTAAGTAAACTCTGTATATGTCTCGTGTAGACGGCAAATGACTGAATTGTTGATAGTGGGACGTTCGTAACATTGACTTAAACATACACCGGGTCAAGTGGTCAATGCATCCTCTCCGGGAACGAGGGTTGGTTGGTTCGATTCCTGAATGCAACCTGGCTTAACCGACAAAACACTCTTGTATCACCCCTGCTTCGATTATTATAAGGGTAGTTTCAGAACTGGTCACTGAACCATATTTATTTACGGCATGATACCGCAGTGAAACTGAACTGCATCAGTAGACGAAGTTGCCAAATGTCTTGGATGTCGCAGTGACCTCGAAAGGTCCGCAGTAGTTGAACTTTTGTTCAACTCAAAACAGGGGGCCTCCGTGGCCGAGAGGGTAAAGTTGCTGACTTTAACACTCACTCAGCCCCTCACCGCGTGGGTTCGAATCTTGGCAGGGTCAATCGGATTTTCATGTGAGGAAGCCTTCCAGCTGGATTGCGGTAGGTCGTTGGTTCTACCTGGATGCCTCCGTGCATTCGGGGTCTTCCTCCACCTGTAATTAGCTGGACGTCGCCATATGACTGAAATACTGTCGAAGCGATGGTAAACTCAAATGTCAAGTAAAGTCAACTCAAAACAATGTTTTCTGAACATTTAAAGAATTTCTGTTCCGTTCTGTGAAATACCGATTCCTCTTCAAGCGATTGGTATTTTATGGAACGGAACGAGAATACATGCAAATCACACTAATAATTGTGAAAGTTTATATTAAAATTTAAGTTTTACTGTGTATAAAATAATCTACATTAAGATATTTTCTAAAATGCATATGCACATTTTCTTCAATGTTTCCCTCCTCCTTACCCCGTTAGATGCTCCAATCGTTCGTTCCGTTCCAATCAGAAAATTACCACAAACCGTTCCCGTCACGCCATGTCCTACACTGGCGTCACATGAAGGCAAGGTGGGGTGTGGGGGTATTATCAATCGTGAAGTATGTATTCTATGAATATTTGATAATGTATGTAGTCATTTACAATAAATTAAGGGGGCCGCCGTGGCCGAGCGGTTACAGTCGTGGACTACAAATCTCTCAGCCCCTCACCGCTGTGGGTTCGAATCCCGGTAGGGACTTCGGATTTTTTATGTGAGGAAGCCCTCCAGTTGGCTTGCGGTAGGTCGGTGGTTCTACCCGGGTACCTCTGTGTACTCGGGGTCTTCCTCCACCTGTAATTAGCTGGACGTCGCTATATGATTGAAATACTATCGCAGCGACGGTTAAATCCAATACAACAACAACATACAATAAATTAAATGGACTCCATTCACTTGTCATAAGTGACATAATATACCATCTTGCAATTCTATTTATATCACGTTCTGTTGTCTGTATGAGAGATGTTATGTCGTAAAACTGATAACTAGATCATTTAACGTATCTGCCTATTTTTTAAGTAAATCTGGCGTCAAATTGATGAAGTTTCAATCCATGACTCACTGAAACGGGAGGGGAAACAGATTAAGAAAATTTAAAGTTGTAAAATAGAAATAAATACTCCACTTTATTGTTAGGAATTTTGTTTCATTCGTGGCCCTAGACTTCTAATATTTTCACTATTGTCTTTGCCAATCATATTTCTTTATGACTTTTTCAATAAAATAAATGTCCATTAAGTCTGTTTAATGTAGAGCGCGTCCACAAATTGCTGATCGATCCAATAACGTAAATGGCTTGGCAACATTGGCTATTGCTCCTATGATGTTTTTATCATGTAAGTGCAGACGACCCCGATCTTCCGGTTGAGTTCGCGTGCTAGGAGACAACTTCCGGTAATGTCGAGCAGCAGTTAAAAACAGTGTTTACTGGAAGATCAGTAATTTTCACGAGGGATGATTTTCATTTATTTTTTTATCCGCGAATATTAATCCCGTGAGAGATGTTTGAGCAGACCTAACGTTTCCTGGAATATTAATCCACGTACATATGTACCCTCGAAATTTTCCATATTGCAAGCTCTATGAAATTTGATGTCGGTGATTAAGATGGTCATACAGTAATGATAAATATCATGCGACTTGGTTTGATCTGTGGATACATATATAGGTTGCAAGAAATAGTAGAACTTAATTGCTAAACAAAATGGCGCTCTGGCACAGAGAAAAATGTTTCACAATAATTGCAAATCAGCAGCAATTTCCTGAAGTATTCGATCTGTTATATCTGATCCTACATCGGAAATTGTTCTTAATATTTTTATTCAATACCGTGAGATCAATGGAGATGACTATACATCATGGTGAACCGCGTGTGTGCTCTGCTGGACCTCCGTTTGTGGGTAGAACTTCTTTTGATGACGATTTGTAAATTGCTAGGAAATCCAGAAAAAAATCATGTCGTATTGATAACCAAGAAAAAAAAAGTTGCTCGGTTTTAACGTCTGACCGACAATATCTCCATCCGCCCTTTAAATAAGAGGCCATGGATTCGATCTCCGGCCCGACAACACACCAAAGTTTATATAGTTTATTAGGGAAAGTGAACACAATTAGATCAAAACATCTCTACAGTAACTATGGTGCTTCAGATTTGTGTGTGTGTTGTTTTATTTGTTTGTTTGTTTGTTTTTTACACATGTTTGTGTCACCAAATTACTGAAAAACTGGTATATTAAACCCAAACAAAAAAACAAAACAAAAAAAAAACTATTCCACTCCATATCAAATCAATTTTCCACATGATACCTGCTCGGAAGGTGACGACTAGCAAACAGCTTACTTTACCACTAAGTAACACTGAAATACTTCGGGTCGAATTTCACTAGTTGTGTTCCTCTAATAAAATACTCAACTATTATGTTGTAAGGTATTAAGGTAATAACCCGTGACAACTTAGCCATGAATTTGAATTTTTCGTAAAAGAGAATGGTGGAATGCGTATCTACCTAATTTAAATATATGTATAACACGCGGTGGAATTAAAAGTTTATAAGATTTTGTTCCAAGTACGAGCAATGCTCAAAATCATATATATGTTAGCGACAAGTTAAATCTGTTTTGCCAAATATTTAAGTAGATATCTATGTTTATCACATTTAGTTACCAAACTAGACAAATTTGTTCATAATTTGGTATATCATTAGTATGTAAGTTTGTTAACCCTTTATTTAAAGTGGATAATATATTTGGTCTAAACCAGTTTTCCATATGGACAACAATAGGGAAACAAGAATGATGAAAAATACTCATAAACATTTTAATTAAAGGCCCATTATTTCTTAAAGTTATAATAATTTCAATATTAGAAATGCTACGCAATTTTACGATATTTTATTTAAACGATTTTGACGTATTTATATCAGAAAGTATTATTATAGTTGACTTAGCATGTATGAACTTGAAATAGTTAAGGTGTAGTGAAAAAAAAAATAACTCTGTTTGAATGTTGCAAATTTATTTATTAGCCTTTAACCGTAGAAATGATGTTATAAATAATATTAATAATAAACTGTTCATCTCATTAACTGTGATATTTAGATGTAAATATTATCATTATTGATATGTATATGTTAACGTTCACTCAGCCCCTCATCGCGTGGGTTCGAATCCCGGCAGGGCATTCGGATTTTCATGTGAGGAAGCCTTCGAGCTGGTTTGCGGTAGGTCTGTGGTTCACCCGGATGCCTCCATGCATTCGGGGTCTTCCTCCACCTGTAATTAGATGGACGTCGCTATATGACTGAAATACTGTCGAAGCGTCGGTAAACTCAAATAGTCAAGTCAAGTCATATGTTAACGTATATATGATCGACGACTTACATGTCTAGTACAAGTTTATAAATATTTTGTTCTGCTCTGTTTTGTTCTGTACAGTTACCTAAATGGAACTTAATGACCACACATCCGGCGGCCCTGCGTTCAGTTACCCTACTAGCGTTTGTATCCCGGTTGTATCATAGCGTATAGAGTGTAAGCTGGGATCCAAATTCGTAACAGTTGCGAGTGTTATGGTTAACTGAACGCAGCCCACAGCAGACTGACTTTGCCTCTCTTAAAAATGCAACACTTTTTTTTATAATTTTTGGTGAATGATAAATTACTATCTCTGATTACATTTTGTAACTGGTGAACATTTCCAACGTATATTCGGGCGAGACATGACTGAAGTGTGGAAAACATGCTTGCACGGAATATAAACATTGATCCGGAGCTATATTTCGCTTTGTAGTGATATAATGTTTCTCTTAATTTTCCGTGCACGCATGCTTTCCACACTCCAACCATGTCTCACCCGAATATGTTCGCATTTCCGAAGTTTTATGGACCATCGTCGGAAATGTTCGTCAGTTACAAATGTAAGCAAAGGTTACATTTTTTCATCCTTCCAAAACCCTAATTAGTGTTGCAAGTTTAAGCGGAGATACGTAGTCATTTAGTATCATTTACATGTAGGTAACTGTACCATCTTGTAAAATTGCGTAGCGTTTCTGGTATTGAAATTATTGCAACCACTGAAAACTACATGGCCTTTAAGTATTACCTCGCGCTAAGTATGTTATGTAGAATTTGGGGTCAAGGCCAGTGTTCCCGATAGGGATGATGTACCTGGGTAAGATTTTCAAACAGATACGGCCTTGAATTTGATATTTTATTTGAGGCTGCAATCATACTAAAACATTTTTTTCAATAATTAAGAGCTAATCACAGATTTATCGTGTGCTTGATACCATTTTTCAAGAATTAAGAGTTAATCACAGGTCTATCATTTTCTTGATACTTCTCCTGTGAGGAAGGGTCAAGAATCAAGACTTTGTTCCTGTGTGGTAATGCTGCGCTGACGTAAGCAAGATATCCCCCATGTGGTATTCTACATTCACACTTAATCTAAATCCCTAGTCACCCTAAACTTGCCGTTCGATAACCGGACCCAAAAACGGCAGCCGACACTTTTTGTTGACACGCTGTTTTTGATATCACACTGAGCCGGGAACCGAAACAATTCTATCAGCTGCCGATGACGTCACTGCGCCCTAGCGATGTTAGAGAGCGGTCTCTCAAAGCTGTGGGTCGTCATCCATCCTTGTCGACTACTGGGCGGGGCTCTGATAACTGTCTTCAGGGTATGGGGTTATAAACAAAGTTGAATATTTTCACATGCTAAATATGTCTCTTTTCTTTGGACAACCATTTTTATCTTTTTCTACTAACACATGCATTTTATTCCTTTTTTCTCTCTTTTTTATTGTTATTTAGATTAAACATTTCTTCTACATCGATTGAGAGGAAATATGAATATATAATATAAAAAGTACATGTAAACGTATAACTATCGGGTTGTTGCTTGACTGGATCACTACACAATAACATTGCTCTTTAAATGTTCTTCATATAACCCAATACAGTCATATGGTTACCTTTTCCGCTGTGATTTTTCTATACTCTTTTTGAAAGTTTGCAATATTATATAACCTGTTGTGTGCTTAAAATATTTTCCACTGGTTTTTACAGGAGTTTCCAATCTCTGTTTAATGTCTTTGATAACTATGTTGTAGTGGCTCGCCGTGTTATTCGTCTCGTTCGACCGAGCGAGGTTTAATATTTCCCCTCGCTGTTTGTAACAGCATCATATTCACTATATATTCGTATAACCGTCGTAAAAATAGAGAGCTGTCCTTTACATTCGAAATAGGTACAGTAATTCTTTTTTAATATGATATGTAAATATACAATATATAAAGTGAACAGAAATATTGTCAAATTAGAATAACTCGGCTTTGATATGTACGCATTAAAAAGAGTTAAATAGTGCTATTATAACCGTTATCTTTTCTAGGTGGCGCTAATGTGAATAGGTAGAGATTCTAAACTCAAAAAGCTTAAATTATGTACCGCCAGAACTTTGAAATTCACGCTTCTTTCGATATTCACTTGAATTAAAAGAAAATCATATATCATGGCCATGTTACGAAAGGCAGTTTTTAAACTTGTATTGAGGAAAATGTTGATGCGAACTATTTTGTGAAACACTGGCCAGTGCATTCTAGATTGATTGGTCGTACCTGAAATGAAACTAGCCTTTAAAAGAACAATATTATGCGTCCTCGCCAAATTACAATCAATAATTTTGCTTTTTAAAATTAATAATAAAATAGACATATATGTACTGATTATTGCAAATTCACTATCGATTTGTCATTGAACTTCTGATAAGATCTATTCTCTGAAAACTTTCTTTTTCAAACCTTTTCTTTGTTTAACGCGGGCGAAACTTCAACAATCGGAACCCCTCGACTTTTATCTTATGAGTCTTGTCGTAGAAAAGATTAGATGACCAAGTAATTCAGATTGGTTCATCAGGAATTTATAAGTACATATGTACCCGCCATGTATGGGACTAGAAAGCTAGATTTATCCGAACCCGGGAGAGGACAGCGGTTGTCAGATAGTACCGGTTACTTCGGATCATACAGGATCTAGATACCAGGGTGACTCGGTGCGTTGGCGGTCATGTATAAAGGTATACAGCTCCGCTGGGTACCATAATTGCTCGACGCATGAGGTAATCACAAAATTCCGCGACAATTTTAAACTGATATAAACTTGACATACAAATAAAATATTCAATGTTTTATGACTGTTCCAAATGTTGGCCACTTTTGAAAGACAATCATGTATCATACACGTAAAAATAACATGTTAATGCAATCCATCCATCATTTAATTATGATAATGGTTCTTCAAGTGCTTAAAAAGACTTATTGTAGTTCCACAATTTGACGATGGATGGATTACCTGAAATACAACGTGACTCGAGTTATTCTTCAACTTGCAATTACCTGGACGTTGCACTGTGGTTCTAACAACTTCTCTTACATACTGAGCACCAACTTTGATATGTCACGGCTGAGGTTCGAACCCACATCCACCCTGTTTTGAAACGGGCGCTCTAAACACTCGATCACCGGAGCCGCTTTAAATGCAGTGCATGCGACGGATCGCATCGCATTACAAACAGTGACATGTTTAGGTAAGTACCAGTATGGTGCCGTTTGTATGCGGTGTGTTTACTCACATTCCCTTTCACTTATACTATCACATGGGGGCGCTGTGGTCAATTTGTAACGTACATGACTGCGGATGTTACAATTGTGGGTTCGAACCTCGTAGGGCGCAGGACTTTTTATGGCCTTCCCGGGAGCAAAGTACCGGTCCATCCCAGTGAGCGTCGGGAGGGATTCATGCTTTAAGAGCAGACAAAAGCACAGATTATAAAGGAGAGAGAGAGAGTATGATCTCGGGTGAGAAAAATATGCAGCCTGACCGGGACTCGAACCCAGGGCCTTTCGCTTACTGAGCTACCCGGCCACTTACATATGATTCTCCCCTATTGTGAGTTAACGGTACTGTGACATTATCCCCCTCCGTTTTAGAATTCGTCCCTGAATTCTAGGAGTTACAGGATAAATATAACCATGTGCAGGTGTCTTACCCAGTTGGACAATTACATAACAAAAACACTTTGTTATCTTCATAAGGCGTTTAATTGCGTATTTTATCATAATTTGCAGACATTTACACAGATTACAATTCATGCAATAATAGAAGACAGTAATCGCTCTGTTTTTAATATTTTGTGATGATGAAAATGATATTTCTGCTGCTGCTGATCATGATAATGATGGTGTAACTACATCTATCTAGCCATCCCATCCACACTGATTTATTACATACATAACGCTAAAATAAAAATAAACACAAACAAAAACAGAAAAATACAACAAAATGATCTCCAGTCAGCAAGAAAAAAATCCACTGAATTATTTTTTTTTTCGGTAAAAAAGAATGAGAAAAAAAGCAAAGATGATAAATCTAATCATACATTATAGGAGGTAAATGTATCATACATCATAGGAGATAAATGGTTTCTTATTCTAAAACTATTCT
>CM037780.1:21875355-21925355 GCA_021229015.1 Solen grandis | reverse complement strand
ATCCAGCTCTATACAAATGTTGAATGACTTCACCCATGCTAGGTTCTGTGCAAGAAAAGAAAAGACTTTATACAAAAATACATAAACCAACCAATCACTCAACGTATAAATATTTGTCAATGATTTCTACTATGTTTATTTGCATAGGTTTAACACCATACCAACAGTATTTCACTTTACCTACAAAAAATTATACAGTGGTGCCTCACTGCTGTATTGTACTGTAGACAATTGGTATACTATCCTGACACCATGGCAACCAGTCCTGGACTGGAACTATCTTGATATACTTAAACACTAGCATTTTTAATGACTTTGGTATGTCACAGCCATTGATCAAACCATCAAACAAAGGGTTACAGGGTGGATTTATTACCACTAGGACCAGTGATTTCAATAGGGTAATAATATATATTTACAAAATATCTACAACATAAACCAAGAAGCTAGCATAAACTTGAATTAAAAGGACCAATAATAATAACAGAAGAAAAATCTCTTTGTTCTGTAAAACAGATTTTTTTTCTTCAAATTATCTTGTGAGAATCAACAGCAACACACGCCTTACCTCCAGTAGATAGAAGTATCTCTTAAATGTTGGAGAGTTGGGATCCTCCAGACCCCGCAGTTGTTTGATTAGGAACATGAAGATATCCTGCAAACACCCACAAATGATAACATTTAGGCCATGGAAATGCATATTAGCAACAAATAGGGCACTGCTGTTGTCATAAAAGGATGTCAGAATTAAATTACAAAGTAAATTGATAATATATTTAATTAATTATTGATGAGAATGAAATTGAAAACAAAATGAGTAATTCAAAGTTTCAGGCTTTCTTCAAACTAGTTCAATAATTTCAAAATTCAACCATTTTTTTTCTTGATAGATTTTAAGTTAGCTATGGGAATAAAAGTAAATAAATAAAGTGCATATAACTTAATATAATGAATGAAAAAAGTTTTACTACGCAGTGTGATTGACTTTGACTTTTCTCCACTTTAAAGTCAATTGCATGACATAGTACAACAGCTGTAAGGTGTTTGCTGAGGAAAAACAATCATCAGTGAATCTTTTCATGTTTAAAAGATACAAGTTTTAGGAATCCAGTGAACCAATTTGGATACAATGGGTAGTGCATTAATTGAAAGTGGGTCTTGAAATAAAGTCACACTATCAATACTGGGTATGACCGCCCCTTTGGATAATGACATTACATCTATGCCTCCTGTTAGTGATAAGGGTTCTCACATTGTGCATCACACTACATAAAACCTGTTCTACCTCTTGTATATCATTGATGTCATGATACTGATCAAACGTCATACCCAGTTGACACCTCAGGGGATTTTTTTTTCTTCAAATTTTACGTTTTCTTTTTAGTTTATATAAAATTTCTCTGGCCCTGTGTAAATTTGAAAAACTATGCAGTCATTAGGGCATATGGTTATGTACTTAGTTGCGCCAGCCTAAAATCTGTTGCTAATTATTGTTTTATCTGTTTAATAGAAAAAAAGATGTTTAGGACCCTTAAATCTTTATATAAAAAAATTGTAAAAATTATTTGACTTTTACCTTATTGTTAATATTATTGCTGCTTTTAAAGAAAGCCTGACCTTTATATGAGAGGCGTCTCTATAGGGAGCCTCTGGGGCAAACACACGGAACACATCAGCAATGCAGCAGGCCACAAGGAGACGGACGTCTTTGTTGGTATGTTCCATGAAGAAATCAGTGGCCAGATGGAGGGCAAGTCCAGCGTACTGTTCATTGTCCTCCTGTCCCATGTCCTGGAACGCCCGCGCTATCAGCTGAAACATAAACAAACCTGGCTATAACTTGATAGAACTAAGTAATGTTTACATAATGCATACATATTGGACTAAAGGTGCAAAGGTTGTGGGTTCAAACCCGATTGGGTGCAAAGATTTGTCATGACCTTCACAGGTGCAAAGTACTCGTCCAACCTTGGAACTGTCGAAAGGGATCAATATAAGTTGTAGGAACTTGTTTCCCAATTGACTAGTAATTATTTATATATGCAGGGTTTTCCTTAAGAATCAGAGTAGAAGGCTAATGTTAAATCAGGGGGGTCTATGGGTCCTACATTTTTTAGTGATTTATTTCATTTTCTTTGAATTATTCCATTTTTTTTTTCAATTTGACAAATTTGAGCCAGCCAGGAAAGCATTTCAGTTGGTCAAAGCTGCTGCCAGCCACCTCTATAAGAAAATCATGTATATGCATATATATACAATTTTATCTGTTGGAAAATCTGGCATCAAGTTCTATAGTGATGTATACTGTTCTACAGTCTAAGTTTACTTTCAGAGTAAAACAGTGATCTGCTTCAGGTATGCTAAAGGTACTTGTGTTAGATATATTTGCAGTTCATCCTTACTTACTTTTAACCTCCGCACCAGTTCATCTTTCCCAAGTTCATCAGTGACCTCCTTGCACCCAGAGGGATATACTATCTTAACTGCCTTAGTCGTACCTCTAGCAATGACACTCATCTTCGCATCTGTAAAGAATAAAAAATGATTCTTATTGTCTTGCTTAACCTTTTCCTTTAATACATGGTTTATATTTTAAGACTGCTGTTGCTATTATCCTTTAAGTCAGAGTTTCCATGATATTGAAATGTCTGATGAATAATTCAAATGTGCATCTAATACAATACCTTCAAAGTTTGTGGGGGTTTTTTTTCTTTTAATATATGTAAGATATGCCATGAACAAAAAATGCGTCTTTATTTCATGACAATCTCCAACCTTTCACAACTTTATTGATGATGAAGACAGTCTAAAGAAAAAAAATGTGTGCAAAATAACAGGGCTCTCGATATCCATTTTTTAGTGCCGATATTCTGAACCATTCCCAAAGCCAAAAGGTATGTTTTTTCTCCCATTTCCAAGCAAAATTTTCCTTCAGATGAAAAATGTAAGAGCTCACAAAAATAACAAAATGGTCAAGAGGTAGATTGTTGTGCTGTATACCATTTGATTCCCCAGGGGTTTTCTTAAGTGGACTCCCGCTTGCCCGCACCAGGTTTAAAATCACTGCGGGCAAGTGATTTTTCAAAGAAGATAGCCCGGCAGGCAAGTTTATTTATGTTAAGGATATCTTCCATGTTTTTTTTTTATTATCTACAGTACATCAGGGGTAAAAATGCTTTCAAATTGTGTTTGATACATATCAACTTAAATTCACCTTAATATTACACGTATTTAGTTTTAAACATTAACAAACACCATCTAACTTAAAGATCGGGCAACCTGTTTTCACTGGGGGCTAGAAGATGTTCAAAGTCACTTGCCCCCTGGACAAGTGAAAAATCAAATCCTTAAGTAAACCCCTGTTCCCTTTTCAGTTTTATCCAATAAAGCTCATGAACAGGATTTATTTTGTACATTTTTATTAACATAATAAGTGTATGTGAGAAAAAATTGCCTAAAATTCCCCCTACAGGGGAAAAGGACTGGAAATTTCCACTCCTAGGTACTGTTCCCCCAAAATAGAGAGCCCTGTAAAATACTAGGATGAAAAGCATGTTTTGGAGGGGGCAAACATAACAAATTTCAACCAATTATGAAGCTAATAATTAACACTGCACGCTAATCTCAAGTTGACATTCATAGCAGAAGATCGATTTGCCCTACACTTTATGCAAACCTCTCTCTTGATATCTTGAAAAAGAAAAAAGACCCTAGCCAAAAGTATTTATGAAATATCATGGGAACTGTTTCTAGGGGGTTCAAAAATCAGGCATACAATTACTGAGAGGGCTCCATTTTTTCCGGTGGAAAGCAAAGCATATTTTCACAGGTTTTTTTCATTCTTTATCAGGTCTATTCATATGTGTTTCCCCCTGATAATATCTTTTAAATTTTCCCAAAAATGGATCTACTGTCTCTTTCACAGATCTAAAGGAAGTGGCCATAACCCCTAAATAAATTTTCCCCCAAAATGTAAAAATCATACACTTATCTTATACTCCAGGCCATTTCCCAAAAATCAGTAAAAAATGTTTAAGGTTGCTGCATTTTGAAAATATATTTGTTCATCTGTATAAAGCAGATGAATTTCAATACTGATAAAAAGGAAACACAATAATAATACAATTGTTTTTTTTAGTAATGTGTGTGTCCAAAAAAATAAACAAATTTTCATGATCTGTCTATATATAATTCAAAATATTCTTTACTGGAAGTCTATTCCCAGCTGTAACCAAAGTCAGATCCCCACCACAGTGACTTGTTTGCACCCAGCCAATATCACTGGATATTATGGGCGTCTTGTTTTTGTTTTTGACAAAATAATTCAAATCATTTTCATACTTTTAAAATCAACATACAGGAACTTGTAGCATTGCATATACAATACCATGCTGTTATCAATAAAAAAAAACTGTCATCATGACAATTATGCAGATAGGGAATTGTTTCACAGATTTTTTTCTCGTTTTTGACTGACCTACTAAGAGAATTTAATCTTTTAATATCAACATAAAAATAGTAAGAACAATTTGCAAACCAAAGTAGGCCAACACCAAACTGAAGCATGAGGGGTATGTTTGTAATACGACAATGTTTCTCTCTTTGTCATAATCTAGATATGTATATTTCGCATAAATCAAGTAAACACAAAGACCGAAAATAAATTTCGCAAAACAAAATGGGGCACACTAACACAAATAAAAGGTCATTAAACCTGACGTGAATATGGTATACATGAGGTAAGTATAAAAGATAGTATAACGAATCTTGAATTTATACCATTTAGATGTTGCTATGATACATAATATTTGCTTATTTTAACTTTAAATTATGGATTTTTCTTCTTTGACACAGGAAACGGCGCGAACCGACATACTCCGGCTGATAAATGATATTTGTAACGGCGATTATGATTGGACAATTCTATAAACCCGAAGTGTGGGCTAATGAAAATACGAATAACATTTAGGATATCACAGTCGTCATAATGCAACATTTTAAAATGACTTTTGTACACCGTCTTTGTCATCATAATCATCAATCGCTTTCATTTCAGGTCATATTATTATCTGAATTAAAAACCGATAGAGCATTTATGGAGGAGATGGTGGATAAGAATATTCCATATCAATTAAATTAAGCCAAATAAAATTAAGATTTTTGCTTGCACTGTATTTTTCAAGTTATGAGTTTACTCAACAGAAACAGTATTTACACATAAGTGAGTGAATTGAAAAATTGCAAAGAAAAAAAAAAGATATCCCCAAGGCTTATATTCCAATTTGGCAAAATCAAAATGACCAGTTTTAAAACAATTTTACAAATCGATTAGTGAAGAAATCCAATTAATTAAGGTTGCAGATCGAACTGCCACAATGATTATATTTGTATTGATTATGGGGACGCTGATTTAAAGCTATTTTCATAGCCATTGTTATTTCTTATATACCACCAGCTTTAAATAAAATTTTGTATTTTGTCTGCCTATAACAGTTTCAAGGGAAATGGTTGTTCAATGCTGTGACCAATATTTAAGACAATATCAGCCACAATTGATTTCGTCTTACTTACACTGTACACTTACTTACACTTATACCTTTCAAAACTTTCGAACTGATATATGGGGACATAACACCATATCACTTACAGTAAACCTGCCTCAAATATCACAATCTTTAACAGATATAATTTTTTGAAAGATGAAATACTTGTCTCTCAGACATATGCAGTCACACAAAACCCTTGAGGTTTTTAGGTGAACTCACCTAAAATATTTTATTTCCGACACATTTCATTTGTCATTATGGTATAGCTATTTATACTGACCAGGGATTCTATATAACATATATTGAATTCCTGTACCGACCTAAGTTACTTAAATATTTTGTAAAACTCAGCAAGTGTATACATTTGTTCATCACTTTAACTCTTAACGAGAAGTGTTTGGTGACTCGAATACATATAAAGTTAGCTGCTATCAGTGACTAATTTGTTGTTAAGTATAGCATAAAATGACATAATTGAGTGGTCGAGGGTCAACAAATCTGTTGACACTTCAGGTAAGTAAAGTAGTGTGCAGCATGTATACGACTGAGAATACACGGTAATACACCATGCCTTTAATAAAGGGAAAGAAATCTGAATAAGAAATTTTCATTGAAAGCATAGTTATTTCCCTTAGACCATATTGGGTGCATATCAATAGTTAATTCACAATGCAGCACAGTGTGTGAATAAATCGGTGATATCATATTGCTGAAGGCGGCGGGGGATATCAGGCCCGGATCCAGAATTTTTCCGCTGGGGGGCCAAAATCTGAATGTGATATGAGTGCTAGGGGGTCCGGGGGCATGCTCCCCCGGAAAAATATGTTTTTAGTGTGACGGAAATGTATTCTGAAGGGTATCTGGGGATAAAAATGAAGGTGTTTTTTTTTCTTTTTTTTTTAAACTTGAAGACCATGGATCCAATGCCTAGGTTCCATTGGAATTTCTCCCGATGGCTTCAGATGTTTGAGCCAAAAAGACGCGGCAGTCTCATGAAAAGCTTCGGGACTGGTCCGTTGAAACGTTCACTGATATTTCGGCTATGGTACAATGGCCTTATATTAACGGGAATGGCTCCCGATGCCCGGAAAATTTCTCCGATGATTGGGGAAGGTGCCCCGGAGCTTCACCGAATTTGAAACATCATCGGGGGAATATCCCCGTAGATTAGGGAATGTATGGTTGTATCGAACCACCCTAGGTGGCTCGGGGAAGATTGTGGATATTGTGAGAATTTGGTGATGAAATTAACAGACAAAATCAAGGGTATACTTTTGGGGGTTTATGAGGATGCCCCCAGCAATGTCCCATGGCTTATTTGACCGTCTCAGTCTAAGGGTGACCAAAAAGGCAACACATTTTAGAGTGCGCTTGCCGATTGTTTTGCGAATATTCTGAGATTCTATCACAAGTTCTGGAATGTGTCACAGAAAGGTCGCCGAACCTTCCAGACATCACCGAAGCCTAGGGGATTACTCGGAGGAAAAAATATTTCGCGGAAACTCCGTAAATTCTTCCCAGGAGCTTCCGGGAATCTATGCATATATTTCTCCGGCCTGTTTTCCATGATAAAACTTCAAGAAAATATAAGGAAAGTTTTCAATTTAAGCAATGAAGTTCTCCTGAGGCCTCCCGATAACTCTACGTGGCTCGCGACGCTTTCGAAGCTTCTGCGGGATACAGGGAAACCTGTTCCCGACGCCTCCCGAGGCTCATCAATTTCCATCGGAAGTACATCCACGAGGCAAAAAAAAAATGTCAAGTGGGACTGAGCCTTGAGTGATATAATTTTATATTTTACCTTCGCAAAGCCATGTTATTGAAAAACTATTTTGCATTAGTATTTGACTACAGTTGTATTAAATTTTTTTTGGTCAAATATGTGGAAGGGAATACCGGGTATATACTGTATTAGGTTCGAACTTGGTAATCTTGACTAATTGTCGATCTGGAAGCAGCATCAGGCACACGTTTTAGGGTCGGACGGTTGCAGAAGGTTTGGACCCCTTCTGCATGTCGATTTTTTGTACATTTTTTTTCTTCTAAATGTTAAATCATTGACAAAACAAAACAAAAAAATTAGTAATAAAAGCTGTTGATATTAAAAATAAAATCTTTAATATCCGGTTTATTTCGCGCATAAATTGTGTTTTCTGTGCATTAGTATTTCGTATGGCAGATTGAATTTTTCAAATTCTTTCATTTCTTATTCATATTTTTATAAATTTAAAATACACCAGGGTATCTGTATTAAGATATCATGAATACATATACATGTAGATCATTGTATTCGTAAATATTAAAAAATCGGCCTACTGTTTGTATTTATTCCTTTCAGGAACAATATTTAGAGGAGTTAGTATCATAAAAAATAATACTTAAAATACATAAAAAATAATACTTAAGAATAGTAAAGCTGATGACATTTAGAAACACAACCTATTTCTGATTAAGTTTAATTTGCAAGGCTAGCGGTTGGTAAGCATCTACGTATACTCTGCAGAATACTAAGATTTTTTTTTTTTTTTTTTTTGCTACAGCAATTTGGTATTCGCCTATTTTTCCCACTTGTAAGATCGCTCGGCAGACGACACGTAAATGTCTCTCAATCAGTGAACGTGTCATTGAATTTGCTTACATTAGCAGTACACTAAACACATGCTTATCACACAGTCATGGACGACACCTACACAGCAGGGGGCCATAAGACAATAGGAGTCTGGCTGGTCAGGTGGTTACGCGGGTGGTTCAGTATGGGGGCCCACGATGGGGATTTCCTCTAGACAAGACTACTATAATGTAATCAAAGGATTTTATAGCCTAGAAAAATGTATGACCAGGGCAGCTGGAGGGCCAAGGCCCCCCGCTGGATCTGGGCCTGGATATGGTAATAGTCTCCGTCTGTCCGTTCGTCTGTCAGTCCGTCGTTCCATCCCACATTTTTGTCCGGAGCATAACTCAAAAAGTATTTGAAGTATCAGCTTGATACTTCATAGGTGGATAGATCTCATTGAGGAGTGCAGTGCACAAGAATGATAACTCTACCTTTCATAATTTTTGAGTTATTGCCCTTTGTTATTTTTCAGGTTTAATTTATGTCCAGAGTATATCTCAAAAAGTATATGAGGTATCAACTTGATACTTCATAGGTGAATAGATCTCATTGAGGAGGAGTGCAGTGCACAAGAATGATAACTCTACCTTTCATAATTTTAAGTTATTGTCCTTTGTTATTTTTCAGACTTATTTTTGTCCAGAGCATAAGTCAAAAAGTATTTTAGATATTAACATGATCCTTCATAGGCAGGTAGATCTCAGTGGGGAGAAATGCAGTGCACAAGAAAGTTAACTCTACCTTTCAGAATTTTTGAGTTATAATATTGCCTTGTTATTTTCAGGCTTAATTTTTTGTGCGGAGCAATTAGTAAAAAAGTATTTGAGATATCATCTTGAAACTTCATAGGTGGAAATATCTATAGGGGAGAAGTGTAGTGTACAAGAATGGTAACTCTACCTTTCATAACTTTTGAGTTATAGCTCTTTGTTATTTTTCAGACTTAATTTTTGTCCGGAGCATAACTCGAAAAAGTATTTGAGATATCAACTTGAAACTTCATAATTGGATAGATCTCATTTAGGAGGAGTGCAGTGCATAACAAGAGCTGTCCATAAGACAGCGCGCTCGACTTTTCTCAGTTGCTAAGACACAGTTTTATGGATTTTAATAGTATGGTACATATCAATGATGATATGTTCTAGTTATAGTAGAAATTATTCTATCACCTCCAATAAACAAATATGACATTTTTAATTGGTGAAATTAGCAAGCAGAATCAATTTGAGAATGTGGTGTGCTGATCCGCCAACTCCAGGGTTATGGGCCTTGTTAATAAGGCAGAGGTAGTGATGGTGAATATGTACTTGAAGTTTCAGTTGAATACCTTAGATAGTATTGAAGATATACAACTTTGTAAAAACTTTAACCTTGATTTTGGCTGTTTTGTAAGTATGAAAGGGGCATAACTCCAAAAATAGGATAGCCAGGGTTGTGGGCCTTAGAAGTAAGGTAGAAGTGATGGTGGTGAATAAGTATTTTAAGTTTGGGTGGAATACCTTTGATAGTATTTAAGTTATTGATGTTTGAAAAAAACTTTAACCTTGTGTTGCAACGCCGACGCCGACGCCGACGCCCGAGTGACAGTATAGGCTCTCATTTTCTTCGAAAAGTCGAGCTAAAAATGATAGCTCTACCTTCATAATTTTTTAGTTATTGCCCTTTGTTATTTTTCAGGCTTAATTTTTGTACACATTGACCTTAACATATTACCTGTAGACCTCAAAATAGGGGAATTAGTTGGTCTTCACATGGGTTTCATATCTATAATATCACTTCAAACATCAGACTTCATTACCAAACATTTTCTTTAAAAATGAAATATTCTACTCTCCAACACATCTTCTAATGAGCAAGTTCGGCGGGGGATGGCCATGTCAACATGGCTCTTGTTTTGTTATTAGAGCAGTAGTGGTTAACAAGATCTTTTACTTAAAACAGAAAGGCATTGAAAAATAAAAGACTCCGGCCCCCACCCTTTCAAGGTAAAGGGTAAAGTCTATGAAAAATATGAGAACCACATGCAGAAAAATGTCAATTCTTGTCTGTTTTTTTTTTAATTATATTATTATTACTAAAAGGGAGATAAATTGGGTCAATTTTTTGTTCTTGAATTAAGTTCAAATATATCAAAGTATCACTTTACAAGACTTCTTTTTAATAATCGTATTAATGAACAAGTTATGGCAGATTTTCCGGACACTTTTCGAACACCCTCGCACTTACATTGTGTTAATAATGCATACCATTGAATGCATGTTTAATATACGATATATATACACACCTATATTGATTTAATGAAGAAACCAGTTAGCGGCATAATAGTTTTTTGTTGTTGTTGTTGTCGCATGGCTATTAAAATATTCTTTTTACAACATATAAGTAGAAATTACTACGTGTTTTTATTTTTATGCTTCCGCCCCCCGGGCCCCTCTAAATCTTCCCTTGTATGCAGATTTTCCAGAGGGAAATAAACAATAAAAAATTAAACTCGCTCTCGACCAATATTTTGGCAAATCTTGCTTTTCAAAAAGAAAAAAAAACATAATTTTTTGAGCCGATACATAATAAACATTTTTTACAGTCGCCATATTTTGTTTTATTTAGGAATTTTAATTTGCAGTTCACCATAATGTTTAACTTTAGTCTCAGTAAAGAGTTGCAAAGTGCATTCTATTACATGTGCCAGTTCTGTTTTGCCAATTTCGCATTCCGTTTAATTGCATTTAAACAAACATAATCAGACTGAATCTACAAGCCTGCATGCTCCTCAAATGTTTCCTAACCCTGCCTTTAAATGGCGCTGTGCTAAAGAGAAACTCATACATACTTTTACTGAAAGTATGGCAAATCAAAACAAACGAGAGCTGTCAAAGGACAACACGCTCAAATATCAGAAATGCTTGTTAATTGGTAAATCAAATGAAATCAATTTCAAATCTTGCCTTTCACAAATCCATATTTAAAATAATAGTCAAAAATTATCTACTTGATAGTCTGGTATCTCTAAATAGGTTTATGAAGTCTTAAATCAATCCCATGCTGAGTTTAACTGAGGCATAAGCATAATAATACTGCACATGCAAAAATTTAACAAATATATCTAAGTTAGAAAAGGGCCATAATTAAATTCAGTCAAGTGTTAATCTCCTTGGTTATTTAGTGCCCCTGAACACACTAATAAATCAAGTAAATACCATAAATGATATCTTGCTTGGATATAAGCTGGATAATAGCTAGCTTGTATGCAATTATTAACCAAATTTTTTATTGCATGCAAAGTTTTTAAAGTTAAAAAGGGGCCTGAATTTGCATTAAATTCAGTCAAGAGTTATCTACCTTGGTTGTCTGATGCCCCTTAAGATATTTATAAATTTTCAAGTCAATACCATGATTTGTTAATGAGATATAGGCATGATAGTAATTGCATGCATAGATCAGTTTACTTGCAGGCTGATCTGGTTTTATACTGATTGCATTAGCAGTTTGCTGGCAGATTGATCTTTGTAGTATCTGGTTGCAGAAATCAAGGACAATTGTATAAAATCAGATCAGCCTGCAGATTAACTGACCAGTGCAACCAGCATATAACAAGTTTTACTTGCAGGTTGCAGGCTGATCTCTGTTTATACTGGCTGTATAAGAATTAGTTTACCTGCTGGCTAATCTAGGTTTTTACTGATTGCATAGATGTGAGTTTACTTGTAAACTAACATGGATTTATACTTATTGTATGGACATCCGTACACTTGCAGGTTGATCTGGGTTTATAGTAACTCCTAATATGGACTGAGTATATTAATATATATTTTTAAAGAAGCTCTCAAAAATGTTAAAGATGTGACAGTTATGCACACTCCCAAATATACTACTTAAAGTTTGCTGAGCACCAGTATTATTAAATCAGCCATAAACAGACTTGACTGAGAGAGATTTTAGCAAAGTTTGATCAATATTTCTTGATAACAAGATAAGGATGCTAGAGTATAAACAGATAGAAAACTAATATATATATAGTTGACAATGCAAGGGTCATTACTCCAATCCTAATGGTACAACATTAAATACAACCAATCTTGAATGTGAGAAATTATGACTATTAAC
Source organism: Solen grandis (assembly GCA_021229015.1). Lineage (NCBI taxonomy): Eukaryota > Metazoa > Mollusca > Bivalvia > Adapedonta > Solenidae > Solen > Solen grandis. The sequence continues at coordinate 21,913,091 of CM037780.1, read as the reverse complement.
TAGTGTCACCAACTTTGATCAAGGCTGCTTAGAAAAACGGATCCTAGGTGTACATAAAATGAAGTCTGGCATACCTGAAAATGTAAGGGCTATAACTCCTGACCTAATGGTCAGAAATACGAGATGCCATACCATAAATAACCCACTTTCACTGGGCCACAATGTCTATTATTTAACCCTTTCCCTCATATAGACTCATTTTGACGCACTCAATAGGTACCACATAAAGCCTGATCTGCAGAAAACCACAGTTAAACCTTACCAAATTTAATTATAAAGTCCTCATTTCCAGACCACTGAGGAGCAGGGAACAGCATAAAACCTGATCAGCCTGCGAGTAACTCGCAGGCTGATCAGGTTTTATGCTGTTTGCATAGGTCTTTTCATGTTGTCCTCTATGAGGGAAAGTGTTAATGTAATGGCAATGAAAGAAAGATATGTATAAAACAGCAAAGAGTATAAATTTTAATTCTTAACATGTCAAACAAAGCTAGTACCCTAAATGTAACTATAAAGTCCAACATAAACTCTAAAACAACCAAAATAAAGACTGATATGTATGTCATCTATCACAATGGAAGCAAAACAACAGTTTAAAAAATAAAAATGACCAAAACAGTCACTAGTCAACTAACAATAACCTGTAAATTAAGCACATGGAATTAAAGTTATTATGAAAATATAGTTAAATAAAGTATTCAATATATACAGGGTCAAAGATTTATGCCTTGTTTGAATATACTTTCTTAACTTTAGATGAACATGGCATCATATTAATCAATTTTGATTGATCATTTGATTGATCAATTTTCTTATACATTTCTTAAATATTGAGCAAAAATTAACAAAAAGCAAAATAAGACACAAAACGAAATGAAAATTTGAATTTTTTCAAATTGTATTTTCAGATATAATCCCTGCAACACAGCCTGGATTAAACAATATATATATATATTTTTTTTTTTGCAAAAGAAATATAATGGGTCAACACACGATTCTTAGAAGCTTACACTTTACAAAGAAAATGGGGAGTATACTGTTTTCAGTTTTAAGTGTTTTAAGAATAAATCAAAACACATGATCAAGATTTGATCCTAAAATTTGCCCACAGATGAAGACTTTATAAGCTTGTAAGAAGAATATATTTGTTTGAGGTAATTCAAGTGTTACTAATATTTATTTATTTAAACACAAATTGTTTATGCTGAATCAGAATCAAAATGAAGTTATATACGCTGTATTCTCAAAAAGAAATTTACATACACAAATTTCAATATGGTCAAAGAAAATCCTACAAAAAGGCGCAAATTTACAAATAGTTCCTAAAATAAAAATTTATCTTCTTGGACAGAAATTTAAATGTAAAAGTAAGGACTCTCTAGATGGTTTTGTTTTAAAATCATTTCTTTTTATGTTGATTGGAAACAAATTCAACATCTTATACAAAGAGATTTCCTGTGTTGGAACATAGTTTGTGACTGTGAAATTATGAAAAAATTCTTGTCCCAAAATAGGACTTGAATCTACAACCAATGGATCAGTAACCACAGTCACATCTCTTCTGCTGGGCCATGGTTCACTTGAATCAAAGTACCATAATAACCTGGACTCCCTTGTATCCAACTACTGTCTCTTCCGATGCTGTATCTTCACAAGAAAACAAGACCCACATGTGGAAAATCCTTGACGGCAAGGTCTAAAATGTGGCCATAATAATTAGAAAATGATTGCTAGCCATTACAATAAAAGAAGAAGATGAAATAAAATATTGTCAGACCTTATGATGCTGATCATAATGAATTCCCTACTTTATTTCAACTGAATAACAAAAATCAAAAGCCTTATCAAAGACAGATTTCACATATCAAAGTCAGAATACTGCAATCTCCTTTACAAAATGTTTATTTTTTATTTATTTTTTTATTTGAATTTTGGAAATAAAGATTACCATAACAATTCATACAAAAGAAATTACAAATTCACTAGTATGAAATTATTATTCTAACACAATTCACATCTTTCTCTCTATACAGAAAGAAGGAATATAAATATAAAAAAGAGGTAAAGAAAATTAAAAAGGTGCTGGTAAAGAATGCAATCTCAACATATATAAAATTAATGTGTTGTTCTTTATTCATTATTGTCATTTGTATATCTAGGGAGAACTGAATAAAGAAGTGATAAGGCTTGTAGGTTCCTCGTTTCAAGAAAAATAGTATGGATGAATAATGACAAATATTGGGATAGAATCAAAATTATTATCATCTTTCAGTGTTTTGTTGTGTATTTAACCATTGGTTCAGGTGCAAATAATTATATCACTCTGGCTTTGCCCTTGTGATATAATACATGTAATATGCATCTGAACTCGAAACTGTGGTTAAATTTACAATGTAGATCAAAACACAGAGATTGATTATTTCTTAAATAAATAACAAAAAGTCATGCATATTTTTGGTTTCAAATAATTGAGATTCTATAATTATAACACCAGTAGTTTTAAACAAGCAATAAAAATTTCACTTAATTTTAAACAATCATATAAAGATTATATTCAAAGTAGTAACAATTTGACTTAGAAGTGCAAGAACACAAGTCAGAATTTAAAACATTCACACAAAAAAAAATTAATACAATAACTATACTTAAAATTACTTAATCTAAAATTCAAACACAGTTGAAAATACTGTAAATATAACACTCCATCATCTGAGGGTTTTAACACAAATTATTGAAAATACAAAATACAATATGTAAAAGAAAAACAAATACCGGTTACGTTCATAAAAACAAACAAGAGGGCCATGATGGCCCTAAATCGCTCACCTGAGAACCACTGTTCTAAGGGAGCAATATTGGCAGAGGGTTACCCTTAGAACATCTGTGCCAAAACATTTTAAATCTGGCCAGTAGTTTTGGAGCAGATGTCTTTTTAAGTTTTCACTATATACATTTAAGGTAAATTAGCCCCGCCGTGTTTTTTTATGGATCGGAATAATTTTAGTAACTTACGTAGGTGGTTACCCAAGTAACATCTGTACTAAAACATTTTAAAATCTGGCCAGTAGTTTGAAAAGAAGATGATTTTTAAAGTTTTCATAATTTTTTACTTTCCCTTGCCATGGCAACCAGAGTTCTACATGGATGAAGTTTATTTTAGCAACTTTTGTGAAGGCTCACCCAAGAATCATCCCTGCCAAGTTTTATCGAATTCTGTCCAGTGGTTTCAGAAAAGATGTTGTTTAAAGATTTCACTATGTACATATAAGGCAAATTAGCCCTGCCCCTGGCAGCCATTTTTTTTATGGATCAGAATAATTTTAGCAATCTTGGTAGAGGGTTATCCAAGGAACATCTGTACTAAAACGTTTTGAAATCTGGCCAGTAGTTCTGAAGGAGAAGATTTATAAAGTTTTCATATTTTTTTCTTTCCATTGCCATGGCAACAAGGGTTCTATATAGATGAAGTTTATTTTAGCAGCTTTCGTAAAGGTACACCCAAGGATCATCCCAGCCAAGATCAATCAAATTCTGTCCAGTGGTTAAAGAGATGTCGTTTAAATTTTTCACTGTATACATATGAGGCAAGTTAGCCCCGCCCATGGTGACCATGTTTTTTTAAAGGATCAGAATAATTTTAGCAATCTTGGTAGATGTTTACCCAAGGAACATCTGTACCAAAACATTTTTAAATCTGGCCAATAGTTTTGAAGGAGATGATTTTTAAAGTTTTCATATTTTTTTCTTTCCGTTGCCATGGCAACCAGGGTTCTATATGGATCAAGTTTATTTTAGCAACTTTTGTAAAGGTACGCCCAAGGATCATCCCTGCCAAGTTTAATCAAATTCTGTCCGGCGGTTTCAGAGATGTCGTTTAAAGTAAACGACAGACAACGGACACGGGTGATCACAAAAGCTCACCTTAAGCAAGTTGTGCTCACATGAGCTAAAGATTGGACGGATTACGAATCATGAGTTATGGTTAGTCTTACATTTACTGGCCCGTTGTGAAAAACATTGATGAATTTATATCAATTGGGCACTAAATGTAACAAAAAAGTTGGATTTCCTTACAAGATGCCTAAAAAGCTAGTTCTGTGGCAAGGAAAATCAACAACTATATATTATCCTTCCAAAATACATTTTTGCCATCAAGATCATGTGTATATGCATCATCGTAGAACTCAGTAGCAAATTATACATCGATTAAGAGCTGCATAATGAAAAAGAAAACTCAAAATAAAATTTTGAAACATGTTATAACATAAAAGTTATTATTATGCATTTTCAGTAGACATATCAATCATCTTTAATTAAAATTTAACTAAAGAGACATTATGAATTTACAAGCAAATTCATAAAACCAGATCAGCCTGCGAGTAACTCGCAGGCTGATCAGGTTTTATGCTGTTCGCTGCTCCTAAGTGGTCTGGAAATGAGGATTTGGTAATTGAATTTGGTAAGGTTTAGCTGTGGTTTTCTGCAGATCAGGCTTTATGTGATACCTATTGAGGGCGTCAAAATGAGTCTATATGAGGGAAAGGGTTAATACACATATATAACTGGACCTTATTACTAATGTAACTAATGATATACTCAAACATAATTATCTCCCCCTGGAAATTCATCTTCCTGATTGTGTGAAATTTCCTTGAAATCCATCAAGCTGTTTAGGAGGAGCTGCTCATATGAGATCAGCGGATAGATGGACGGATTAATTCCTATTTACGTCCCACCAGGCCAGGAGTTCTTGGAAATGGACAGTTTTTTATTTACACTATTTTAATGCCTTAACTCCAATTATGGGTGCAAGATTCTATAGAAATATGAGTATAATATTTGATGTTCTGTTCAACTTGAGTATTTTTGAGAACATTGTTGTCAAAACATTGTTTAACAAAAGTATTTTAAGAGTGTATTTTAACTGTTAGAACAAAGTAAACAGTAAATTACTTAGCACACCAGTAATTTATGTTAAGTATTATAACTACATGTAATGATACCAATACAAATATAGTATACTAGTACAAGGTTTTGCTCAGGGTTGAATTTGACCTTGACTCTGAGGTACATTACATCATGAGGGTATTCTTCAATTCTTGAGTATTATAATATTTCAAACAAGTGGATGAAGAATATCTTGATGTTTCTCTTTTCAAAAAAAAATGCAACTCCCCCCCTCTCTCAAAATATGGTATTAAACCCCTGCAACAGCTACAAAGAAATTAAGCTTGACTTACTCTCCAAGTGATGATTATTAATGTTGATTTGGAGTTAACCAACTCCCCAACATTATTTTATAATTAAATCATATACAGTCCATTTTACATAGCTCAGAATGCAATTTTCTTCTTGGCAATAATAATGGTCCCAGTATAAGTCTGTACTATACTTCTCCTAAAAAAATTGCAATTGCAATAACTCATTTTGAAATAGTTCTGAAAATTGCATCAATTCAAAACCAAACTTTGACAGGATTGTTCAGATGCTGCTATTCTCATCACAGTGTATGTGTTGTTTATATATTTTTGAATATTTGCTTTTGAATAAAAAATAAAGATCAATACATGTGATATATTGTAGTATTAATCATTTGATATCTGTCATTTGAATTATAACAGCGTATATTTATTATAAGCACACAAAAGCACTAAGCAAAATCCAGTAATTCTGGTGACATATTTACTGAAATATTTCCTTCAGTCTAGAAGCTGTTTAAATGATTGTACAGGGTGTCCCATAATATCTGATACCATTACAAAATGCTTTAACTTTTTTGTTTGAAAACATATCTTCATGATTAAAACACCAAAATGCACAGGAGGGTTTAAAATTTTATCTGATTGAAAAGTACGGGAATGACGTCGACGTCGCTTAACAGGAAATGACGTCATTTATAATAACAAGATTATTCAAAATGGCGTCGTCACAAGCACTTGCTGCAGAAGTTGTCAAACTATATTATTCAACTTCATCGCCTGTAACAGTGATACGGGAAATGGCAAAACGTTACCCTGACCAAGAACGACTAAACAAATTGCAAATAAGAAGAATTGTCACCCGATTTGAACAAACAGGATCGGTAGCGGATAAGCGCCACACTAATCCGGGGCGACCAAAATCTGTCAGAAGTGAGGAAATATCGTTCAGGTCCGCGCCGCTGTAGAAGAGACACCTCAGAGGTCTGTTAGAAAAATACTAGGTGACATTAGTAATCAGGTAAGTCGTACTTCAGCGCATAGAATACTACGATATGATTTAAAACTCACACCATACACATTGTCCGTCAGACAACATCTTAAAGACAGTGACATTGAAAGTCGTCTTCGCTTTGCCCACTGGATGAATGAAAATGAAAATATTGCTGATATTCTGTGGTTTTCTGATGAAGCCCACTTTTACTTAAATGCCCAGTTAAACAAAAAGAACTGCCGTTATTGGAGTACAGAAAAACCTGACTTTTATCTTGAAAAGACATTACACAGTGAAAAAGTTACAGTATGGGCCGCTTTGAGTGCAAACGGGATAATCGGACCTTTCTTTTTTGAAGATGAAAATGGCGACGTGGAAACCATCAATAGCGTTCGGTATTTGGATCTCTTAAAGTGGAAGTTCTTACCAGCTCTTCGTCGAAAAGGGATATCTATACCTGACATGCGGTTCCAGCAAGATGGTGCGACTCCCCATACTGCGGTTATTTTCACAGACTGGCTCCACAAGACTTTCGTGGATAAATTAATCTCTTTCAGAACAAATAATGAGTGGCCACCACATTCACCAGATTTAAGTCCATTGGACTTCCTTCTTTGGGGACATTTAAAAGACAGAGTCTATAAACCTTCTCCAAAGACCCTTGATGAACTCAAGACAAACATCAGACGTGAAATCAATCAAATCGATGTGGAAATGTGCCGATCAGTTGTGAGAAATTTCAAGAAAAGACTGAACGCCGTAATTGCTCAAAATGGACGTCATGTCGAACATGTGCTATAATTTTGGAACTAGATGTGGGTGTTCCTCGGAACACTTGTGTCGCCTGCATTTAAGCATGTTTGATGAAAGAATTGACTAGAAAATCGATCTTTTGACAAATTATTGATAAAGCATAATCTATTTTGTGAGGTACAAAATAACACCAAATCACACACACACACACACACATATATTTTTTTTTGGGGGGGGGGGGGGGGGGGGGGGGGGGGGGGGGAATAAAATATTCAAACAGTGCAATATGTAATAATTTTCCCGAGCACTTTCGACTATACAGTCTTCATCAGAGGAGTGTCAGAATGACTATGAATTCAAAACATTAACTGTAAGAAAAATTATGACGTCATTAAGCACTTATGACGTTAATTATATATATGTTGCAAGTTTGTAGTCATCATTATTGAGTTATCATTCTTGTGTACTGCACTCAGACCAATGAGATCTATCTACTATAAATGTTTAAGGCAACACTTCAAATACTTTACAAGTTATGCACCACACAAGAAAAAAAAAAAAAAAATGCACTCGATGAGATCTTTCCACCTGTGAGGTTTCAAGGTGATACCTCAAATACTTTTTGAGTTATGGTCCGGACAAAAATAAAATCTCAGAATCAACAAAGGGTAATAACTCAGAAAATACGAAAGTCAGAGTTATCATTCTTGTGCACTGCACTCCACCTCAATGTGATCTATCCATGTTTTAAGTTTCAAGGTGATACCTCAAATACTTTTTGAGTTATGGTCCGGACAAAAATAAAATCTCAGAATCAACAAAGGGTAATAACTCAGAAAATACGAAAGTCAGAGTTATCATTCTTGTGCACTGCACTCCACCTCAATGTGATCTATCCATGTTTTAAGTTTCAAGGTGATAACTCAAATACTTTTCGAGTTATGCTCCGGACAAGAAAGTGTGACGCCGACGACGCCGACGACGACGACGCCGACGACGACGACGACGACGACGGACAAAGTGATCCCTATGTGTCTGCCATGCTATGCAGGCGACACAACAATGAAATAGACATGTAAGTGTCACTTATATTTACAAATATTGGTGGTAAATAAAATTTTATTTTAGACAGAAAACAACCATATATTTTATTAAATTGTGGTTAAACATACAGAAAAGTTATAGCTGTTTGTAATGGTATCAGATATTATGGGACACCCTGAAATGGACTGAAGTAATGCCCAGCTGATTACAGGGTAGGGGAAGTCCCAGGGAACCTTAGCACCAAAGCAGAACTACCAACCTACTAGAAATCTTTCTCACATGAAAACTAAGTGGGAGTAAGTCTGGACTAAAACCATTAGCCTGGAAATGTCCTCATAGGCAGATCAGGTTTTACAATAATCACATAAGCTGTTTACTTTTATAGATAACTCTATGGTGGAAAAGAGTTAAAATGGGTTTATTCTAGTGCCTGTATCCAGCGGAGAGAAAGGGTTGACTTTAGCCCACATCAAGGCCTCGTTTGGAGAGACTGCAGACTTGCCATCCTCCAAAAACCATGCTAACCCCTGGAAAAGAAAAAGTTCAATACATTAAAGTACAGTCAAGGCTGTCTTAGCAACAGTCTGTTTTTAGCGGTCTATCTTATCCCATCTTAGAATTTCCTCCCTATGCATTTAACTATATAATGAGACAGTTAAAAGCAACCCCCTGCCTGATTTGATCAATGACTGTGAATGCTTGAATCCAAACTGGCCTTGGTTTTATAGTGAGACTGTTGTTAGCGACAGTAGTTTATCACACCTATGGGACGTTATCGACCTTCATGATAGTTCTAGGAAAATCTATCAAAGCGGAACAACTAAAAAATCGCATTAGGTAGAGTTATGGTTCTTGTGCACTGCACTCCGGGTCACTGCAAGAACATACATACCAGGTATCAAGTCATTCAAACTTATGGTGACAAAGTTATGATCCGGACAAGCAGATGGGGATGCCGCCGCAGCCGACAAAAGTAACCCCTATATGTCGCCCGACTCTAGTCAGTTGACACAAAAAAATAATAATAGTCAAAAATGATATACCTTGATAGTCTGATACCCCTTAATATTTTTATGAAGTATAAAATCAATCCCATTCCTAGTTACTGAGACATAAGCATACCGGTAATAACACTGCATACAAAACTGTAACCAAATATCCAAGTTAGAAGACGGCCATAGTTTGCTATAAAATTCAGTCCAAAAGTTCCTCCTTGGTTTTCTGATGCCCTTGAATACACTCCTTAACTTTCAAGTCAATTCCATGGATAGTAGCTTGAATGCAAAAATTTAACCAAAATTCTAAGTTTAAAGAGGACCATAATTTTTAAAATCATCATGTTATCTTCCATTATAGTATGATACCCCTAAACATAATAAAGATGTTTCAAATCAATTGCATGCCTGGATATTGAGATATAAGCATGAGAGTATCTTGCATGCAAAACTTTAACCAAAATTTCTAAGTTAAAAAGGGCCTGAATTTGTAATATATTCCATCAAGAGTTATCTACCTTGGTTGTCTGATGCCTCTAAACATATCATAAACTTTCAAGTCAATACCATGAATGGTTATTGAGATACAAATTGATAGTAGCTTGCATGCAAAACCAAATTTTCTATTGCATGCCAAACTTTAACAAAATTTTCTAAGTTAAAAAGGGGCCATAATTTATATTAAATTCAGTCAAGAGTTATCTACCTTGGTTGTCTGATGCCCCTGAACATATTTATAAACTTTCAAGTCATTACCATGAATGGTTATTGAGATATAAGGTTGATAGTAACTACAATAGCTCTCATATTCTTTGAATAGTCAAGCTAAAAAAGGGTTTCCGTTCTTACTCGGATTCTCTCGCCTGTAAGACAGGACAGTCGAATATCGGAGTGGGAGGGGAGATGTGAACTGGATATACAGTCTGGTCCCATCCACACAGACTGTCTCTCTCTCCCAGCCTTCGTCAGGAGCTGCTGGTAAGCTGCTTGAAACTCAGATGGAAGATCATGGAGATCAACTGACCTGGAAAAAAAACATCCAGAATAAAAGTCTACATTATTTTCATTACTTTCAGAAGTGTACATCAACTGTGGAAATCCTTTATTTTGTTTAAAATATTTCATATTTTCTAAACAGGATAAATGTACAGTGCAGCTCTATAATAAGGTCATAGTCTAGAACCTTTTGGGGGAAATTTAAAATTAATTAATTAAAACAAGATGTAAAACATACCCAAGTAAAGTCATATATAGACTTCATATAGTAATGAAAAAATGTTCAAGACCAAGAAAAATTATTAAAAAATTTAAGGGAGATAATTAAAAAAAGAACAAGACAGAGTTCTGTTTTGTAATCATTATATTTGTGCTACTCACTGTCTATTTATTTTTCATGTTTCAAATCAATACTTAATGAGCAATGTTCTGGCCAAAAATGGTTGTAAAATAAAATAAAGGGAGATAATACAAAAATTGGATCAGGCAGAGTTATGGTTCTAAGTAACTGCAAGCCCCACCTTATTATAGCACAGCTTTCATATTATGTTTTCAGGTTTCAAGTCCTTACCTTGTTTTATTTATGAGTTAAGCTCCCAACAAAAATTAATTTAAAAAAAAAAGGAGATAATAAAAAAAAATACTTGGTAGAATTATGGTTCTTGGTCACTGCATTTTTCCTAGTTGTCATCTACTTATATATAAAGTTTCAAGTCAAAAACTTGCATAGTTTCAAGTATATAGTAAAAAAGTTATTATCTGGACAGAAATTCATTGTAAAATTAAATAATGGGAGATAATTAAAAAAGTAATCAGGGTAGAGTTACAGTTTTTGGTTATTGCACTTCCCAATCTCACCATCTATTTATATTTCAAGTTAGTTTCAAGTTAAAACTTTGAATAATTTATAAGTTATGCTTCCAAAAAAAACTGAAAACTAAAAACTAAAAAGAGAAATATTTCAAAAATTGGGCCTGGTAGAGAGTTATGGTTTTTAGTCACTGCACTTCTCCTAGTCACATTCTGTTCATATATGAAGTTTGAAGTCAATACCTTTTATAGTTTTCAAGTTATGGCCAATGTTAAAGTTGCTGACAAACCAACCAACCACCAACAACAGACAGGACAAAAACAATATGCCCTTGATCACAGATCTCAGGGGCATAAAAATTGAGAATGAATTTAGGGTCAATTGTTGATCCATATTTTATTAGACTTTGTTATAATGGAACATGTTATATTGGATACATAATGTACCTTGTTTATTCATTGTGAAATAAATTCTAGAGTTACAAGTCCTGACACTGGTTAATTACCTAGATTGGGTCTTGTGTGCTGCTGTCCATGCCTCAAATTCCGCAGTAATGGTTGCCGTGGTTACCCCAATATCCATGTAGCCTCCTTGCTGCATCAATGTCCTGAGATATACAACCAAAAACTTTTTTTATATAGTTAATCAAATCTAAAATGTTAATTATCATGTCAACGCTAATAATTATTGAAAACCTCGAGTATTTCAGGGTCATTTAAATTTAAAAACAATGGGATCATAAAACCCAAGATCCAAAACATCCCACATTGTCTTCTTATGATGTGAGTCCAGGATGGGACATGATGTAATGAGAATTTTAAAGTTTCTGATAGGCTTGCAATGCTCTGGAGCCTAATTCTTCAATGGGATCAACTTTGTTTCAGCAATAAAGTAGAGAACTATAAGGGAATTATTTGTGCAAAATGAATGAGATCCTGATCAATAATATAGGGAAGAAGAAACTTCAAATTTTCTTTACAGATATATAAGGAAAGAAGCAGATCCATGTGAGCCTCATTTTTTTCAAGGGATCAAATTTGTCTTAGAAATAATGGTAGTGGACTATGGGGTAATCATTTGTGCCGAAATAAAATTAAATTCAGAACATTGGTTTCAGAGAAGATGATTTTTTAATACAATTCATTTGGTTGTCATGGAAACCAGAGATCTGCACGAACCATTATTTTCACAAAGTTTGTGAAGACCCATATATGGATCATCTATGCCAAGTATCATTTATTGTGGCACAGTGCTTTCAGAGGAAATTTCATTTAAAGAAAACTGCTGACAATACACAATGGTAAACAGAGGGTGACCCCAATATCTCACCTTTTTTTTAAATTTATGTATAGTAACTACCATGTATTATATTATAAAAAAGAAATAAAAAATCACTAGAACTATCACTAAAGGTGATTGATACACCACATCTCACCTTGTCTTCATGTATAAGTGGAGTGCAGGATTGGATAAGACATGGCAGAATGGAATGTGACAAGTCTGATTCCTATATAGCCCCCCATTCTGGGAAGCAAGGCTATAATGATAAGGTATAAAACTGTGTACCTGGCATGCTGGAACAAAGCCTGAACAATGGGGATGTAATCACGTCTTACTGCTACTAGAGCCCCTATGTAGGAACACAGGGCAAGTAACTCGGTCTTCTTCCTGAAATAAACAAAACAAAAAAAAATTCAACTGGATACATGAACCTTGATTAATTATCAAATTATATATAAATAGTAAAAAAATATTTATATGCTTCAATGATGGATCTTCGTACCTTCTTGTGAAAAAAAAAACCAAAAAACAATCACACTTTAAGTGGAAATCCCGATGACTTCAAAACTGATTTAACCCTTTCCCTCATAGAGGAACCATGAAAAGACCTATGCGAACAACATAAAACCAGATCAGCCTGCGAGTAACTCGCAGACTGATCAGGTTTTATGCTGTTCGCTGCTCCTCAGTGGTCTGGAAATGAGGACTTTATAATTAAATTTGGTAAGGTTTAACTGTGGTTTTCTGCAGATCGGGCTTTATGTGGTACCTATTGAGTGCGTCAAAATGAGTCTATATGAGGGAAAGGGTTAAGATAAAGACAAAGTACTGGTCCAGTCCAGAGATGCTGAATAGAATTAGTTGTGAAAACATGTTATCAAATTGATGTACAGTGGTCACGCGATTCCTCGAGGTCGGACGGGATCTGCAAAAAAACTCGAAGAATCGCCTGTTTCGAGGAATCATTTATGTGTCAAAATTCAATACATTTACATTTGTTGATACCTTAACGTCGTCTTTTCATTAATTATTTTGTTAAGTTTAGCCTTTAATAATACTTTATAAACATAATATATGTTTAAAAATACAAAAATAACACGATCATAGCTTTCATTGTGAGAATTAAGTCAGAAATAAATTCTTTTTTTACCAATAATATGATTGAAACTCTTTGTTTTAGTTTGTGTATATGGTGGCGTTGCATATTTTTACGTTCTTGTAAGAAACACTTATACCGTTGTTCTTCAAATTAATGATTACAGAGAAAAAGAACAACACTCAAACAATCAAAATTGGCTCCTATAATGACAAATAATTAATCATGCAGACCAATCACAGTTTGTTACATGATCAGTAGGTGCGAAAATAATTTCTACATGGTCGTGTTGATATAACGGTTCACCGATGTACTCTAAGGATGGTTTGACAATGCTGTGAAAACAAAAAAGAACAGCCATGCGACCAGGTACTATTACAGGTGATCAAGGGTGATGTATGGTTCTGTCTCAGGTGAGATAAGGTAGGTTTTGAATATCGATTTCGAGAATTGGTAATAATATGGATTATATCATGGACAGACGGAGCTTCAGGAATCAAATCGCATTTTGAAGGATCGCCATAAATTTATATAGAATAAGAGTAAATCAAGGTACGGGTAGTGTCGAGCCATGCGTATCAATGAATCAGCATTGAGGAATCGGGTGACCACTGTAATAATAATAAACTACCCATGATATTCTAGATCGACCTAGTACAGACAGTGCCTCACCTGTGTACCTGGAGAACATCTATACGTATACACCCCAGTAACTGTATCATGTCAAACACATCGTCCACTGTCCAGTTCCCTGACTGCATTGTGTCTACACATGGACATAATTATATAAAAGACAAATTTAATAAGTTGAAATATTCTGTTAAACAATATATTTCAATATGTCAATACTGATGTTGAGTGGTTATGTTCAATGACTACAGACCTTAAGGTTTGAAGTTTGTTTCACAGTCGCAAGCCAGATTTTTTTAAATGCAAAAAGTGGCAAAACACAGAAACTATCAAGATATTAATTTAAATTGATAAAAACTTATTTCTAGATACCAACATGTTTATGTATGTACATTTATTAGCCTAGACTTGCTATTTTCAATTTATTACTTCTGCAATATGAAAAAAATTCATGGTTACTATATTTTCAATTTTACATATGTTAAATGAACCTACTATAATATATAAGATTTATTATGAAAGACTTCAAAATCATGATAATAATGATGCATTCATATATGTAAAACCTTCGTATGGCAATAAAAATAACCTTATCATTACACCCCCATACAGATTCTGAAAAAATATACTTCATTTATTTTAATGAAGAAGCATTGTTACTATATCAATACATTTAAAATAATAATGATGCATTCATATATGTAATACTGCTGATCAGGTTTTATGCTGTTCGTGCTCCTCAGTGGTCTGAAATGAGGATTTTGTATTAATTTGATAAGGTTTAACTGTGGTTTTCTGCAGATCAGGCTTTATGTGGTACCTATTGAGTGCGTCAAAATGAGTCTATATGAGGGAAAGGGTTAAAATAATAATCAAATTCTAGTTTAATCCTATAACCCTCTATGACATGAGAATAACTCGTACACTGAGCATTTATAACAATCAATTCCACCTGGCTTCTCCATATCCATATTTACATGAAACTTCTCACGCTGAGATATTTGTTCAACTTAAATTTTAAGACCCTATTATTCAAATATTTACTGATATAGGTACCAGGAGGTATACATATATAATGTAAAAAGGATAACCTCAAAAGAATGGTATTCAATTCCATCAGATTTCAAAATTGTGGTGAAAAATGATTTTTGATTAATGAGTAAACATAATCTAAATTCCAGATGTTTTGTGAAATGCAAGCAAAGCCTTTAGATGGTCTAACATGAGGTTAGTGGTGCATTTGAGTGATGAAACCTAGACACCTACCTGTACAAACTGCAAGCCTATGTCCAGTCCCAGTCCGGGATGGTGACAGTAAGTAGTACTTCACACATTCAAACACGTCACTGCGTCTTAATCGTTCAGCCTCTTGCAGACATGAGTCCAGACTCGGTAACCTAGCCTGATATCATAAACCAGACCTATCAACAAGCTGACGAATCCTCCACAACAAGGTATTGTAATACACACTACAAACATTATATACAGTTATCAATTTCATTTTCCAGTTGTTTTTTTCAAAGACATACTGATAATGCACAGTAGCATTTCAAACAACAGCTAGAACTATAACAAAAGGTGATTACTGTATTATCCCTATATCCCACCTGGAGTATTTGTTTATTGGGTTTAACATCCAGCCAACAGTATCTTAGTCCTTTGGAGACTATGTCTACTTGAGACAGATATAGTGCTGGCACACTGCAGTATCATTTCATAGGCATATGGTATGATATCACACCCATTCACATTGTTGTGAAACTTAGCCAACATATTCTTGAACTACCCTTATATGCTGAGCCCCAAGATAGGATAAATGAGTTTGAAGCGCTGATTATTTCTAAGTATTTTTTGAGAACTGGGTCTCAAAATTTGGGCCTCAGATATGATCATGTTATTTGAAATATAATCAATTGTGAAAATATTAATGTAAAGGAAAAATTATGTTGATTTGCTTAGATCATAGCTTGTCCCTAAATTATAAAAATGACTGATAAATCAATGACCTTGGCATCAACCGTTATTTTGTCGGTTGTAAATAAGTACGGTGGTTTTTATATTATGATAAATAACATATTATTAACCAGGTTCATTGTATGATTAACAAGAACTCATCCTCAATATGACCACTTCTATGAAAACATTTCTTTGTTTCTAATTCCTATGAAATAGATATATCTGAAATAACCCAAATTAAATGATAATATTGTATTATAAGACATGTTACTACCTACTGCTTTTTTGCTTCTCTTTTTTCTTCGAAATAGTTTAAAACAACTACTATTCAAAAATAGTCATGGAAAACTATTATT
Source organism: Solen grandis (assembly GCA_021229015.1). Classification (NCBI taxonomy): domain Eukaryota; kingdom Metazoa; phylum Mollusca; class Bivalvia; order Adapedonta; family Solenidae; genus Solen; species Solen grandis. The sequence continues at coordinate 21,896,981 of CM037780.1, read as the reverse complement.
GTGTATCGCTGACATTGAATAATGTTATGTACATGATTTGTGTTGACGATGTACATTGTACAAGTTTGAAAATAAAAGATGTTCTGTTCTGTTCTATATCGTATTTATATGGTAATGAATCTGTGAAATGACATCTACTGAATAAGCAACAGCTGTACCTTGCTGTGAAGTTTGTCCAGTTCTTCTTGGTTGGCCTGCCAGCGGGCGCAACATTTGGCCAACAGCAGCTGCTTATCTGGGATCAACTGTAACAGGTCAACTGCCAGCTCCCTGCACATTTTATACATGAATCAATATAGGATTTATATACTGAAAATTTAAACTTTTTAACTTTGTATGCAATGGCAGAAAAGCTAATCTGGAGCTTCTGTCTGTATACTATGGACTATGTATGGTGAGCTATGATAATACCGGTGTATTGCACTTCAGATGTGTGAACTACCACATCTACCACACAGTTAAACTTTCATCAAAGAATATTTGTGTAATTTGGCTAAACATATGCATATTTTGTCTTGGTTCTTTCTCATTTCCTTGTCTGTAAAATATGAACAAAGTTTTTCCATGCACTGGTAGAGGTGTTTAAACAGTTGACTTTAATTCCTGACTGTCTGAATCACATCCAAAGTCCCCAATACATCTGTCTAGCTCACAGCTAGGAACATTACAAGGTGGACACTACACATAAAATCACTGCATGCTTCCATTCATTCAAACTATACTATCTCAGCTCTTTTGAAAAAATAAACCAAAAGGTTATTCAATACAGATTAAGAATATGATTAGATAGTGTTCACATGAAAAAAATGTTTATAGGGCAAGTGTACATAAGTTCATAAGAAATAAAAGATGAAATGTGCAAAAAGAAACAAAGCTGCTAGCTGATAGAAGGATGGAGAAAAATGATGAGAAGGAGAGAAGGTGTGAAAAAGTGTAAAAGAGCTAGAAAAAAACTTAGAGAGAGAGAGAGAGAAGAAGGAAAGAATGAACAAAACACTTACCAATTTCCCAGCCTCTCTGCCCTCCGTGACAACATCTCCAAGGCAACGTATGTCAGTCCCTGTGTTTCCTTCAGAACCATCCCTGCTGCCACTGCTAGCTCCAGTTCATGGCCTTGGATCAACCGGGACAGAGCTTTCTGTGATGAGAAATATTGTGTTCCCACATAACTGCCTTTGATGCAAAACAAAACATTTGTATGCCACCCTTATATGCCATAATAACTATATAACAATATTATTTGTATCCGTATATCATTTGACTTCATAACATCAGCATGCTACAAATTGGGCATAAGCCTATTGTCAGCTACTGTTCATTTAATCAACATCACAAAAAAAACTTTCTCTTAAATGAATAAATTGGGTATGGTTTACATGAAGTGTATATTTAAAGCAAAAGTAACATTGTCAGTAACACATATTACATCAACATTATTTGTGGTAGTTTAACAAACGACCTTGACTTTTGAGGTATCGACCCCACATCTGCTAGTCATAGACAACAACCATACCAAGTTTGAGACTCAAGGGTTACATAACGTAAGTTATTACTCAGACAAAGTTTGGTCTACTGACAGACAGACGCATGCACAATAAAATACCCCTCTCTTAAAAAGGGGGGGGGGGCATAACAATAAAACAAGAGGCAATGCCTAGATCACTTGACTGAGAAAAGTTACATTCATTGCCTGTACACAAACAATTGCTTAAGAATAAAGGAGAGGATAAGGTCAGATTTCTGACCATCCAAGATTCATCAGACACATCGCCAATTGAGTATGCAAAATGTGCCCTCAGAGTAAAATTTCTAGATACTCTGACACTTTCGTCCCCACCTTTTCAACTGTTCGAATATTCATACAAAATCTCCATAGAAGATGATCAAAATTGTGCTCTATTGTAAACAGATTTCAAGATTGACCTACTGACTACTTTTGATCACCTACCATTCGAAAGGGTCAAGAATTATCAAGACAGCATTTAGTGGTAACATCAATGTTGCGCGACAACCGCACGGACATAAGTACCAAGCACCCGAGCTGTAGTGAGTATTATTCTGTGATGTGTAGAAGACCTGATTGCGACGCGAGGTACAAGCGACAAGACAGGGGATCCGTTACTGAGGTGCCAGTCCGCCAGCTGATCCACAGTATCATGTAGCAATCTGTAGTACACAATATAACACAGTCTAAATGTCATGTGTTATGTAGCAATCTGTAGGACACGATATAACACAGACTAAATGTCATGTGTTATATAGCAATCTGTAGGACACGATATAACACGGACTAAATGTCATGTGTTATGTAGCAATCTGTAGTACACAATATAACAGTCTAAATGTCATGTGTTATGTAGCAATCTGTAGGACACGATATAACACGACTAAATGTCATGGTATGTAGCAATCTGTAGTACACAATATAACACAGTCTAAATGTCATGTGTCATGCAGCAATCTGTTGTACACAATATAACACAGTCTAAATGTGAAGCACAGTCCAACATTCTAGCCTACATAGTATCAAACAGTCTATCACATGTAAACAAAGCTTATGATAGTGAGTATATACAGGACTTTGTTCCTATATCATCTATTTTTGTAAGATAAATCACAAACATGTCCTATATACAAACTATGATAAATACTGCATTAAGCTGTATAAGTGTACATATAGATCTAAATGTATTAACATGGTTACACTATGGTACCACTGTATAAGATTATGAGGCAGATTGCTTGCATGTCTATCTACTTTACAACTTAAACCTCCTAATAATTTTATCAATTCTACCTTTTATGTGGTTACACACTTTACACTTATCATGTGAGCAACATTCCAACAGAAGTGTAAAGTTTATTTCACAAGAAAAAATATTTGAAATTCTATAAACATGAACAGTAAGGGTTGAAATCAAAAGAAAGTGCTTATATCTAAATGCCTCCTCAAAATAATTTTCTATCTATGGTAATCCATTATTCAATTTAATCTCCATTTTCAATTGTACATTATAACTTACTAACTGATACTCAAGTGTATGAAAAACATTATACATGCTCAATTGGTGGTATTAAAATTTGATTTGATAAGAACAATTCAAAGTTCAAATGCAAATATCAAACAATTCAGCAAAAGCACATCTATGTGACAGTAAGTGAAGGTTTCTACATATGTATTTTATGACATTTTGATACCATGTGACATGGGGTGGGTGTAAATGACATAAATATTTATTTTTACACAAAATTCTTGACTGATGTTACATGTCTTCTCAATATTGATGCATTCAAAAATACCAATTCAAATTTTTAGGGCAAAAGAAACAAGAGCTGTCCATAAGACAGCGCGCTCGACTTTTCTCAGTTGCTAAGACACAGTTTTATGGATTTTAATAGTATGGTACATATCAATGATGATATGTTCTAGTTATAGTAGAAATTATTCTATCACCTCCAATAAACAAATATGACATTTTTAATTGGTGAAATTAGCATGCAGAATAAATTTGAGAATGTGGTGTGCTGATCCGCCAACTCCAGTGCTAAAATCTGAAATTGTAATTGGTGAAATTAGCATGGAGAATCAATTTGAGAATGTGGTCTGCTGATTCACCAACTGCAGTGGTAATATCTGAAATTTGTAATTGGTGAAATTAGTATGCAGAATCAATTTGAATAGTATTGAAGATATACAACTTTGTAAAAAAATTAACCATGATTCCGGCTGTTTTCTAAGTATGATTAGTACAGCAGGGTTATGGGCCTTGCTGTAAGGCAGAGGTAGTGATGGTGAATAAGTACTTGAAGTTTCAGTCAAATACATGTGATAGTACAACTATGTAAAAAAATTACCATGATTTTGGCTGTTTTCTAAGTATGAAAGTGGCATAACTTAAGAAGTAGTACAGCAAGAGTTATGGGTTTTTTAAAGGGGCCAAAAATAGGGTAGCCAGGGTTGTGGGCCTTAGAAGTAAGGTAGAAGTGATGATGGTGAATAAGTATTTTAAGTTTGGGTGGAATACCTTTGATAGTATTTAAGTTATTGATGTTTGAAAAAAACTTTAACCTTGTGTTGCAACGCCGACGCCCGAGTGACAGTATAAGCTCTCATTTTCTTCGAAAAGTCGAGCTAATAAAAATGATTTTACAATTTTTATGTAATTATATTACTTTTGACCTAATTCTAGTTCTGTTTTAAACAAAAGTGATTACTGCCTGGACTAAACTTGTTGCATCTGGACAACTCACAATGCCTATATAATCCCAACAATTTCTAATATTGGCATGTACTGGCCACTTACTTCACATCCTTCTCGGACGGATCAAGACAGCCATTATACTGACCAGTCTGCAACTGGTCATCTGTGTGAGAGTTCAGAACTCCTTCACAGGCCACCTGGGCAGCAAGGACAGCGTCAGACATCTGACCGCGACTGGTATAGAAGTCTGTCAGTAACTCTGTGTTGCTGATGGCTGTACAGAATGGGATAGCATGATCCTTGTCTTCAGCAATCAAATAGTTGGCATACCTGCAAATGGAGTTGTAACATGCATCTTTTTTCAATACAAGGTCCGTACATGTAACCCTTTTATTCATGAATATGCATGTACAAGTATATGACTAAATGAGTATCAATTTACTGAACTTTAAATGAAACAATGAATTTTTCTTTGCTGTGCAGTCAGTGTAGAGTTGTATAAGCAAACAGAGGATGCCCTGATCAGACAGCTCTTGGAAGGAGCTGTTTGATCAGGGTCTACACGCTACCTGAAAAAGTGTCAAAAACATCTATAAAGGTAAAGGATTAAACAGTCAATCTTTGATTTGTCTTATGCTTCAGTAAAACTAGAACTATCACTTAAGGTTTCTCATGCTCTCAGCAAAGTAACTTATATGGCAAAACACCATAAATATTTTAAACATGTGTGCCATTAAGTCTGTTTACGACTTAAATATATCAGGACTAATTCTTCATTTCATTAGTTACACAATATAAACATTTTTTTCATATTACCCTACAAATCATATTTAATAGCAACTAATATTGGGTAACTTACAATGTACATGAATTCTCTTGGCTGCTTTGAAACAAGAGCAAAAGGAAACCAAGACCACAACATGTGGGTGCCAACGCTCATCTGTTTTTGCCAATGTTAAATATTTTTGTTTAACATTTAAAAAAGTTGACCTTGAAAAGCACAACTAAAACTGTATGCCCTTACATGCAAAGATGAAGTACCATACCCTTTAAATTTTACCTTTGACCTTGAAGGATGACCTTGACTTAAGCATGGAATACAACACAAAGATGTAAAATTTGAAGGCAAAAAATTACAATGGCTAATCCACTGAGTTTTTGATAATCAACACAAAACCGTGTTCTAACTTTTTTATCTGTCTAGCAATCATGACCAAAATCATACCTGCACAGGTTCATTAGGTGAAAAATCAGTATACAAAGTTTAAAAAAAAAATCATTGAAAAATTTCAGAGAAATATATATGTTAAAACTTGTCCTAATTTATGGTAAAATAAAGTCAGAGATGGAAGTCAATAGATGAAATATTGAGGTATATCTTAACAGTATGTCAAATAGTTAAGAAATTATGGCCAATTTTTTGTTAAACAATTCAAACATAGGTCAAAGTTCAAAGGTCGAGGTCAAAAGTCCAAAAGTTAACATTAATGGAAAGGTCTTGCCAAAAGGAATTCACATGTGATATATCAGTGCCCTGTTGGTAATGGTTTTGAAATGACAGGCATTTTAAAGTTTTCAGAAGTTACAGCAAAAACAGGTCAAAGGTCAAAGTCAATAGGTGAAATATCTGCATATGTCTGGATAGACCTTGTTAAGATAAAAATGCATACCAAACATGAAAGTTGTATGTCAAATAGTAAAGAAATTATGGCTGATGTTAAAGTCTTTTGATAAACATTTCAAAAATAGGTCAAAGTTAAAAGGTAAAGGTCAAAAGTCCGAAAGTGTAACATTGATGAAAAGGTCTTGTCACAAGGAATTCACATGTGAAATATCAGAGCCCTGTTGGTAACAGTTCTGAAACGACAGGCATTTTAAAGTTTTCAAAAGTTACAGCAAAAATTGGTCAAAGGTCAAGTTTAAGAGGTGAAATATATGCATGTCTGGATAGGCCTTGTCAAGATGAATATGCATACTAAAAATGAAAGTTGTATATTGAATAGTAAAGAAGTTATGGCCAACGTTAAGATCCCGGACAACGACGACTAACAATGACAACAACGTGGACACTGGAGTTACGACAAAAGCTCATATTTTTTTCTTCCAAAAACAGACAAGCTTAAAATCATTTTCTTATATGTTACATGAAACATACTGAGCAAAAGCATAACAAAAAGATGGCCCTACCTGGTAGCCAGATCTTTCCAGTAACTATGGGAGACAGCAGGAGCCACAGCCAGTGCTCTCTCCCACTCTCCCTGGTCCACCATCAGTTCACAGTAACGCTGCATGTTCCCCGTCTTAGCATGTAACAAAGCTGCTTCCTTGACACGGTCATCTCGAGACCTACTGCCAATCCCGCCCCCAAACTTGGTCATCTTGGCCATCTCTAGCTCCTGAGCTCTCGACTGCAGGAAAAAATCATGTCTGTCACTGCCATGATCAGGGTGATCATCTGACTGAACATTACATCTAACATGAATCACCATAACTGTGAATGAGTCTTAGAAAAACCTTTAAAATATGTTATCTAAAAACTATTAGACATTTCCAGTCTTCGCTGTAAAAGGTAAATTATTTTCCATTCATAACTAGGTCAACTATTCACAAACAGTGTCACAACTAAACCCATATGGACTTCAGAGTAAACTGATTCAATTGTTGATCACATGCTTCCCCTCTATAGCTTTGGAATAATCGGATCATTTAGTACTTAAATATCTGTTAATATTTGAAAGGCCTATTCAAATGCTTACTAGTACTTCAAAAGATTGTTAAACCAACATCACAAACAAAATTTATTGGTGTAGTTATAATGAGTTTTGGTAATCAGACAATTAAAAATGTTCACTTGAAAAATATTAACCTCCTGTACTAGCTGTGGTTTGGACTAAGTACTGCAGTCTGTTATGTGAGTTACAGAGTAATATTAATAAAATGATTTGTAGCATCAACATAAAGGTGGCCATAGCTGGTTATTTAGGCAAACATTTTTGGGATGGTCTGAAATCCAATCAAGAACGTGTTGCTGCTGAACACAGTAACCCTAAGTCTTGTGTAGGATATAAACATTGTTTTTAAGAAAGTTGAAGCTATCACTTAAATTGACTGCTACACACCCATGACATCAACAACATAAAGATATACTGAATTTTAGTTAACCCTTTCCTTCATATATACTCATTTTGACGCCCTCAATAGGTATCACATAAAGCCTAGTCTGCAGAAAACCACAGTTAAACCTTACCAAATTTAATTACAAAATCCTCATTTCCAGACCACTGAGGAGCAGCGAACAGCATAAAACCTGATCAGCCTGCGAGTTACTCGCAGGCTGATCTGGTTTTATGCTGTTCGCATAGGTCTTTTCATGGTGTCCTCTATGAGGGAAAGGGTTAAAACACAAAAGAACAGGATGTGCCAGACATTATACATGATTCCAATACTGCCTAAACTTCACGTAAAGAATGGTTGGGTACATACACGATGAAAGAGCATACCGTATAAAACTTGGTGAGGTGTTTAACATGCATCATCCCCTGGCTGTACTCGGGGCGCAGCAGCGTATCATCCACACCCTGCACCACAGACACCAGGTCCCAGAAATTGTTTGTCCCTGCCGGAACCTATAACATAACAAACAGTAATCTGTTGATTAACAATATGAAGTTTTTTTTTTGTTTTTTTTTGTATTTTGACAGGATACAAAAATACAAAGAAAATCCATGACTATGTTATTCATAAGATTAAGCAGGCCATTATGATATGAACCCCAAATCATTATTTGCTAATGTTGTCATTCTTTAACATGGTGCAATATGACATGGTACCTAAGTGTAGAGCCCAAGGAACTGCATTTTAATCGATTGGTACTCATATACAGGCAGATTATTGCTTGTTATTGTTACCATGAAGAACATTGAGAAGAGCTTGAGCATCATCTGGCGAACGTCCCCGCGACACTCCTCTCCTTCCTGTCGCAGTTTCTTTGACATCCTTCCGGTTAGTAATGGGGGAGCACCAATGGCTATAGCTGCATCTGAAAGATTCAGGTGAAGTTTAATCTTCAAATATGAATACCATAACTTACTTAAGTCAATCTTGATAGCTTGAATGGTTGCAGAGAATTTGTAATCATTACTTTGTAGAGATATTAAGATACTGTAGAATCATTAATTTTCGTGGGGAACTTATTTTCATTGATTTCGTGGATGACTTTATCTATGAATATTCATCCCCACGAAAACTGTTTATTTCATAGACCTCAAGTTTTCTAGAACATGGTTCCACGAATATTTGTACCAATGAAATTGATTTATCACAGATTCCAAGAAATTTAATGTCAACGAAAATAAATGATTTTACAGTAAATAAATTAAATTATGCAATAAGTACCAGTAAAATTTAATTTTTGATGAACATTACACTGGCTGATTTATAAATCAGTGGGCATATTGAAATAAATTTTGACTGTATCAAAAAAGTGTAGTCATTCGTTTAAAATAATTGGCATATTAATAGAAATAATTTATTAATAATTACTTGATGATTTCAAGATATCTTCAACTGTAAAGACCAGAGTAACATTTTCTATTGGCCAAAAATTATAATATAATTCTGATAATGACATGAACCACAATTGTAAATTCTATCTACTGTTTACCTGATGTACAGGGGATTGAAAAGAAACAAGAAATGTTTGTGAAACATATATGCCCCCTTCATATGCCATAATATGTATATAGCTATATTACATGCAAGGAGTTTGCCTTCATAATGTTGGCTTGTCACAAAAAATTCTCAAACTTCAAAAATTTGAGTGAAAATATAATGTGCTAAAATGTGGAACTAAACATTTACTGAAATAAATGGGCTGGAGAAATATTTACACAAGTCCACAAAGGTTTAAGTGAAAGAACATTGTCAGTTATAAACAAACAAAACATTAAGACTTAGTGCTCTAGGTTTATTATAAAAATCAACAAATCAGCCTTGCTAGCCATAAGCACAAACATCCACAATAATGAAAGAAAATGATACATCATCCTTCAAATATCTCAAACTTTAAAACAAAACAACATTACAACATAATTATGTTATCTTGATCTAAGTAATAAAAAGTCTTTTGCATAATTTCCATATAGTGGCCAAGTCATCAAACATATATACAAATGCAACCTTGTGACCTTGACTTTTGAGGTATTGACACCAAAATTGATAGGGGTCATCTACTAATCATAAGCAACAACCACATGAAGTTTGAGACTTAAGGGTCAAATAGAACTTAAGGTATTCCCATCCTAATAGCGATCAATTTCATCAAAGCCATGCATATAACTTAACAATACACATGTATATAAGTTTTTAAAGTGACAAACAATGGTAATCTTAGGGGCAAATTAACATGTAATGATAAGTGACAGAAGTTCTTTTATTACCTCCCCTCAATTATTTTGTTGCCATGAGTTATCTCCCCTGAAAACTAAAAAAAAGTGTTTTTCTCCATTTTTTGTGGTAAAGTTTAGATTTTTTTCATGGAAATTGATACAAAATCATAAAATGCATCTTTCTACCATGAGTTTTTCTCATAAATCAAATTCAGATTTTTATATTCATAGAAAATACATATTTTCCATAGGCTTCAATGTTAACTTATATGCGGATTATCTCCCCCAAATTAGATAAAACTTGAAAAAACTCTTGGTGAAATATTTTTATTTTTGAATGTCTTCAAAGTGACAAAATTTCATAGAAATATAACCATCTAGTGGCAAGATATAAAATATGGCTATTAGGACGGGAATACCTTAAGTTATCACTCGGACAAGGTCTGGTCTACCGACAGACCGACCGACCGACCGACCGACATGAGCAAAGCAATATACCCCCTCTTCTTCGAAGGGGGGCATAAAAGGATGATACACTGAATACTGATAATTTGCCTCAACATAAATATAGTATTGTTAACTTTGACTGGCTCACCTGGTGTACTGATGATTTGAGACCAGGGACGTTGAGCTAGGATGTTCAGTTCTACTGGCTGGATAAGGGACGTCAGACTCCATAGCCGCACTGTGGAGTCTCGTGAACTTGAGGCCAGGATAAACGGGCGAGTGGGATGCCATGTCAGACCTTTAATATTAAAACAGCACCTGATAATGATGATGATAACGTAACTCATATTTTGTTATCATTCTTCATGCTCCCATTAAAAAGGATTGCCTACAAACTGTTACATAAATGACATGATGTAACAAGATGATTCTCTGGCATTTCACAAATAAAACAAAGATTTGATGCAATGTGGTTCAGCACATTAAAGGGTATCTGGACCCTCATATGGAAACACTGGTTTTCTTGCCACCAGCAATAACAATGAAAAGATTTTCAAAAGCAATTTTGCTTTCTGTCCAATAGTTATACAATAAACAACGTTTAAACTAAATAAGGTGACTCCTATAAAACTTCTTTCTTGCATTTAATTTGTTTGAAAGAGAGATGGAGTTCTGATGATCTGATTGAAGAAAGTTGTGTTGATTATGTCAAAAGTCCAATCAAATCACATATTACAAACTAACCTGTACGAAAATTTCAACCGTAAAATAGCAGGAAAATAGACGGAAATTAGACGTAAAGTGACTTTTACGTACGTAAAACAGACGTAATTTGTTCAGAACTGGAAAAAATAGAAAATTACTGTACGTAAATGTTAACTTTTTACGGCCGTAATATTTTTACGCCCGTAGAATTTAACTTAGAAATTTTTCATGTTTAAAAATGTGCCTTGAAAAACATAAGTCCAATTTTACGAACGTAAAATGCAAAGTTACAGCCGTAAAAATGGACTTAGACTTTTCTTGGTTTATTAAATTTTTAAACAAAAATCTACAATCTATTTTACAACTGTAAAATGAGTATAATATGAAAAGAAACTGATAAATTTTCAAAGAATTGTTTTAGTCAACTCTCTGAATGTTTCAGATGTGCGCAAAAAAAAAATAGAGCTATAAATGGAAAACAGAGTACTAAATCTTTTTAGAAATTACCAACTTAAATTTAGTGTTAATCCTTTTATGAATATTTTTAATATAAATTAGTAATGAATGATTTTTTTTTCTATTTAACAACAGCAAAACAATATCTGAGCAATATTCAAGCAGCTGTTAAAGTATAATAATGTTATGTAACTTGAATTTATCAAAGTACAAGAGTAAGATGATTTCATTTCAAAAAGATATTTAATGCAATTATATATAGAGATATTAAACAATTTGAATAACTCTTAAACAAGCAAATTTGTTTCCATGCTAGTATCAGCATCAGGGCGAAAATTTAGAAAAGGTCAGATTTTATAGCCTTCAAGACGGGTCAGACGTGATAACATCTCTGAACGGCTGACCTGGATACTGAAAAGCCACCCCTGGCTTAATGGGGCATCAAGAGGTTAACTACAGGCAGTTTTCTGATAGAATTCTTTGTTATGTGCCAAGGATTTCCCTAACAGACCTCATTTCAGTCACAGCAGTGTTGGAGCTCCCAGTTTTCAAATTCAGAGATAGTAAGAAGGTTCTGGTCATCACTCTTTTACAAAAATATAGAACCATGTTTGTCTGTGTTTATTCAAAAAGGATGCTACTTTTGACAGTTGTTAAAGGAAGATGGATTTATCAATTTAAACAAAATTTGAAAAGTGACATCAAGTTGAAATGCCATGGAGATCGAGTTACATGGGGGAAAAGGGAAACATTTGCCAGAAGTATTGTTCAAACTGGAGGTAAGTTTGCTTGCTTAATGTAATATTTTGCTTATTAAATCAGTGTGTCCATTAAGTTTTAAAACTGGGGGTAGAATTGCTGTTTTTCCTTAACCCTTTACTTCATATAGTATCATTTTGAGGCATTGGAAAACAGGGCAGGCCCAGATCAGACAGCTCCAGAGCTAAATGGATGGTGTAGAAGTGCAGTGCACAAGAACCATAACTCTAATTATCTAATTCTTGAATTGTCAGATTTTAGATGATTTTTTTAAATGTCTATAATAGCATAACATCAACACTATCGCATGGATTCACTCAAAACTCTATGGATCATGCTCCTTATGAGGTATAGAAGTGTAGTGTACAAAAACCATAAAACACTTCCTCATCTATCTTATAGTTCTTGAATTATCCTGACTCAGCAGATTTTTTTAAATGTCTGACGCATAATTTCAATATTATGAGATGGATGTACTACACTCATGGAACATGGCCCGGTAATTTGATAAAAAAAAAATAAAAAAAAAATAATTCTATAGCAGTTCATTGTAGTAGTCATGACACAGAATGCATATATAAGAGATCGCTCACCATATTAAATGAAATATTTCATTATCCCTTTGTCCGCAGCTTTGCTTTACCTACAATACCAGGAGTGTAGTACTGGTCCTTCCCAAGAATTAAAAGGAAAATTCCCCTCTGGTATGACTGAAAAATTGATTCAGCCAAACAAAACTTTCTTAAATATTTAGAATTTTTTTAATGATGCAGTATTAAAGTGAATACTATTTTTCTTACAGATTATGGAGTGACCTGGTGCAAAGCTGAGGGAAGGAAGCTGCCTGACAGGTGTTGGAATTAAATACTGCTATAGATCACAAAGAGAGTCGCACAGTCTTACACAAGGAAACAGTGAACTGATTTGAAATTGAATGACACTTATTGGATGTATTTCTTTTATGTTTCACAGTTATTATTAAATGTTTAAATATATATATTTTGTCAAAATATTCAATGCACCCAGGTAATTATTCATAGGCATATTTATTACCTACTACTTTTACAGGTGTAAACGGGCCCACAATTTTTTAGGTACGTAAATTATTTTAGTTTTACGTACGTAAATTTTTACTTTTACGTACGTAAATTATTTTACTTTTACGTACGTAACTTTTAGATTTTACGTACGTAAATTTGCACACACGTAAAATGATTTTTACGGCCGTAATTTTTTTTACGGTTGGAAAAAATTCCGTCTAATTTACATATTACGTGTCTATTTTACGCACGTATTCCGTCTACTTTACGGCTGGTTTCCGGCCGTAAAACCATTTTACTGTTGTAAATTCCACTATAAGTTGTAAGTCCACAAAGCCTAAATTCATTTTTACGTGCGTAAATGTTGACAAATTTCCGTCTATTTTACGGTTGTAAAATTTCGTACAGGAACATACCATAAACATCAGCACCATGATCCTGTATTGTGTCCAGACACTGACCATCTCTTGCATCCCACACACGGATCGTGCTGTCCCAGCTGCCTGACACGATCAGATATGGCACCTCGGTGTTCCAGAGTAGTCCGCGGACTGGCCCACTGTGACCGGACAATGTGGAGATACACGCCTCCTGGGAGTAATCCCACACCCTCACTGTTCTGGAAAGTGGAAGAAGAAATTATTCTATTAAACCTTTGTAACTGATGTGACATTCGTTTGAAACTTTCTGCCAATGCATATGACATATTTGCCACAGTTATCTTTCATTCCTATGATTTCTCTCTGGTAATATATTGAACTTAAAATAAAATATTGAAACAAACTTGGTAGAAATATTTTTTTTTTTTAAGCAGATAAAATGACATATTCAGTGCTCTGTCAATGAACTCACTTGTCGTCAGATCCGCTGCATAGAAGATTCTCTTTCAATGGAGACCATCTCACATGGAAGACTTTTGCAGAATGACCTGGAATTAAAATACACGATGACAACAAATACTGAAGGAATCTTGAATTTGATTTGCTTACTTCAGTTCAACATCCAGCCAACAGTATTTCAGTCCTTCATGGACTTAAGCAGTTTTAGTAAGTTGATTTGTAAAAGGATAAAGAGGCAACCTTTGATGCTTAATACCATTTGAATTTTAAACTGCACCAATACATTATTGTTAACTATGAAAAATAACTTCTGTTAACAGATATATTCATTTTTTTTAATAACAAATTACAAAAAAAAATTACGCTGCTTTTACTCAACCATATAATATTTTTTTTAAATAAACATCAACAAGCTCTGATATTAGAATCTATTCAATCAAAGATCTCCAAACATTTGCAGTGCGATTTTTAAACGATGTCAGAGTGTCATAAGTGTAACACTTGACCACAACGACAGACAATGTGACAGATTCACATAAAACTGAACACAAAATATGTGTAATTGTATAAGGAGTAAATTACTCTGTATGCGGTAATTATGGAAGAAAATGTTGTCCCAAAACTAAAGAGTCAGTAAAAAAAATATCAAATTAAATGTCTCAAAATTTAGAGGCATGAAAATTAATTATTTTCTCAAAAATCAAGGGTGTTCCAAAACTTGCAGTGTTCCAAAACTTAAAGTGATTACGGTATGTATTTTGGGAAAGCCTTTGTTTACTTTTTTCTATTACTAGACATGGACGCATCAGTCAGTATGGTTATGACTCTCTTTTATACAACAGCAACAACTTGAAGAATTATGGTATTGAATTCTGCATAACAGACATACCTTTTTTCTGGTTAAGTTCATAAAAACAAGGTACTGTAGTATCAGTATTGTTCGCGCTGGTCTAATTTTCGCGATTTTCGCGCAATGGGCCTTCCGCGAATTTAGGACCGCGCGATATTAAGTCTGTATAATCAAAGAATATATATGGTATTTTTTTGTTTGACATCGATTTTGACAACTAAATTTCATGCGTTGTTTTATAATCAGTACCATCTTAGATCAATAAAACCAACAGTTTCCCAAGGGTTTTACACTCGTGTTCTATTTGAGACTAATATCAAATCAATAATCTGTGTTATTCTTTTTTAAAATAAGATTTTTTTGTATATTCTAACTTACCTTTTACCGGTGTTGAACCGGTGCATGAAATTTACGCTTGCGTGATGTTAACTCATTTTTGCCGAGTCATTATTCAGGCACTGACCTTTATGCATAAATTCATCAAAGTATAATGATTTTTGAAAATATTATATTCCTTAAATATTTCGTTACAAAATGTGTTAAAGATCATGTTAACATTTCCAGAAACCATATGTGTACGAGTGTGTACCATAGCGATGTATAACGTGTACACACACACTCCTCCCCCCCCCCTCTCTCTCGAACAAACATACTAACTGTATGGTGGCAGATCGTGTGTACTGACATGTCCCCCACCTTCTAGATTGACAGTTTGTTTATACAACAATCAAAGTGAGACTTGTAAATCAAAAAGGTTCCGGAGAATAGATTGTCTGATCACCGGAAGTACTGCAGTCGATAACAAAGGAAATGCCATCTTTCGGCAGTTTGGCCCCAGCAATTAGGAGACGGTACTAATTAACAACTTACCAGTAACCCTTATCAGTAACCTACCCCTATGACGTCACTTACCTGGGGGGAGGGTAGCGCAAACATATCAGTCGGTAATTAATTAGCATTCGATATCCGGGGCACCAAATCAGTCATTCAGAACGAAATTGATATTTTTTTATTTATTCATATTTATTTTTTATACTTTTTTTTTTTTGAAATGGGAAATGCGCGAATTTAGCACCGCGCGAAATGGTTTTTAGAGAGGGTAGCGCGAAATTTAGACTGCGCGAAAATAACTGATACTACAGTATTATAATCATACATAATTAAAAAAAACTATATATATATATATATACATATATAAAACTCAATTTTCCCTAATTTCTTATGTAACATAGGTGAAACTCTCCTCTAATATGCAGAAATTATCTAATCAAAAACTGTGGTTACCTCCCTTACAGTACATAACCCAAATCAAAATGATGTTCAAGAAAGGAAAACAGTAAAAACATAAGTTGAAATATCTCTCAGATTCTTATTTCCTCATTTTCTATACTTGTAAGGGGAAATCACTGTCTCAGCTACCTGAGAAGACCTTGAGTGGCTGATCAGCACTGGTGGCCGTGTAGTACACACGCACATTCTTGTCCTCGCATCCCGTCGCCAACATGTCCCTGAGATAGAGGGAAATTGTATAAATGTTCCTTAATATTATAATATAGCAATACGAGAAAATCTGTAACTCCTCTGACAGAAAATCTCTGAATCATTGGACAGAAAATGGGGTAAATGATAATAAAAATTGCAATGTAATGGAAATTTCACATTTGCTGGATGGAAGATTAATGAATGTTCTTACAAATAGTATTTATTGGCATGAATGTTTCTAAAATAGCAAAATCTCTCTCTTCAAGGATGGGAAAAATGTAAATTATATGGAAAATAGCATTATCTATGGCATAAATGTTATCAAAAGAGCAAAATGGGAAAATCTCTCTCTCCCAGGATAGGAGATATTGTAAACATTACTAAAAATAGCAATGTGGGGGAATCTCTCTCTCTTCCAGGATAGGAGATATTGTAAATGTTACTAAAAACAGCAATGTTGGGAAATCTCTCTCTTCCAGGAAAGGAGATATTGTAAATGTAACTAAAAATAGCAATGTGGGGTCACAATCTCCAGGGAAACCCCTGCTCATTTTCCCCACCTCTCAAGTAACTTTTTTTTTATTGGTAGAAAGCAGATTATTATTCTTGGATCTCACACAGTACTTTTAAAAAACTTTATAGAAACAACAGTTCCTAGACTGTTTCAGTTAAAACTTACGATGTTACCATTAAAACCAGTCTGAGCCCAGTACTCACTTGTTATGTGGGCTCCAGTCACATCCGTACACGCTGGCTGGATGTCTATACCTCTGCAGAATCTCCCCGTTTACTTGTCGAATGATACTGAATACAAATATGAACTAGAGCTATCACTGAAGTCTTTTAAAACCCTGGCTACACTGGTCTTACTCAATACAAAAAGACATTGTGTTTTTACTAAACTGAGATAAGATGCGATGTGAGGTTTTTATATAGCCCCTCAAACTTCACTTTGTGGAACAGTTGTATAAACAGCTACCACTGGAGATGATAGTTACTCCGGCTACATCACCTTAATTCAGAGGTTTAAAGATATTTAACTTCTGGCAAGATGGAATGGGACATGACAAGACAAAGTGCATAATTCTTAACATTGTTCCACACTAAGCCTTCAATTTCCGAAATGGGAAGCTATATTAAGGAATTTTGTAAGGTGAGGGTGTAATGAAAAGATATTATGTAATGAATGTATCTTAGTTGTGTTATATATATATATACTTCAAATACCAATATACATAAAAATATACATTATCAAGTGACCCTCACCAGTAACCGTCGCCTCCGCTGGACATGATGCGTCGGGAATCTCTTTGGTTCCAGGCCACTGTGTACACTGCATTCTTACCATGCTGGGAACACACACAGTATACATCTTTAATTAATTCATTATGAAAAGACAGAAAATTAAATTCATTCATGAAAATGCAATTGCTTGCATTGCTGGAAGAATTTAAAGTCAGAAACAAACCTGGGTTGCACTAGTAAATACTGGTATATGAAATAATTCAACAGTTTAGTCTTTTCAAAAATTTATTCCTGAAATCAACAGAATTTTTTTTTATAAAGATCTGGGGTCCAATGTCAATGGCTTTTGCCTTATAATGGAGTATGTTATAATGGATGACTGTTGAAATACAGTATTCTAAAGTGGCAAAGTTGAGAGGAAAACCTGGATAACATATCAGGCAGGATAAATAAATGATAACATATTCACAATTGTTTGTGAATAACCTTATATTATAATATAGTGCAGCTCCATTATGATGTCATACTTAGGGTGCAAGTCTAGACACTGTGTTATCATTGTACTGCATAATGTTATAAAGGATATACTCTGTATGCTGACTACAGACATACAAACAAACCTCTTGAAATCTTTTAATTATCCGGCCTTTACCAATGTCCCATATAAATATGCCACTCTTGGAGGTTCCTGCGACAATGCAATTCAGATCTGAAGGTGCCCAGGAGAGGGAGTAAATGATACCTTCATTCCCAGGTGATGTGCAAGTCTGAAATACATGCAAGATGGCTTAATATCAAGATAAACAGAGATCTTGACCTTGATTCGTCAATCTCCTAAGTCTATAATCTATAATTTAAATACTCAAGATTCTGCTTTTCAGAATTGTTAATATTTCTGCTCAAAGCACAAAAACTTATGCCCTCAACACAGAGACATCTAGGTAGAACCATTAACATATTGTAAGACTGCTGATAGTCTTCCTCACATGTGGGATCTGGGTGATCAGACCAGGACTTGAACCTACAGCAATGAAGGGCCAAGTGGTAGTAAGTCAGCAACTACATGTGTATAACCACTCCAGCATGGTGGCTCAAAGTGTAGAATGGCTTCACTGATTGACAAGCTTTAAAGTGATAAATATATTGCCCAGTAGGACATGACTTACTTACACATTTGAAGGAACTAATGTCCCACAGTTTCAAAGTTCCGTCAAAACTTCCAGTTGCCAGGATACAGCTGTCACTTGGTGAGAATTTACAGTCAAATATAGTTTCTATGTGTCCCTGTGTAAACAAATAAAATAGATATTATACATATTAACTCAAACCACAGGAGGGAGAACACATATTGGCTGTCTCATACAAGTAGTGGTGCAAAGACTAACAATACAAACAATTATTATCAGGCCCTGATATACATTGGGAGTCATTAACAGACTTTGTGAAAAGTAAGCCTCCACCCGCAAAAGATTTTACCAACTTTGGTATGATGTAGACATGGATCAAACCCACAACATCCCAGTTGCAGGGCAGATGATGTAATCACTATGCTCTGCACATGTAGCACCTCTTGGAATATTTAACATTTGTTAAAATTCCTAAGTAAAATGGGACCATAACTCTTGAAAAAAGAGATAGGCCTTTCACTGGTGATATACCTTCTGGCCTTTCACTGCTGATATACCTTCTGGCCTTTCACTGTTGATATACCTTCTATCAATGATCATGTGTGTCCCTCAAAGGCTTCTTTCCATAAGGAACTCTTAGTAAAACAAGAATGGACAATGAACAATATTCCTATGCAATGTATAAAGCCCCCTTCAAAAGGAGAACAATATAGTGAAACTAAGTTACAAGAGATTGACCACTTTTACCAACCTGGTCCCGCAAGAACTCCCATTTTCTTTTCCCAAGGTCATACAATCCAATCCCTCCATCCACAAATGTGGCCACTACCTGTGCCGGAGGAAGTGCGAAATGAGAAGATGTCACCATTGTAGGCTCCCTGGTCATGCTTGTGGAAGACATTTGTGATGAGTTGCTGCCTGTACCTCCGTATGAATGTTTTTTGTTTCTACGGCTTATATCACAGATCACTTTTAACACGTGAAAGCCTGTGTTCTTCACACGAATATGTTCTACAGGAGTCGACTTTGAGACAATCCATACCCTGAGAATACCACTGTAAGCATCTGAAATGATAAAAAACAGAGCTATCTATGAGGTGATTAATACTTATAAAAAAACTACATTGACTTGATTATTCAACAATAAGTAAGTCTCATTGCTTTACACGAAGGCTTCTCAAGATATTGAATTTTTTGTTGAATGGGACGAGATACGTCACGTAACGACACGATTCAACAGCATACCCATTTCTTTTATATCCCCAACTTTACTTTGTGAAATGAAGATATACTGGGTACATGTAAATAAAATAAGCCAGCTGTTAAAAACATATGCAGCATTTAGATAATACATGGCATATGTGTCCCTTGAATGCTTTCTTTCTACAAAGCAAAAATATGACTTAAAGGCACAATGGGTAAATTCATTGATTGATAAAAAGGTTAAGATGAATGTACCGCCAGTGAGAAACATGCCCGGGGCACTGTGTATCCAAGACATTGTCCTCAGCTTCGTGGCAGCACTTGACAGTTGGAAGGACATAACGACTGACAGCGAAACCGAATCCACCAACCGGACACCGGAGTGAGCGTTGGACAGGAGAATGTAGTCAACAGACAGTGGATCCCACTCCAGACCCACGATGTCGTCCTGAAAATCTTCGTCATCACTATCAACATCAGGTCGCAAAACCTGTTTCTGAGTTTTTGAACCTACAAAAAATAAAGCAAGGTACATTATGTATAACACAGTACAGCTAGTGCATATCCACTTTTGCAAACTTACAATGTCGCATCTAGACTTGGACCCCAAATATACACCAATCATGGGGCTGCACAGAATCTGGAGCGCAGGTCCAGATTTCACATTAACAACTGCATAAAAATGTACCTTAAGTCAAGTACAGTCGGTACTCGTTATCTCCAATTTGCGTATATCGAAATTTCGGCTATGTCAAATTAATCGACTTGGTCCAGATTTTTCCCCATCTTTGTCTATATACATTAACTTCGTGTGTCTCAAAATTTATTTATTTCAAATTACTGCTATCTCAAAGTGGAAATTTGGACCCTCGCTCTATAGTACAATGCATTTGTGTTTGTTTATCTCAAATTCCACAGCTGCTAATTAGCCCGTCGATATATTTTTCACACCTATCAGTAAACTGGTGACACTAGCTTTGCACGGGGCTATCTGTACGACAAATCGTGATCTTTGGCTTTCAATCATTACCAGATTATGTTTTGACGAAATATTTGCATGGTAATTATATGGTCAAACACAAGGCGTTGTGCTTGACAATCTTTGCTCAAAATGTGCCAGATTTTTTTAAAAACTATCGAAGAATAAACCCAGGTCATAATTCACAGTGTCTCTAGAACCTACTTGTCCATCTGAGCATCTGACGTTGTACAAAGTGCTTTGAATATTGCGCATGTACAGAAGTGCTCTTTATTAAAAGAATGCAGTTCGCATGTTTTCAATCTATATTATTGTTGTAACCCTATTTGTTTATTTCGTTTACCTTTCTGTATTTATAGAAAGAAGCGGTTGAATAAATTAAGAAAAATATGCTACTTATGGATTATTATTTATTAATAATACATTCTACAAAAGTGTGTCATCTTCTTTATTATATCGACACAGTATTAGTAGAATCATACTGGTAAGATTTCTTGTTCACAAGCTGAAAATACCTCATTTCGTATTGGTCAAATTACGGACATCTCAAAGTCTTATTTTTGGTCCCATGAAATTCGAGATAACGAGTGCCGACTGTATACAATTATGAAAACAATACATGTACACTACATGTCCATTGTTTAACCATGTTAAAAGACATTTTGTGGTTTCTGAATTTATATGTGTATATATACCATTGATTTGCACGAAGCCCACTATTTATGTCATAAACTGAGCAAGAGTTTAAACATCAGCATTGTTAGCTGGACAAATTAGACTTTTTTCTTCCTGATGACTATAAATGATATTATTTAAATTGTATTTCAAAGTATCCAAAACGTTTCATATTGTTGTATAGTTGGTGGACTGAAATTATTTACACATTTTTTGTAAGTGACTGGTGA
>CM037780.1:21825255-21875255 GCA_021229015.1 Solen grandis | reverse complement strand
TACACTTTCAAAATACAGTAGAACCTCCAAACCGAACATCATTAAACCGAATTCCTCACCATTTCGAAGTTTATTTTCGGTCCAGATTTTTTATTTTAACTAAAAATATTGATTTTTTTAGCTATTTCAAAGTAAAAATCCCGGTCCCGAGGTTGCAATTCATGTACGTTTTTCAATTTTTATTTCGAAGACAAATTTCATAAATTTTTCGTGAACTAATTATCGTCCTTATAATCAATCGTATCCGGGTCAGTAATCAAGTTAATTTTGCGGAGGCACCTGGAATGATGGCTCAGACAAGTTTTTCACACATTTTTCGAGATTGGGTTGGGCAACGTGTGTCCCACTGGAAATGTTGATTATTGCTAATCGATGTCTGACAGGTTGCATAATATGCAAGTGCCAGCAGATAAACCCAGGTGTCAGATCTTTAGTACATTTCATATCATCGCGTAAGTCACCGGCATGTGACGCTACCTGAAGCAGCAGGTCGACGGTAAAAATATGTATCATTGCTTGACATGGTAGAATGATTATGTTCATCAGAAGCATCTTAGTAGATCATGATATATTTTCATTACTTTTCATAACTTGCAAATAGTATATATGTACACCTAATAGGTGGTTTTCACGGCATAACAATTTCCACAATATACACCGGTAATGAAAACGAAGACATGCATACTCACAAACTGAAATTTCAATCGGATTTTTAATCCGAATAATCGTTATTTCAAAATTTTCAGCTTAGTCCCAAGGACTTCGATTTAACAATGTTCTACTGTATTCCAAAATAAATAAGACACTACAAAAACACTTAAAAAGGAAAAAAAAAGAAAGAAACTGACATATTTTATATTTAAATAAAGTCTATATAAATGTACAAAAGAATGATGGGTATGAAATTATCAGTCAAAACCTCCATAATATTATAATGAATTCATACCAACAGAGCAGAAGGAAACACTCCCATCCTGGTGTCCGAAGGCAACTTTCTCTGATTTCTTGGGATGCCATCGGAAACATGTGACTTCCGATGAGAAATTAGTGTCTTTAATTGAGGACATGGTCATTTCACCTTGGTACCTCCAGAGGAACAATGGCCCTTTTTGAGAAATATATGTCACTGAGTCTCCATGAAGCTGACACCAGCCAAGGGCTACCGGTGTGTTTCTTAACTTGTCAAAAGTAGCAACACGTTGTTGCTTGGCAACATCCCAGACAATTATCTTGTTGTCAAATCCAGCACTGGCAAACTGGTTAGGGTTGCAAGGGTTCCATGCTATGGCGGAGATGGTTTTCTTGTGTTCAGACATGATGGAAACCAGTCTGAAGCTGTTGTAATGTCTGTCCAGCTGTAAAACAACACATATCATATGTGCATTGTCCACGGACTGAAATACTGCAAGTTTTAATATACCTAATACAAAATTCATGGCATGATTATATTTTAAGCTCTGATTGTCTTTTTGTTACCAGGAATATACTAAGTGATAGACTTTTTTTTGCAATTTCACAGAAAAAAGGACAAAATGATGACATGGATTTTCAAACTTCTCTCAGTCTCTCTCTCTCTTTCAGTGCTATTTGTCTTAAATGTCTCTAATATACATGTAAAAAATCTTAAAATTTTAATTCAAATATAAGCTGTAATCTGCCATTGTGGGGCCAGATATAGGCCTTATGTGATTTTATGGGCCCTATTTCCCTATCAAAAGATTATCTTCTCCCCTCCCATCCTCACCTGGAAATAAGCACCTCTTTGGAACATAAAAACTTAAAAGAGAGACTACTCACCTCATATATGTAAATCGCAAGAGTGGCGCAGTATGCAAACCTATCACCACTCGCAGCGCACACGTCACGGTTCCATGGCTGTGAACCAGCTGGCAGGAGCCCAACCTGCCGAACCATCTTTCTTGTGGGGCAGTGGGGGTGGAGTGGTCAAGTCATCAACTGAATTTAGAATTAAATGATAGCATATAGTCAAGCCTGTCAATAGGCACCTGAGTCAAGGGAGCAATACAAAGGGAGGACTTTCTTTACTCAAGCTGCGTAATATTGTATAGTAACAGCAAATTGCAAGTATCGCTTATTTCACCAGAAACTGGTACGAAAGGAACCTTGTGACCAGCTACAGCCGCTGTACAATTATTCTACCAGTAGTAGTGTACCCACAATTTAACCCTTTAGACTCATTTTGACGCACTCAATAGGTACCACATAAAGCCTGATCTGCAGAAAACCACAGTTAAACCTTACCAAATTTAATTATAAAGTCCTCATTTCCAGACCACTGAGGAGCAGCGAACAGCATAAAACCTGATCAGCCTGCGAGTTACTCGCAGGCTGATCTGGTTTTATGTTGTTCACATAGGTCTTTTCATGGTTTCCTCTATGAGGGAAAGGGTTAAATTAACATTTTACTTCATAAATATCATACATGTGTATTTCTGTGTTCTCTAACAGAGCAGACCCAGATCAGTACTAGTTGCTGTCTGATCACTGGTTCACCTTTGTTTGATTGCTGGCTCATGTTCTACACATTCTGTACAACAATGAGCAAGAGCTGTCAGAGGACAGCACGCTCGACTTTTCGAAATACTTGTTGGTCATTCAAATGAAAGTTATTTCAATTCTTGCCCTTCACAAACCCTATATATAACAAGAGGGCCAAGATGGCCCTTGATCGCTCACCTGAGAAAGATGATTGCTTAAGAAATAAATATTATGGTGAAAAGGGCATAACTCCTAAATTAACTAGTCAATCTCAGCCATAATCAAACTCAATTGAGACATTATGGTCATAAACATTGCCATAACGTTTAAAGAAGATTGCTCAAAAGATGAAGATGCTAGAGTGTAAACAAAGTGAAATTCTGCATTTTTATATATTAAAAGTGGCTTAACTCCTACCTATTGACCATCTCAGCCATATAAACAAGAGATTATGGTCAGAAGCACTGCCATAAAGTTATAAGATGATTGCTTAAAAGATGAAGATGCTAGAGTGTAAATAAAGTGAAATCTGGCATTTTTTTTAATATTAAAAGTGGCATAACTCCTGACCTAATAAACAGATCTCAGCCATAATCGAACTCAATCGAGACATTACGGTCATAAAAAATTTAATTCTCAAAAAATTAAAAATTTTTTTAAAAGGGGCTTAACTCCTAACCAAATACTGATCTCAGCCATATTCAATCTCAATCGAGACATTATGGTCATAAGCATTGCCATAAAGTTTTAAGATGATTGCTTAAAAGATGAGGATGCTAGAGTGTAAACAAAGTGAAATATGGCATTTTTTTTAATATTAAAAGGGGCACTCCTGACCTAATTGACGGATCTCAGCCATAATCAAACTCAATCGAGAAATTATGGTCATAAACATTGTTGATGCCGCACGACGCACGATGGACGACGGACACTCACGGGATCACAATAGCATGAAGTCTAAAATCAATCCCATGCATAGTTACTGAGACATACCGGTAAGCATGATAACACTTTAACCAAAATATCCTAAGTTAAAAAAAGGGCCAAAATTTATATTAAATTTAGTCAAAGAGCTATCTTCCTTGGGTTTATGATGCCCCTGAACATACTCATAAACTTTCAAGTCAATATCATAAACAATTTCTGAGATATAAGCTGGACAATAGCTTGCATGCAAAACTTAGGTTTTACCAAATTTTCTATTGCATGCAAAACTTTTAACCAAAAAATTTAAGTCAAAAAGTTGCCATAATCTGCATTATATTCAGTCAAAAACTATCTGTCTCTATAGTATAATACCACAGAATATATGAAAAAAAGTTTCAAATCAATCCTATGCCAGATTACTGAGATACATAAAGCATGAAATTCCCTGCATGCAAACTTTTAACCAACCTTTCTTAGTTAAAAAGGGGCAATAATTTGTTAAATATTCCACCAAAGGTATCTACCTTGATAGCATGATGCACCTGAACATTTTAAAGATGTTTCAAATCAATCCTATGCCTGGTTACTGAGATATAAGCATGAAATTCTTGCATGCAAAACTTTAACCAACATTTCTAAGTTAAGAAGGGGCAAAAATTAGAATTCAATTCAGTCAAGAGTTATCTCTATCTTGGTTGTCTAATACCCCTGATCATATTTATAAATTTTCTAGTCAATACAATGAATGGTTAATGAGATATAAGCTGGATAGTAGCTTGAATGCAAAATTTTATCCAAATTTTCTATTGCATGCAAAATTTTAACCAAAATTTTCAAGTTAAAAAGGGTCCATAATTTTCATCAAATTCATTATGAGTTATCTACCTTGGTCATCTGGTGCCCCTGAACATATAAACTTTCAAGTCAATACCATGAATAGTTATTGAGATATAAGCTTGAGAGTAACATGCATGCAAAACTTTAACCGCAAAGTGACTACAATAGCTCTCATATTCTCTGAAAAGTCAAGCTAAAAATCCGTTGTTTCAAATATCATTTAAATATCAGTATTTCAAAATTCGTAAATTTGTATATGTCCATAGAGTATTATTGAGATAAAGAGTTAAACTCCATCAAGATTTAATGAAAATTAAAACCTGATCTTAGGCTGCATCTGATGATCCTCTGATTATAAAACTAATCCATTCAAGCACACACTGTAAAACGATACAAAATTATGTACATAATTTGTGTGTATACCTGATAATATTTAACTATAGCCAAATGACACTTATATCAGTCTTTTCATATAGATAATTAATGCTTTCTTATTAATTCATGTACCGGTATTCATTTATACAGAGCTGTTTACATTGAAAGTTTCTGAACAAGTATAAATGTTGTACAGATGTAAGGCATTTCCATGCCTATAAAGATCTTCTTAGATTTCTGTCTCACCCATGTCATCAATTCATAGATTCAGTACAATTTTGTAAGGAAATTAAGTCTAGATTCAAAACGGACATGTTCAAACATGCAAAATAATCTGCATTTTTACAGGAGTCTCAAATAGCCATAAAACACTCAATCACACCATAACATCGGGTCAAATTCCCCAAAATTAACTAATAGGTATTAATAGTTTTTAATAAAAATACCCAAATGTTCGATAACAAACATTAACCTACTTAATGTATGGAATTATGTTTTGACGATACTGTCCTAGTCCCCGCCCATAAATTCCCGACTTTGACGAACCAACCAATCAAATATGCTTCTAGATTGCTCATGCAAATTTCATTTCAAATGTGGCTCATGTCTAAAAATAGACATGATGCAAGCTCATAACGACATGGAAGCGACAATTGCTATATGTTTACGCAAGTTTTGATCTCTTAGAGGGATATTGAATTATGTTAAAAACCTAAAACTGAAGTAGCGCCTGCTACAATGACGTCTACCGAGATAAAGACACCAACCACAAGTGACGAAAATTCAAGATGCTAAAGTTCCAAACTAAAAAAAATGTCATAAA
This sequence comes from Solen grandis, assembly GCA_021229015.1. NCBI lineage: Eukaryota > Metazoa > Mollusca > Bivalvia > Adapedonta > Solenidae > Solen > Solen grandis. The sequence continues at coordinate 21,869,794 of CM037780.1, read as the reverse complement.
TCTAAACTTCATTTTTTAAATCGCTTAGTTCTACAATTTATATTAATCATTCTCGATGACTTTGGTGGCGGCGTATGCGGTTATTATTGTGGGAGGAAACCGAAGAACTCGGACAAAACCCTCGTGCCTGGACGGGCGACCACTGTACCTCCTCACGTGCGTGACGAGGAATCGAACCCGGGACGCATTGGTGAGAAGCGAAGTGCGTAACCACTACGCTATCCAGGCACCCTGGCACTGTGATAGTCAGATCGGACGGGAAAAATAAGCACTGACTGAGCTAGTGAATACTTCATGCTATTCACTTATATTTGCGATTTGTTGTTGATGATGTTTTACAAGTCACAAGATGTCACTACTATGATTTCTGTAAAAGGTCGTAATAATGGTACTGGTTGGTCCGGTGTCAGGATTATGTGACAGGGTGTTATATCATGCCACATGTCTACGGTGTGATACTGCAGTGTGGCAGTACTATATCTGTCTCAAGTACACATTTTCTCCAAATGACTGAAATACTATACCCAATAAATAATCTTTTCTATATTCATATCAGTTCTCGTTGCTTCATTTTACTGCATTTAATCAAAGTCGGAATATTGATTTTATAGCCACGCCACTAATCCCACCTTTAAACGCATGGTGCAGTTAATTCAAAATGTATGCTAGGTTATCTATTATACCTAGCGGTTAAAGAAGTTAAACCGCACGAAAATTTTGAAATCCCATCGGTCAAAATATAATTCCATACATTAATGACGTATAAGCTTTAGTGTGTTGGGGAATACTTGGCATTTGCTTTTTTCTTTGCTTTTTTTTCTTTTTTTCCTTTTGTTTTACGACTTCATCATATTGGATATGATATTATGATTACTATGTAAATGTTATTTGACATTCAGTTCTCATTGTTTATAAACAGTTCATTTAAAATAAACAAGAGGCCCAAGGGCCATAAACGCTCACCAGTGTAAATCAGCATATTCAAGATGATTTTTTCTATAAGGAAATCAAATGACAAACCAGAGTTTTCAATTATTTTTTCTATTTGTTGCCATGGCAACCAGAGTTCTTCATGGATCAACTTTATTTGAGCAATTTTTGTAGAGGCCCACCCAAGGATCATACATGCCAAGTTTTATCAAATTCTGTCCAGCGGTTTCAGAGGAGATGATTTTCAAAGTTTTCAATTAGTTTTTCTATTTGTTGCCATGGCAACCAGAGTTCTTCATGGATCGACTTTATTTGAGCAATTTTTGTAGACGCCCACCCAAGGATCATACATGCCAAGTTTTATCAAATTCTGTCCAGCGGTTTCAGAGGAGATGATTTTCAAAGTTTTCAATTATTTTTTCTATTTGTTGCCATGGCAACCAGAGTTCTTCATGGATCAACTTTATTTGAGCAAGTTTTGTAGAGGCCCACCCAAGGATCACACATGCCAAGTTTTATCAAATTCTGTCCAGCGGTTTCAGAGGAGATGATTTTCAAAGTTTTCAATTAGTTTTTCTATTTGTTGCCATGGCAACCAGAGTTCTTCATGGATCAACTTTATTTGAGCAATTTTTGTAGAGGCCCACCTAAGGATCATACATGCCAAGTTTTATCAAATTCTGTCCAGCGGTTTCAGAGGAGATGATTTTCAAAGTTTTCAATTAGTTTTTCTATTTGTTGCCATGGCAACCAGAGTTCTTCATGGATCGACTTTATTTGAGCAAGTTTTGTAGAGGCCCACCCAAGGATCATACATGCCAAGTTTTATCAAATTCTGTCCAGCGGTTTCAGAGGAAATGATTTTCAAAGTTTTCAATTATTTTTTCTATTTGTTACCATGGCAACCAGAGTTCTTCATGGATCAACTTTATTTGAGCAATTTTTGTAGAGACCCACCCAAGGATCATACATGCCAAGTTTTATCAAATTCTGTCCAGCGGTTTCAGAGGAGATGATTTTCAAAGTTTTCAATTATTTTTTCTATTTGTTGCCATGGCAACCAGAGTTCTTCATGGATCGACTTTATTTGAGCAATTTTTGTAGAGGCCGACCCAAGGATCATACATGCCAAGTTTTATCAAATTCTGTCCAGCGGTTTCAGAGGAGATGTCTTTTAAAGCAAATTGTTGACGACGGACGACGGACGACGGACGAAGGGTGATCCCAATAGCTCACCCTGAGCACTTCGTGCTCTGGTGAGCTAAAAAAGTAGAACTTCTACGCTGTTCTTATTGCATTTCATCATAGTTGGAACATTGCCAATATAGACCACGCCTCTTATCCCGCCTCTTCACACATGCGCAGAAAGGTTTTCCACAGGTGCAGTTAATTCAGCGCGTACACTAGGTTTATAATCCATTAAACCTAACGGTTTAACAAGTTAAACCGATGGAAAATTTTGAATAATACTGCAATCCCATTGGTCAAAATATAATTCCATACATTAATAATGTTATTAGTGAGGTCATTTAATCCTTTCCCTCATAGAGAACACCATGAAAAGACCTATGCGAACAGCATAAAACCAGATCAGCCTGCAAGTAACTCGCAGGCTGATCAGGTTTTATGCTGTTCGCTGCTCCTCAGTGGTCTGGAAATGAGGATTTTGTAATTAAATTTGGTAAGGTTTAACTGTGGTTTTCTGCAGATCAGGCTTTATGTGGTACCTATTGAGTGAGTCAAAATGAGTCTTTATGAGGGAAAGGGTTAAGGACATAGTTTCAGGCAAGACTTCTGCCATAAAAACAGCCAAAAATTGCTTGTTTTGTTAATAATTAAAATATTAAGTTGCACAAACCAATCTTCAATGGAGTTTCAAAGAAGTTACTTTATGATATCTACCAGTATTCACATGTAAGGCATTTGCCATCCCTTTTTTTTTTACTTTAATTTGTATCAAGTACTTGTATGGGAAATTCTCTAATTCAATAATTTTGCTGCATGCCAACTTTGACTCTACTTATTTACAGTTGCATATTACTAATCTCAATTGATACTAATCTATGGAACGAAGGTGCACTTTCTGCTCTTTGTAAAATACATGCATTTATATCATTACACAGGACTATAAGCAACCTTGACCTCTCACTAGCTTCTTAAAAAAAAAAAAAACCCAAAAATGTGTGTTGTACTGTACATATTCACATTAGATTTATAATCATAACTGAACAAGACATAATATTAAATATTATTTTAAGTGTATTGGGAAATGCAATCTGCAACAGGTCCTATTGTATAAAATAAAAAAATGGATATGTCAATTCCTGATCTTATCAAATTATTTGTACTGATTAAGGTCACATGACAGTCAAGATCAAAGATTTGAGTCATTGTAAAGTTCTTATGTAACAAAAATCTCAAAAAGAATGCAAACATGTTTGTTTTTTGTTATTATTTACAAAGATTTCTTTCATGACAAAATCCATCATCGGATATACACAAGTGTAAGTAACTATTCCACTGCTATTCATTCATTTTGTTACCTGTGGGATATTTAATTTGCTACAATTTCTTTTTATTCATGATATATTCATGAAGCTGAGAGCTGGTATCTTATGGACAGTGAAAACTATCTTAGCTTTTGAAGAAAAACATGCACCATGGAAAATTATATTTAGCGGCTGCTAAAATACTTATTTTATATAAAACTAGCATTGTTAGCATTTGGATTATGACAAATTTCATATCCATATTCGTCTGAGAGAGAGAAATGAATACCGAATAACATGATTCAACATTTAGTTTGGAAATGCACTGAAGATGCTAATATCATCATATCAAAACATAAAAAAACAATATCATGATAAAACCAGTGAGTTAGTCACATGTACTCACACAACATATAATCAACAAAAAAATCAAACAAATGAATATCAGTAAGACTTTTAATCATTCAACATATTACAAGTACCAGATATATGTAAATCACTGAATTTGGTATAAAAATATATATATAACTATATGTATACTGAATATAAAAAGAAATTCAAACCCATGCAGTAACATAGTATAAACTTAAGCATTAGCATCCTGAAAATCCTCTCTGATTTTATCATCACAAATCATCAGCATACAATTTAATAAAAAAAAAAAAACTCAAGTAATTATTAACCTGACAGAGTGCATTAATAACAGGCAAGTTCATATATTCAACATAGCAACAAATTCAATAATTTTGCAACTGCTACATTAGACAATTTATGACATTTACCTTCATTTAAAATATCCCAATTAATAGTTTTACTACATCCAGCATGGCAAATGAAACAATTGTACCTGTGAGTAGCAGTGAGTTCCAGATGAAATCAGACTTATACCAATCAATCAGCTATAAGTCTCCTCCAAGACATCAACAGAGAAGACACACACACCAATCAGATGAATTAGATCTTCACTCTCAGGAATTTCATGTCGGTTCTTTAGATTGATGAGACCATTAATGTCTGCCAGTATCACAGACAGTCAGACAAATCCATTGATTTCATTCAGCTAGCAATCTAAATCACGGCAAGTTAATTAATTATTGCTACAATGACACACTAGTGTGAAATACTATTGTATTTAAGGGCCATCTTGCAGGCAAGAAAACAATCAATTTGATTCAATTATCAGAAAAGGTACTGTACAAAGAAATATTCAATGTTTATGTTATTTTCAGATGTATGTGACATCAGCCATTCATAAGTTTTCTATCTGCTTTCCAAACTTAATACTTTTAAAACAATGAACCTTTCACTTTTGTGAAAATATTTGATTCTTATAGCCATTGAACATAACCCTACAATACAGGTATATGCTAATATTTAAGCAAAAGTGTTGAAGAAATAATTTTGTGTCAAAAATGAATACAAATACATACAGGGTATATAACAAATATCTGTGACATGAAAGCAATATTTAACTATTTTTCCTATGCTGGTGTGTAACTGTTTAAATCACATGATCACTTCTATGTATTTCCCACGCAGATGAATTTAGTTTTCCAGCACCAAAAAAATCTGCTGAGTAAATTGACAATGTAGTTTGTTCTTTCTTTGATCAAATTTAAATTTGATAACATTCAGCAGAGGCATGTTACCATTTAAGTATCAATGTGACTGTTAGATTACCTGCAAAAATATTGAATTATTAATGACCTTAAGTATAGCTGACAGCAAGGATCCTAAAAACCGATTTTTTACCGGTTTTGACCGATTTTGATCTCAATCGACCGGTTCAGATTTCAAAAAGTACCAAAAAAATCGGTCGAAAAAAAATCCATAATCCTCGTCTAAAACTTTCAAAATCGGTCCAAACGGTTCATAATAGTCTCTCTTACACACCAATTGACCTACTTCTTGAATTTCCGGTGTGCCCTCGGGGCAAGTGTCAGTGGGGGTCAGGCAGGGACACCCGTCTAGGTCATTATTGGGCAGTTAAGATGAATGGATTGACGGTTTGTACTTAGCGGTTATTTGGACGGTACCGTGTAATTATCTATGCCGTAATAATGGACCATTGCTTGTTTGCAAACTGTAACCGGTCGACTTTTAAATGCGGTAATTAATGACAATATCAAAGTTATTGACAAAAAAATATATAAACACAAAGGCACATAATAAACAACACCAAAACGATTGTTCCAACAATTTATTGATTCGTTAGAGTCATATACAGACCGTCATATACATGCACTTCCGGTAAACAAACTTTCGATTTCGTAGAGGTAAATATTGCAGAAAAATACCTTATTATGCCAACAGGATGCTGAAATATAATAAAAGATCTATTTTCACACTGCAAATGATTCAGGGTATGTTGATTGAAAATATCAATGTTATTTTTTTTTTCTTTTTTTTTCGGTTATGTTTTTTTTCGGGGGGGGGTGGTACGGAACGGAATTGTTGTAAAGGAGGGGGAGGGGGGGGGGGGATTTTGCCGTCGACCGGTTGAGATTCCAAAATTTTAGGATCCCTGGCTGACAGCCCATCAAACTCTTTTTCACTTGAAACACACACAACTCCAGTGCCTAAATCTGAATCAGCAATTTATGATTTATGAGTTTACTGTCACCATGATGGTATTTCAGTCAGATAGCATTATTGGATGCTGGAGGACTCCACTCCAGTAGAACTAATGCTTTTTATAAACCAACTGGATGTCTTACTAAAAAAGAACAAGACCTGATGGTATTATGGACAGCTTTTTTGGGGCTTTTTCATCAAAGTAGGTCAAAGGTCAAGGTCAGAAGGTCAAATGCATAATGTATGGATGACTGGATCGCATACGTAGTGGTAATGCACCTCTAACAAAATGCATCTTGGGTTCAATTCCTGGTCATGTATGTGAGAGGGTACAGTGGTAGTACACATATGTATACCCATAATTTGTGATATCATTCTACTTTCTATTTGGCGATATACCACTCTGTGTGACAACCAGTACCAAAAATATTATGTTGCGCAGAGCGGCTCATTGATGGGACTATTATAGTGGTTGCCTGTCCAGGCCCGTACGAAAATTCCAACCGTAAAATAGCAGGAAAATAGACGGAAATGAGACATAAAGTGACTTTTGCACACGTAAAACAGACGTAATTTGTTCAGTGCCGGAAAAAATAGAAAATTACGTACGTAAATGTTAACTTTTTACGGCCGTAATATTTTTACCCCCGTAGATTTTAACTTAGAAATTTTTCATGTTTAAAAATGTGTCTTGAAAAACAAAAGTCCAATTTTACATACGTAAAATGCAAAGTTACAGCCGTAAAAATGGACTTAGACTTTTCTTGGTTTATTAAATTTTTAAACAAAAATCTACGATCTATTTTACAACTGTAAAATGAGTATAATATGAAAAGAAACTGATAAATTTTCAAAGAATTGTTTTAGTCAACTCTCTGAACATTTCAGATGTGCGCAAATAAAAAATAGAGCTATAAATGGAAAACAGAGTACTAAATCTTTTTATAAATTACCAACTTAAATTTAGTGTTAATCCTTTTATGAATAATTTTAATATAAATCAGTTATGAATGATTTTTTTTTCTCGATTTAACCAACAACAGCAAAACAATATCTGAGCAATATTCAAGCAGCTGTTAAAGTATAATAATGTTATGTAACTTGAATTTATCAAAGTACAAGAGTAAGATGATTTCATTTCAAAAAGATATTTTATGCAATTATATATATATAGATATTAAACAATTTGAATGACTCTTAAACAAGCAAATTTTTTTCCATGCGAGCATCAGGGTGAACATTTAGAAAAGGTCAGTTTTTATAGCCTTCAAGACTGGTCAGACCTGATAACATCTCTGAACAGCTGATCTGGATACTGAAAAGCCACCCCTGGCTTAATGGGGCATCAAGGGGTTAACTACAGGCAGTGTTCTGCCAGAATTCTTTGTTATGTGCCAAGGATTTCCCTAACAGGCCCCATTTCAGTCACAGCAGTATCGGAGCTCCCAGTTTTCAAATTCAGAGATAGTAAGAAGGTTCTGGTTATCACTCTTTTACAAAAATATAGAACCATGTTTGTCTGTGTTTATTCCAAAAGGATGCTACTTTGATAGTTGTTAAAGGAAGATGGATTTATCAATTTAAACAAAATTTGAAAAGGGACATCAAGTTGAAATGCCATGGAGATCGAGTTACATGGGGAAAAAGGGAAACATTTGCAAGAAGCATTGTTCAAACTGGAGGTAAGTTTGCTTGCTTAATGTAATCTTTTGCTTATTAAATCAGTGTGCCCATTAAGTTTTAAAACTGAGGGTAGAATTGCTTTTTTCCTTAACCCTTTACTTCATATAGTAATTTTGACGCATTGGCAAACAGGGCAGGTCCAGATCAGACAGCTCCAAAGCTAAATGGATGGTGTAGAAGTGCAGTGCACAAGAACCATAACTCTAATTATCTAATTCTTGAATTGTTTGCTTTTAGATGATTTTTTTTTAAAATGTCCATAGCATAACATCAACACTATCTCATGGATTCACTCAAAACTCTATGGATCATGGCTCCTTATGAGGTATAGAAGTGTAGTGTACAAAAACCATATTAAAACACTTCCTCATCTATCTTATAGTTCTTGAATTCATCCACTCAGCAGATTTTTTTAAATGTCTGGAGCATAATTTCAATATAATAAGATGGATGTACTTCACTCAAGGAAAATGGGTAATTTAATAAAAAAAAATTAAAAATAATTCTATAGCAGTTCATTGTAGTAGCTTATGACACAGAATGCATATATAAGAGATCGCTCACCATATTAAATGAAATATTTCATTATCCGTTTGTCAGCTTTGCTTTATCTACAATACCAGGAGTGTAGTACTGGTCCTTTCCAAGAATTAAAAGGAAAATTCCCCTCTTGTATGACTGAAAAATTGATTCAGCCAAACAAAACTTTCTTAAATATTTAGAATTTTTTTAATGATGCAGTATTAAAGTGAATACTATTTTTCTTACAGATTATGTTGTGACCTGGTGCAAAGCTGAGGGAAGGAAGCTGCCTAACAGGTGTTGGAATTAAATACTGCTATAGATCACACAGAGAGTCAGTCTTACACAAGGAAACAGTGAACTGATTTAAAATTGAATGAAACTTATTGGATGTATTTCTTTTATGTTTTTACATTATTATTAAATATTTAAATATATATATTTTGTCAAAATATTCAATGCACCCAGGTAATTATTCATAGGCATTTTTATTACCTACTACTTTTACAGGTGTAAACTGGCCCACAATTTTTTACGTATGTAAATTATTTTAGTTTTACGTACGTAAATTTTTACTTTTACGTACGTAAATTATTTTACTTTTACGTACGTAACTTTTAGATTTTACGTACGTAAATTTGCACACACGTAAAATGATTTTTACGGCCATAATTTTTTTTACGATTGGAAAAAATTCCGTCTAAAACATATTACGTGTCTATTTTACGCACATATTCCGTCTACTTTACGGCCAGTTTCCGGCCGTAAAAGCATTTAACTGTTGTAAATTCCACTATAAAAATTTTTAAATTAAAATTTCCGTCTACTTTACGGCTGTAAAATTTCGTACAGGGGGGAATGTCCGTGGGTTTTCTGAGGGCTCTCCGGTTTCCTCCCACAATAATGACCACAAACGATGCCACCAGACTGTCCGGCCAGAGCTATTGAGTATGATTAATATAAGTTGTGATTTATAACTTGTTTCATAATCAGTGTAAAATAAGTAAAGTTTAAATGCATATTGAAAAGGTCCATCCATTTAAAGCAGCTCATTCACAGAAGGTCATTTACAAAGAATTTGATTTTTAACTATACGAGGGTTGTCCCACTTAATCGTGGACTTTGCTTATATCTTTTTAAATTTGGCATCCGATTGTCAAAATATTCTACAAAAACCTTCCTCAATTCAATTTCAGTAAAAATAGAAGCAAGGATGATATAATTAAATGTGTAACTTGTGAATTGTGCAGGATTGATTAGGTCAATGTATGCGTACTTGGTGCAACCCAAATAAGCACATTGGAATCATTATTTGTGTGCTCATGTGAGTAAAATGATATTATTTCAGCTATGTTAGCGTTAAGCACAAAAACATATTGCCTTTTTATAGCAACGTTATTTTGACATCATCACAGAAGATTTCGAACATCATTTGTTATTTGTTTGATAATGGCACACTTTGGAATATTTGCCGTTAAAATAAAAACTTAGTTTAAGATTACAAGATTGCACAGACACATTGGTGTTTCGAGGAGCCTTGTTTTTTAATGGCATAGTCGAATAAATGATGGTTGGACTAATAGTGCACAGTATGGATGGAAACCATGCATGAATGTCGGTAACATTAAGACAACGAAATACGTCATTAATGGCGACAAGCATGAGACTAGCCACAGGACATTAAATTAATTAATACATTGCAAACGTACAGTGTCATTTACTAACTTCGTAGATGCACCTTAAAACTGTATACATAGACTTTTAAGTAGTGAGAAAAAACAACTCAATAACACAAATGAAATAGTCAATAGAAAGCATAACATTTGCATGTTTACGCAAGCACTTCTCATTTAGATGAATGCATGTATAATTTACATCAACCGATTATATACGTAAGTGCCCTTCATGATACTTAACTTTGAGGACTTTGTTGCCTATCAAGACTATCCCCACGAAGGGGTGCAAAATGAACAAATTGATAACTTACACAGATGTTTAGCTGGAAAACTCTGGATAAGAGAAATTATTCTGAACCCGGTATGTGTCAAAAGTAAATAACTGTGTGCTCAGTGGTGCTAAATCAGTCACGTGATCAAACTTTCAGTCTCTATCGTCGCACCGCCATCCTACTTCCGGTTTGTACATGTTCAGAATTTATTCACAATGAAATTCATTGAGTTATTACAAGCTTATCACTAATTCTGAAAAGATTTCATTTGAAAATGTAATTTGGAACAACGTATTAAAGTGAATCTCTTTGAAAAAATATCTACCAATGAGCGATACGTTTTCTGAAACGTCAAAAGTACGAATGTGCACACATAAATATCTACTTGACAAATTAATCCGTACAGTGCTGTACAAATATTGTCACTAGAATAACCGAGTACATGTGTTACTGTATACCGAAAGAAACTTCTTATGCATCATTATACACTGGTAAATGATATATTTATACATTATGTATCCTTTTCAGATAATGATGTTTATAGGTATAAATCCTAAAAAGAAATGTGTCCGTCTGTTACACAAAATGTTTTAATCATTTGAATTACCTTTAGTTACCTTTACCGCTGGCCGTTTGTTGAGTCCAGGACTCATATTGAATGATAAGGATTACTTGTAAAAAATATATAGCAAAAATGCTGATGCATAGAAAGTGAATTTCGGTTTATTCCCGTGAATTTTTTGCTATTCTGTCTTTGATATGATGATGGGTATTGCAAGTGAAGCCAGCGATAGCTCCAGTTATGTTGTACATTTTCTTTTTACTTTTTTTTGGAATTTGTATCATTTGCTACCTTAAATCAAACTGGATATGAGTATATCTTTATATTTTTTACTGGACTTAAATTTCCATGTTTCTTTATTATTCAAATTCAGATCATTAAAAAATACTATAACGGAAAAACTTGACCCATGAAAATGGTCAGGGTAAACTTTAAGAATCAATGGATGTCAATCACCTGTCCTTCCTCCAGAGTCAGGTTATTCCCATTCTGTCATCTTTATTTCTTAATTAAACCATCATGAAAGTTTGGTTATGGCTGATATCAGTGACTAGTACTAAAATGTGTATAAATATGAAATTACCTGAAGCCATCTTTTTCTTCAGTTTTAAAGCATGGAGACAGAAGGCATAGGGCTGATAGACTCAAACTCTGTGGTGCAGACGGAAACTGAAGAATCGGATATCAATGATATTGGAAGCCAGGCCTCAGTCTCAGACCCTCTACAAGATACTGGCACACTTTCTTCCACAGAGAGCAGCAGTGAGGCGCTGAGTGCAGGTTGCCAAACATGTCCACCAATGTTCAACCAAGCTCGGGATATGAATAAAAGTATTGACCTCACTGATGTGACAGAACTTGGCAGTGGATATGATGCTGTTGATTCCAATTGTGAAACAAAAGATCACAGGGCTAAACACACAAGTAGTACTGCAACCTCAGATGGGGAAATCTTTTCTCTTCCAGACTTTACCCAGGAATCTTGGTATAAACATAAATGTTTTCGACACTACTGGGATCATTACAGAAAGTCCATGGACTGGAGTAAGAAGCATTTCAAAGTTTGGAAAGAACTGCAGCAGAGGATGAATCCAAGTTCAATGAGCAGCTTGGACTACTCTAATTTCTGGTGTAACACTTACAGACAATCTCAGCTCTGGAACTGGCCATACCAGTACACCATACCATATAGTTACTTCCCCTTGCAGACTCCAGACCGACAGTCCAATAGTGGCAAAAAGAAGAGAAAAAGGAAAAAGAAAAACAGACAATGTGAGCCCGTGTCCTCAACCACCAGTGTGTGTGCTGAAGAAACCTCATCTGAAGTATTTGAGATGGAGATTACTCAGGACATAATGGACTTTTTTGCCAAATCTGAGGAGCATCGTAAACAAAGAGGTTTGTTTAACTTGCTCTCACAACCCCCTCCCAAACTAAACAACAACAACACACCAAAAAACAATGTTTCAATGGGCATCATGCAGTCATTCTGGTCAAGGTCACTGGTACTTACCACCAAATAAATCAACACAGACTAGCTTTTAGCATTTTTTTTATTTTGTTGAATTGAGATCTAATTTGTTTTCCACTTGAAGTTATATTAAGTTTTAAAAAATATTTTCAAAACTGTTTTTAGTTTGGAAACATGCTTGCATACAGCAAAACTTCTGGAATTTAGGTTTTCCTCAATTCAAACATCTCAAATTTTGTATCAATTTGAATTTTTAAAAAAAAAAAAGTTTAAGACTATTGTATTCTGTAAGAACATGCTAATGATAATATCAGTATAACATAATATATTATGTTGTATAAAAAACTATATATACATTAATTTTCTTCTCTTACTGTCCATAGGTAAGAGAATTTTAGATCTTCCAAATTTTGTTTTGAGGAGAATCCTCATTTGCATTGTTTAATGAAAGATAGACTATGTGCTAACAAGTTGTACTTATTTTACTTTTGGGAAAACCTTGGGCAAATTTAGTGCAAATAATAATGTTACAAAAAGAAGCAATCTCACTTTAAATCTCCTAAGGCCTCCAATACTTGTGATGACTCTGACATGATATAAGTTTACGACTGGGATCAAGGTTTCCAGACCCTTGCATTTTTCTCAATAGCCCATCATTTTTCCAGATGGACCACTGAATTATCAGTTTAACATAAGTTTATGTAGGAAAGGCTATTAGCTCGCTTGTGTGACCTCGAGAGATCCCTGTCATTGGATCTGGAGTTGGACGAGAACTTTGTACCTTTTAGGAAAAACAGATTTAGCCTCTCCTTCCAGGGCTCTCTCTCCGTTTTGGGGAACAATACCTCTACCTTCAGGATGGGGGATTTCCATGTTGTTTTCCTCTGTAGGGGGAATTTTAGGCAATATTAGCTGCATTTGCATACAATACAATATAATAGTTTTAATGAAAATGTACAAAATAGTTCTTATCAGTAGTGATGTTCCGATTGTCACTAGTAGCCGACTATCAGTTAATTTACTGAAAAGCAACAATAATCGATTTACAATAACATGCCAGTTCTGCGACTTTGTTGTAAAATTTTATACCATACCATATCATGTGTTGTCAGTCTAGTATACACTGTACATCTGTCTGGAATCTCTTGATTTTACCCAGGTTTCTATATTAGATACAGTAAGATTGCATTTGTCTGAGCAGCAGTTATCCATGCCAGGCCTTTTTTCAACATTTGGGGATGTAGCCTGTAGCTTTTGGAGAGGGCAATTATAAAAGAAAAAAAACCCCAAAAAACTGGGATTCTTTTTTGAAAAAGTTTACAATGGTTACATATATAGCCTAATTTGGCATTATTGTAATATAACCAGCTGAATCTTATTTTGTATTTTGGCAACCATCATTTTCTGTTGTTATACTGTACTTTTCTTGTTTAGTGAACACTCACACGTTGTTTCGTTTGCAATTGTGATTAAGTTTGTAGAGCTTTGTGGGTTTGCGTTTTGCTTGAGGTTGAGGCAATATCAGACAGAAGCTTTTTATTTTGTGTTTTTTTTTAATCTGATTTGCAATTTTTTTATTTTTTTTTATATGATTTCGCATGTTATGAGACATCGTGTCTGCTGCAGATGCTTAATTTAGATGCTTGATTGCAAGCCTTTAAATTGTAGATAAGAAAGCATCTTGATGATCGAGAACAATATTTTGTACAGTAAAGCTGTGCAAAGGTTGTCATAAAATATTGTTGCTATCGGTTAAGTTTTTACAAAAGATGTAAGTTTTTTTTTATTTTAAAAGGGGATTTAATCCAATTTTGGGGAAAAAATATTTGAAACTGGGGAAAAATCATGCTTGTCTTGCTTGGGGAAGACACTGTTAAGCGGCGTCTGTTAAAGAAGGAAAAAAAGGCCTGCATGCATTGTGTCTATGTTGAGGTCTGTTTCAAGTTTTAATGCGACTGAATTGATTTTCTTAGAGAAACAGACTTGGGATGTCATAATTAAGAGGGAAAAAACCCTGGTATTTCAAGTCTCACAATAATTATTATCAAATCTGAATCATTTTTTCAAACCTTCAGTCACTTAGATTATGGCAGTTTTATCATTTTAAAAAATAAAAACCAGTCTGACAGATTCCCATTGGGAACAGCAAGATGCCCTGATATTTCCAGATTCTGTGCTGTGACTTTTTTTGTGAACATTTGAGTTGTATTTAGAAATTAAAAAGGTAGAGGCTGGTACCAGTGGCTGAGTGGTTAGTGTGTCTGCCAGGAGGTGGTGTCAATCTTTAACTTAATATACGGTAGTATTAAAAATTTGTTTTGCTTGACTCTGCACATGGGAGTATATATATCCAGGTATGGTCGAAGCAGTTACTGCTGTTCCACAGTACAGTTTTCAGTACACAGTTTCGTCGTTTTGGTAATGGGTATAGTCTAAGTACAATTTTTCCCAAGGAAATGGTTGATTTTGAAAAGAACATGTTCTGAATGGTTAAGTGGCTACTGCAAAGCCAATAGAATGTGGCATTCTCTCTTGAGTTTCATTGTTTCTAGTTGCAAACAAAAACATTGATTTAAATGGTGTTAGAATGATTGATTTCAGTGCAAAATGCCCCTTCAAAAGATAATGCAGTCTGCAATAAACACTGTGCCATATGTCAAGACTTGAGTACTGTTTCAGTCTTAGTTCAATACTGGTTTGTCTAGTGTCATGATAATGTGACTAGGTATGGTATCATGCTACTTGTCTATAGCAATACAATACTAAATACAATACAATACAATACAGTATAAAATAGATGTTGATCTTGATAATCTCACCTTCTAGAAAAAGATGGGACATGTCATCAACATTCCAATCCAATCATGTATATATATAATGTGTATGTAATGTGGTTTTATTTACCAATTGATTTTTATTATCAGATTTTTTATTTAGATATATAATTTTGTATTTGAACATGAGATTACATTTCTACTACTTTCTCACATGGTTAGATTTTGTGAATTATGAAAATTTGTCCAAATTACATGCCAAAGGTCCAAATTTGATTCCACCTTGGGACAGAATAGTTTTGCTTGGATACACTTTAAACAATTGATTTCCTATTTTTCAGATGAAGAAAAGAAAGAGAATGGTGATGACAAGGAAAGTGAAAGTCATATAAATGTTGAGAACAGTAAGTATGAAGGGTTGTTCACCAGAAAACAATGTAGTTCTACTGTAATATGCTTCAGTAATCAGTATAAAACAGAATTCTATGAAGATCAATCGTAAAAAACCAATGGTATATATTCGGGGTACGGACAAAAGCCCACTAGGACAAAAGCCCACTAGGACATAAGCCCATAGGACAAAAGCCCATAGGACAAAACCCCACACCTATTTTTGACAAGGGGGACAAAAGCCCACTTTTTTTTTTTTTTTTGTAAACTTAATTATGGGAAGAAAAAAAGGGATATAAGAATATTAATATAAAGAACTTCTTAACACAATTAAATACAATTATTAAGGAGTTCACACCTAATCTCTTTAAAGTCTTCATATATCACACCTCTATTCTTTAATCTTGTTGTCTTTGCCTTGTTTGTTTTATTTTGTTGTGCAATTTCGATAATGATGTAGTAATTATTTGTAATTATTGCATATTTGTTTTACAATTGATCATTTAAGAAGGTTGCAGCATCAAAGTATGTATGCAGCCAAACTGAGGCAAACTTTGTTCAGTTTGTATTACTCATGTATCAAGTGTTTTATATATATTCTACCAAAATTATGACCTCTTTATTCAATTTTGTAACTTGAAGTAATGGAGATTATTAAGAATAGGAAAGGTGGTGTAAAGCTCTGTTTTGAGGGATTTATGTATACGAAGAAGTATGTTGGTGCAACTACAATGCGATGGGAATGCTCACAGAGACGTGCATACACATGCTCTGGAGCAGCGGTCACTGATTTAGAGGTAAGTTATCATAATTGTCTTCATCCTTTTCCACTAATCACCTATTCTCACGAGATAAGCCCAACTTATTCTGACCAAATGTAAAAAATTAAACCTGGACAAAACTAATATTTCATAATAAAAGTTGAAAAAACAACCATATTTTTTAGACATTTGTTACCATAGTTTGAATCACTTTTTTAAAACTTCAAAAAGGCAAACTTCAATACATCATCGGTCATGTAAAGTAAAAAAGAAGATCATTTTCTGAAACTATGTTGCGGTATTATTGTGTTATATCATGAAAATATACATTAGACTGCCATTTTTTATTTCATCTTTGATAAATTCGAAGCTAACATTTTAGCATGATTTTTAAAGGAGACACCATGTATATTGATAAAATAACAAAACCCATCAATATCATTACATATTTATAAAATTATGATTAAGCGACACTCAAATTTTAAACTTGGTCCTATCTCGTGAGAATATGTGTAATATATCTGCAACAGAAATTTTTTTGTGTGTGTTTGTGAGCTTTACATCTTAGAAAAGTTCCAAAATTTATTCGTGTGAAGCTAAAATATCAATAGTTCAATAAAATATTCATTTATCAAGACATCTGAACCTGAAACTTTATTTCTTTTTAAACTTTTTATAACAAGTTACTTCATTATCTAGAAATAGGTCCATCTTATATTTCGTCGATCTATCCATTTATTACCAGTTTGATACCCTTTGTTAAAAAGTGGATTGTGTGATTGAAATAGTTAAAAATATGATAAAATCATTAACATTGAATTATTAAGCATTACTATGTAAAGTCTTTTTACCGCACTTTACCGCACTGGTCATTTACCGAAATGTCCGTAAATAAAAAAAAGTTTTTTACTGTCATTTTATAAATTATTTGTAAGGTAGTCATTGAAGACAAATCTAGGAAAATGTGGATAAAAAGTTTTTATCTTGTTTGTAGATGCAACATGTGATATCAACGACGACACACACACATGAAAAGGACAATACAGCAATCTGTGAAACGCACTATACGTAGACAGAAGAAAGGTGCAGTTCCAAAGGAACCAGCTTCACTTCGTGATCTTGTTATTCCTGAAGAGTGGACAACAACAGCAGAACCATACAGACACCCATTTCTCTTCCATGACAGTGGTCCTGACTCTGGCAGACGGATGCTAGTGTTTGGAACGGAACAAGGACTGAGACACCTTGCCTCATCTAACACATGGTTCATGGATGGGACCCATGATTCAGCACCTGGGATTTTCCAGCAGATTTACATAATCCGTGCCCCTCTTGGAGAGAGTGCAGTGACATGTGTGTATGCCCTTCTGTCTGGAAAGAGCCAGGAAGTTTATGAGGAGTTGTTCAGTGCAATTCAGGTTAAGGCCCAGAATCTTGGATTTGATGTTGATCCTCTGCACATTGTAACGGACTTTGAGCAGGCATCGATTCGTGCTGTGAGAGCCATCTTCGGTGAACATGTAACTCATCGTGGATGTTTCTATCACCTAACTCAGAGTACGTGGAGGAAGATTCAAGATCTATCACTTGTGGACCGGTACAGGAGTGACGATGACGTGAAGCTCTTCTGTGGCATGGTTGACGGCTTGGCATTCCTGCCAGTTGAAGATGTTTGTGACGGTATGGACTACCTGAAGGACAACACACTGGAAGGTTGTGAATTGTTGGTAGACTACTTCGACAAAACCTATGTCACTGGAACATACAGAAGAATACAACCAGTTCGCGCAGAGGGGGATGACAACATTGTGCCAGTGAGAGTCCGCAGGATCCCACCTTTGTTTGCTGCATCACTGTGGAATGTTCATCAAACTACATTAGATGGCGAGGCTCGTACAAACAACATCTGCGAGGCATGGAACCGAAAGTTCCAAAGCCTCATTGGTCACAGTCACCCATCAGTATGGACTGCCATAGATGCCTTCAGGAAGGATCAAGCTGAAGTTGAGCTACAGTTTTATCTGAATACCCAAGGTCAGCCACCAAAGAAGAGAGTGAAAACTGTGACAAAGAATTTGCAGGAACGTCTTCGCAACCTGTGCTTAGACTATGTTGAAGGCAGGAAGAATCTTCAAGAGTTTTTGCACAGTGTTGGTCACTGCATTAGGTTCAAATGTTAATTGATTGATTGTGATTGCAGATCCTGACAGAAATGTAAATGAACTCTTACAACATTGTAAGTACAAAGATTTGATAAACATTGCAGACAGACTTGCAATGTATATTTATTATTGTAATGTTCTGTTCATTATGACTTGTATGATAAGATTAAGTACAAGTGCTCTTAAAATGTAAATGAACTCTAACAACCATTGTATATGCTGGATTAATTAATGAAATTTTTCTGTTATAGTAGCTGAATTATTTGGTTATATTAACAGCGTGTGCTCCATTACCATGTGCAAAACAATGTGCCTATTAGTGTTAATATTATTGGAATTATTAAATATTTATAATTACACCTGCCTTCAGCATGTGCTCCATTATCATGTGCAAAACTATATATGTGCTCATTAGTGTTAATACTACTGGAATTATTAAACATTTATAATTATATCTGCCTTCTTGCATTTCCGTGAGAGAGAGAGAGAGAGAGAGAGAGAGAGAGAGATGATTAATATCTCTAAAAACTTTAAATGTTTAATTATATACTGAATTATTATTAAAAGTGGGCTTATGTCCTAATGGGCTTATGTCCTAGTGGGGTTATGTCCTAGTGGGCTTATGTCCTATGGGCTTTTGTCCTAGTGGGCTTATGTCCTAGTGGGCTTTTGTCCTACACCCTATATATTCTATTATCACTTCCGTATAGATATCCTGGGATTTTCAGCTGGCAAAACTTTGTTTTCATGTATATGAATGAAATCGTGCATAAAAATACTATATTATTTTGAATACTCTTCGTTGAAATTTACAAAAGCAAAAGTTGACTTTGTTCCCGCAAGATAAACAGCAATGCATAGATGAGGAGCGTGACATCACCTCTACATGGTAGAACGAAGATAATTTTCAAAATCCCACACCGATCCATTGGTCAAATTATCCCTGCTGTTGCTGTACTGTCTCTGCCATGGATCAAATGAAATGCCTAATTAATAATCCATGAGTACAAAATTTTGCTAACTAAGTATCCCACAGTCAATTAAGAAGCAAAGCGTTTAAAGCTAATGTGGGTTATCAGACGATGATGAAGATCATTGTTCATTTCATTCAGTACCATTTCAAATTGCTCTCTTGCTGAATTCATGTATTTTTTTAAACTAATAATGCAAATTTCTTTAACAGGGTGGAGATTTTGTTTAGGATTGGGCTGAATTCTTGCATCAACCACTAATGAAAATTTATAATTGGGTGATTAAAACAGTGCATCATTTTATGATTGATAATTGAAACAAAAGGTAAGGTAAATATACTGTGGGTATCACACAGTATTGATGTAGGGCCTCTTTTGTGCCCCACTTCACTTAAACTCGAGCTGTTAGAAGTTCTGCTGATGATCTACCATTATTGTTAACTTGCCTCTTAGGCAAAGTGGTTAGAGTGTCCACCCATTAACAAAGAGGGAATTGGTTTCCCAGCCATGACATACCAAAGTTGATGAGCATGTTGCAAGAACTTACATATCCCTTGCTTGGCACTCAACATATAATGGCAGTCGCAGGACTGGTAGGACTGGTGTCAGGATAATGTGACTGGTGTCAGGATAATGGGACTGGGTATCATGTCACTTGAAATTCTAATGAGGCAGCACTACTGTAAATCTGTCTCATGTAAGCAAGGTCTCTGAATGTCTGAAATATTGTTGGTGGTATGTTAAACTCAGGCAAAGAAACGGATTTGCTGAGATCAAATTTGGGAGGGCTTAGTCAGGGTCAAGGTAAAAAATGAATGGAAAACATGAATAGATAGCTATGTGGAAGTTTATGGTGGAAACTGGGACTTAGTGTTGTATCAGGGATATGACTCATGTAATTCTTCATATTTAACTTATTTCTCATTATGTGGATTGGAAAACAAGTACTTGCCACTTTAACTAATTAAGTCTCCCAAACAAAGTTTGGAGTTTTTTTGTTTTTACTCTGTTTCTTATTATTATTCTTCTTTTCTTCTTTCACACGCCAGCCATATCTCAGAGGCTGCTTGACCTATCTTTACAAAAATTCACACACTAATAGTCCTTCCTCAATGAGTAGTGGGGCCTCCCTGATTTTTGTAAATGGGGGTCCCCGGGGGATCAGGCCCCGCCCCCACAAAGATGGATTTTTGCATAAAAAAATGTATTTTGGTTAAATACAATGTATTTTAAATATCCAACCCCAAATCATATATTTTTTCGTTCTTCATAATGAGAAGAATTTAATAGTACTGCATGTACTTTGGTGTCCCCTGAGGTCACCCAGGGGCAGGCCCCGCCCCCTCAAATTTACTTATGACCTTATATCTCAAAATCTGTTCAGATCCCCACCCCTAAACCATATATATTCTTGTTCCTTATAATGATACAAATTGGATGGCACTACCCCGGAACCCCCCCTCAAATTTTTTGACCCTTTATCTCAAAAACAGTTCAGATCTCCACCCCTAACCTTTTATATTCTTGTTCCTCATGATGAGACAGATAGAATGGTACTTTTTTAGTGTCCCCAGGGGGTCACAAAGGAGGTCTGCCCCACCCTGTCAGTTTTACTTCTGACCTTCATTTAAAAAACCATTGAGATCCCCACCCATAAACCATATATATTCTTGTTCCTCATGATCAGATGGATTGAATGGTACTTTTTTGATGTTCACATGGGTCACCAAGGGGTCAGGCCCCACCCCCTCACTTTTACTTATGACTGGGTTATTGGGAGACTTAGTAACAGTTCACTGTTACAATTATTACTTGTTTTTCTTGAGTCTTCTGTTTTGTGAATAAAGTTTCCCATAGTCTGACTTGAAGAGTACAATATGTAGTTGTGAATAAAAGACTATAATCACAATCAGGGGTTTGTTTCAAAAAATACTGTAGATCATATTCAGGAATACAAGACAGAGTTATGTCCCTTTGGAATGAATGTATAATGAACAACACTTAATAGCTCCTGAGTTACAAGGCAATGTAGCATGGGTATAAATCAACTTCATTAAAAGCTCTGGTTTTTCAACATTAGGAAAAAATGTTGGTTTAAGTAATAACAATTCTGATATTTTTTGTTTGTATTAGACTTAAAAAATAAATAAAATAATGATTAAAAAATAAATATAATAATAATCATAAAAAGAAGAAGAAAAAATCTGAATCTTTATCCTATCTGGCTTTTTTTTTGAAGCTGCTGCCCTTAACATTGTTTTTTTTTTTTTTTTTTTTTTTGAGGTATGCCTATGTTGGTTACCCTGTTTATGTTTCCCTTGATAGGTTCAGTGGGTTGGGGAACCATCATCAGCTGATCTTACAATATAAATATTGTCATATTTATATATAAAAATCAGGTCAACTGGGATTCTCTGAATTAATATAATCATATCAATTGTAACCGTTATACTCTCATTTTGTACACCCATGGTATCCACATTCATGGTACCCATATTATGTTGTTATTTACAGTTCTGTTAGTTTGACAAGTAAACATTTCTTTACCATGGCCGATTGATATGGTAGTAATGACGCAATGGCTGTTATTGCCCTGGCTCAAAATGAAACTTAGTTCAATTTTACCTCTGGTCAAAAAAAGCGTCATTCAGGTCAAAACCTGGGAGCTCGGGTCAAAGGAGAGCCCTGAGGAGTTTTCTTGCTTTCTTAATTCATAATTTTAATTTCTTGTGTGTGTACTGATATCTCATGTACACTATTTATTACAGTGACACACCTTAGAAATACTAGATATGATAAGAAGTGGCAATTTTGAGACTGAACATGTGTACCAGCTGGTCTTCAAAGTAATGAGAAGCATCAACCTATATAAAGTTTTATCGTTATCATGCTGATCTGATATACTGATTGCTGAATTTTATCTCTTTGATAAAGCATGTGTGATATCAGGCTGAACTAATGTACTTATTTCTTTGTTTTATTTCTTGAATAATTGTTGTGTGATGAAAGGATTTTAATGTGTAAGGTACCTATCTTCAAATGCCTATTGCAGTGAAACCATCCACTACTAAGGGCCCAAGTGTGGAGGCTCCAAAGGAGAGACCGGGAGCTCGGAGGACAGCTGAGATGAAGTTACTCTATGGCAAAGGGGCAGCTATGATTCACGGAATGGAGACAGCAATTCAGATGTCTTTCGACCGAAACACAGACATTAAACAACCCAAAGTGTGGCCCAATATGCCACTGAAACTTGTGTTTAGCTGATAGTTTAGGAGATTTAAGAGTTTTGGTTCAGGATATATGCTGTAGTGTTATTTTAATTAATTCTAGGTTAATTGCAAACAAGTATAAGATGGACCATTTTGCATGATAAAAAAATCAGGCATTTACAAAATTCTTATAGGAAAGGCTTTAAGTTACAGCTCCCTTTTAATGGAAGCATTGGGACTGATATTGTGTACCAATTTCCTTTTGAAAATAAAGCATTCATTTTGCCCAACTTCCAAAATCCTCCCCACCTGCCCTCTGTAAATGTATAGATTTGAGCTCTGTCAATGTCCCATTTTTGTGGTTTATGATCCAGATATTCCTAATTAAAAGGTTCCACAATATTCCAAGTACTTTAAAAATAACTAAAAAATAGTTTATCTGCCTTAAATTGCAGATATTTGGTGGCAATTTATTTCATTTTATGAGCCTCATGAAAATTATAACAATTGAACTAGTGTGAAATACAGTAATACAACAGTGTCCTGATTGTCTTTCATGTTCATGTGTTCACAGAATGATATCAGGGTGCCTAAAGGTTTGAGTGATTACATGTGTAGTCCCTGACTTATGATCAGTTAATCCCCTTACTGCTGTGAGGTTGAAACATGGTAGTCACTTGGAGTAGTCCTCAACAGGGGTTGGATTTAGCCAGATTTTGCACTTGATATTTTCAGCAAGTACTGGTAGTAAGATTTTTTTATGAAAAAGAAAAGAAATTCTCACAATTTTACAGTTTCAGATTCTTTACTTGGAAAGAGTCAAGTGTCAGTTTTAACAACAAAGTGCAAAACTATGAACCATAGCATGCAGTGACAACAAGCTTATCTTGTAATTTTAGATTCTGGCCTCATATGGCAGAGTGGCAGGTATTTTCTGTCTCTCTCCAGACATCCACCATCGTGTAACGGCATGCTTTTGATCAAAGTTCTTTAACTCAACATTAGCTAGGTATTTTTTTTCACTTTCAAAAAAAATCGAGTTCATGAAATTCTAACTCGCATTTATAGATTTCCACTCACATTAAGCAAGTATGCAAGCTTAAATTTGAACCCTGCTCAGTTGGTTTGCAGTTGGTTGACAGTCCTACCCTTGTGTCTCTATTCACTTGGGATTTTCTTCCATCTATAATTAGCTGGACTTGGCTACATGATTGAAATACTCTCGTAGTGATTTTTAACTCTAAAACAATAGGAATGCTCAACACTGTGAGCTATTTGATCTACAGAAAAACAGGTGTAGCAATAAGGGTAAATCATTTGTGCTGGATGAAGGGGGAATAACATAAAGATTGAGTGAGTTTCATTGGTGCTTATTAATTAAAAACACCCTGACTGAAGGGATGCTATGTAAAATCTAGTCAGGCAGTATGTGCAAGCTGATCTAGTTTTATACAGTTCTTACACCATTCCATGACTTTGGACATATTTTTAAACCCTTCCTTCGCTCATTTTTAAGGTATTTGTTTTTTCACAAGTAAGAAAACAATTAAATTGTGAGACTGTATAAATTGTAAAACAAATGTATTTTTATGTGATTAACCCTTTCCCTCATAGAGGAAACCATGAAAAGACCTATGCGAAGAGCATAAAACCAGATCAGCCTGCGAGTTACTCGCAGGCTGATCAGGTTTTATGCTGTTCGCTGCTCCTCAGTGGTCTGGAAATGAGGATTTTGTAATTAAATTTGGTAAGGTTTAACTGGTTTTCTGCAGATCAGGCTTTATGTGGTACCTATTGAGTGCGTCAAAATGAGTCTATATGAGGGAAAGGGTTAAAAAGATTATTAAAGTCAAAAACATGCTACATGCCTTTTGGTTTATTTACAATTTGCCCTGAAAATATAGTTCTCCATTACATTTAGAGGTGAGTAACTTATATGATATAAAATTTAGAACTTGACATTATCATATTGATTGAAAAAGCTGACACATATACATGTATGTTCTTTGTCAATTTGTCTTTATATGTAATCTTCAATATTGGAGGAAATATAAATATAATAATAATAATATGTGTATGAAATTTATCTGCTACAGTGCTCATTTTGATATTTTTCATACATTTGTGTGAGTATGTACGTATGTTTGTGTGAAAGCAATGAGAGTATTCATCAACACTTGCAGCATTGTTTATTCCCACTTTTCCAATCTCCAAACTAGTATGAAATCAAGCCTATTTTTGTTTAACTTTGTCTATATATTGAAAACACTTGCTCTGAAAACCATTTGCATGCCAAAGTAGTTAAAAATGGTATTTTCATGACACTAGCTTTAATGTAGTTCCAGAACTGTCTGGCCCTGAGTCTGAGATTATGTAACTGGATGCTGTATGATGCCATATGTCTATGGCATTTTATGCAGTCACTGCAGTGAAGCAGCAGAAATCTCCACTAGACAATTGCTGTTGAAAATAGGTTTCAAAATGTATTACATGTACTAAATGCTTCACTCGATACATTTGATGTATCAAGCTTGCTGCAATTTTATCTATTTCTATATTTTAATCAACATTTCCAAGCTTATATCGCAGTTAAAATCCAAAATCCTTTAAAATAAGAGTATCATGCTTCTCCCTTGAGCTTAAGTCATAACTGATCTGACAAACGTTGTGGGGGGGGGGGTGTGAATATTGGAAGAGTTAAGTAGCTGCTCTCGATATGGACCAATCAAAAACCAAGGATAATACTGTTTTGTTAAATTTATCCAATACATGTGTATTTAGGCAGTCTGATGTGTTTTTCTGATATAACTGGTAGTAAAAATCACCAGTTGGATTCAACCATTAATCATATGAAGTACTCCAGCCTTCCAGCTGGCTTGCAGTAGGTCGGTAGTTCTACCCGGATGTCTCTGTGCATTCGGGGTCTTCCTCCACCTGTAATTAGCTGGACGTCGCTATATGACTGAAATACTGTGGAAGCAACAGTAAACTCAAATAGTCAAGTCATTTTCAGAGGAAGCATGCAATAAATTGAAATTCATTGATATATTTCAAACATTTATTTTGGATCATTGTGATAAATTTTTAATAAAATGTGATCAAGGCCTGGGGCAATAAGGAAGAAAATATTTTCATGTGTCCGAAGGGTCATATTATGTAATATCCCCAGATGCTATCCGATTGTCCTGCCATTAGATCATCTCCTCTTACTCTACTAGAGGGATTTGATTCAACTTACCCACAATACTTGACTATATGTAGCTGTGCTGTGAAGGCTGGGTTTTGTGCTTAACCCTTTCCCTCATACAGACTCATTTTGATGCACTCAATAGGTACCACATAAAGCCTGATCTGCAGAAAGCCAAACTCAAAGCTTACCAAATTTAATTGTAAAATCCTCATTACCAGACCACTGAGGAGCAGCGAACAGCATAAAACCTGATCTGGTTTTATGCTGTTCGCATAGGTCTTTTCATGGTATCCTCTATGAGGGAAAGGGTTAAATGAAACTTTCAAGAATTATGGCCCTTTTGTCGTTTTTTTTCTTCTTATATACAAGAAGAACCTTGTAAATACAACTCTTACACTAGATAAGGGAGATTTGGTCAAAGCTTTTCCTCAGATATAGCTTTTTGCATGAAGGCAGCATTTCATACTCATGAGACAGGATTTTAGGCTCACACATTTCTCTCTGAAGTTAAAGCCTTTGCCCATTTTACCATATAGAGTTTAGGAAATCCCTTACATAGCAGCGTCGGAGACCCACGGTTGCCTATATTACATCAGCGTCGGAGACCCACGGCTGCCTATATTACATCTGTCAGCGCTGTATGAAGGAACGGAATAAGCGCTCGTGGGTCTTCGACGCTGTTACATAGAGGCTTAGTTATTCTATGGAATTTCTTATTCCTGCATTGAGGAATGGATTGATTTTGATGAGCAGATATTTTTTCAGAAGTTCTTGCCTTTGTTCATTTTCCTTAGCAGATGTTTGTGTAGATAATTCCTTTATTGTTCTAAGGAATTCTTTCATTCTTGTATGGTGAATTGACATTGATGTTTTGTTTTGCATAAAGGGATTGGGGGTAAACTTGGCATTGCATTAATTATTCTTGAGTTATTGCCCTTTGTGTGTTTAACCTTATTTTCATCTTCACATTCTTCATCCTGACCTCTGAATCTTCCTTTAAGAGTGGCTTGTCCTGTGGGCATCATGATCAGTCTTGAGGTGCTCTTGTCTAATATTTTCCTCTGATATTTCCCGACTTTACACTTGACATATACATGTGTACCGTATTTCATAGTACCGAGGTTCCTTACAGAATGTGATACCCGTTTTATCCACGGTAATTGGAGGCAGGTCTGAACACACTTCAACATATAAAGCAGTGTTAAACAGCATCAGAACTGTTTCAACAGGCTATGAAAAGTGTTACACTAATGATTATACATGTACCTGTTCAATCAATCATTGACCAGTACACAAGCTGGAAAGTGAAGGGATTTATTTTAAGACAACACTTATATTTTGGTTACAGTATCCGAAATCAACATTGGTTTGAGGGTTAAGAGAGATATTATTTGATAAGTGTAACAACCGCAGCATATTTAGGCCAAGTATGAACATGAATTATTCAATGAAATTACACTTGATAACAGGATTTGCCTCTCTATTAAGCTTCATTCACAAAGCTGACAATACCTCTATTTTTTTTGTACTTTCGAGGCAGTCTTTTTTCTTTTAAAGGTGGTAAAAGTTTACGGTCAGTTAGACCACAAAAAGTTCAACCATTTTATTTTTTCTGTCCTTAATTCCTAAAATGACACGAATGAGTTTATAGGCAAGCAGATCGGATATTTGTATTAACCTGATGGATACCCTACCCTAGTGAAAATACATCCATGTGTGAGTTAATGAATCTCAAGTAACGATAACCAGGCTCAATTGCTTTGGTTTGAATTAAATGAATCGAAATGTGTTTTGAAAACGGGGTTGTTCTAACGGTATGGCATCTGATAAGAATTTATCATCGTTACCGATTACCAGTATATACAGTTTTGCACCGGAAACAGTCTGCCGTGATAGCAATTATCACCAGATCACAACCCTGCTGCTTTTGTGTGGAGTAGCGTTTTAATATTGTATTCTATCAAATGTGATTTTGCATTTTTAAATTTATTAGATTAGTATCAGTATTGAGGTATAAACTATAGTCAAAAAATGCTACTTAGAAAATCGATGAATTTAATAGATGCGGGCTATCTCCTTCTGAACTACCCGCATCAGTTACTTCCCTTGATAGATACAATAATGCGTTGCACTACTTCCCATGAGCCCGCCCCGTTTCTGGGAGATCGTTGTGTGGTTTCCGGTTGTTAAAATTGCACTGATATATTCTTTTGTTTGGCATTCAGCACATAAGATTTGTTTCAGAATTGGCTATAGTCGGTGTCGTTGGTTGTGACGTGTGACTGGTTGTGGTGCTATTACGCATTTAGACACCACCAATCTGTTTCACATAGAGAAACTCCGCTAAATTACAGGAAAAACTGTGACCTGCATATTAAATAGATTCAAACAAATGTCACGTTCCTGTAATGGTGCACATTGACCACTGAGGTTCGAGCCCTGGTTGGACGAAGGCTCTTTCGCGGCCTTTTTAGGAATATAATAATAGTTCATCCGTTGGACCATCGAGAGAGATATTCTCAACAAATACATAAAAGAGAACAGATAATAGAAATTTGTAGTTTTAGACAAAATAATGATAAAACAACATCAACAAATAAATGAAAAGATAAAAACGTGTGTAATACGGGACATGCTTGTTGTAATATCTGAAACCATTTTGGTTAGGACACGGGATACTCTGATCAAATTAATTTATATAATTATGATTTAGTGCGATGATTAATTACATTCGTTTGAAATACACGGTTGGAAGAATTAATTGGAATACAAAATCACACCAAATTGCCAATATTCGGATATACACTGTCTCTTATTTCGAACGAGGTCGTGTTCTACAAATGTATACGATAATAGCAGTTAATTGATAGAATTCTGACGCTGTTATCCAAGCGTTGAAGAAATAATGAGATAAAACATTATTTATGACGCTACGTATATAGCACGTATATATTTTTTTTATTTATTTCATTCTCATATGTGCACATTATCACGTGTATGCACATGATCACAAAATCCACGAATAGAATGGCATTTTTCATGGTATTCTTCAGTGGTTACATATATAACTGGATCCGAGATTCGTGGATTGGGGATTTTAAAACGATAACAAATGGCATTGTGTCCATGCGTTTGGCGTTGAAGGGCTGACAAATGCACAATGGAGGAAATCAAATGCTTATAAATTAAGAGAACGTCATCTCCTGTGAAGAAATATACTTTTACCTCATTATAAAATAGAAAATAAGACACCCTCAACCCGAAACAAAAATACACGTAAAAATATTCTCCATGACTACACCTGATTTTTTTTATATCAAGAAATATCCTCTATATATTCATTTCGCAATTAATCTCAACTGGCATGTGTTTCATGAAATTTCTTGGAATGACATTTTCCGCTAATAAAATTTCAATTTCAGTTAAATTAGATTATAGACAAAAGAAATTTTGATCTGATATGATCAGTGAAAACAGACTGTACCTTATATTAAAATGTATATAAACTTTCATCTCTCCACGTTTCAGGTTTGACAACCAAAACTTTACATAAATATTGCTATATACACACTTTCTTTTAAACGGCACTACCTACATGTTAAATAAATTCATCAGATATTTTCTCACTTTATTATCCTGTATCCGGTAGATTTGGATTACACGTTATATGCTATATAAGTTTCATTTGAGAAACTGCACACGCTTGGCTCATAAGAATAGCAATTTTGATATATAAATACTCACAAATCATGCAGGAATAGTACGAGATGCACATATATATATCATAATCTCAGTTGGATAGGTGTGCAATCTTAAACCAGAATCAGAACAAAGCGATAAAACTAACTAGATATTATAAGCGTGTCTTTTTAAACGGATGCTGATTTGATAAGGACCTGTAGATCAACTGTTAGTTTTTCCAATACGCATCCTCTAAAACATTAGTAAGTCACACAGAGGTATTGCGTTTGTAATTTAAACGACTTGTCTTAAAAGCGATTGCGCATGGAGAACGCACGCAGCCAATAGCGTGCTGATTCTATTCAAATCCCATTGTCAATGCTGAAGAGGCGAGGACCGCGACCTCAGTGTAGTAGCTGAGAGGTTGCCTAGGAAATCTGAACCGGTCTAATCTGCGATATAATGATTCAGTTAACAATGCGCGGAGCTGAAGGATTACATATCTGGACAATTTTGTTTAGTTTTCAATTATGGATATTATTTGACGAATGTTCCGGGATAAAAAGGTTTGCTATTGTGTGTGTGTGTGTGCAAAGTCTTTATGTTGATAGTCAACATTGAAGTTTCCTGGTGGATATATTTACCTTATTTAGACTTCTGACCGCGGCAAATTTCAAATGATATTTGGTGACATGGCATGTTTATAGAAATGATTTCAAATATTTATACTTTAACTGAATTTTATAATTGTAACGGTATAATGATATCAGTTTCGTAAATACATTATAATTAAAGATACTTGCATAGACTCCAAATACAATGTACAGTTTTTATGTATCATTTTCAGTTACTGACAGAGAGAGAGAGAGAGAGAGAGATTAACAATTTCAGGTAAAATATTTTAATGTTAATATAAGATATATGATTCTGATTACGTGGATACAACTCTATTTATACTTATTCGTATATTAACATTTTATAGTGAATTTGAAGCGGATCAAAATTAAGAATAGTCTCTATTTATTTCGAGAATTTCAAAGATAAATTTTTTTAACTATATTGAGTAACATACAAGTTGCTATTGCTACACTGCAAGGCTTTATTAAATTAGATTTCAGTTGAAAATGTAGAACACATAAATTGACTGAAATAGCATAGGCATAGAAGAGATTTGTGATTGTACTTAATACTCGGTCCTACAAAAACCCATAAGAACTACAAAGAACTAAATAGATGGTACTAAGTAGTAAATTTTAGGGACCATATCATTAGAATTAATAAAAGTATTAAAAATAAAAGTTATACAACAATTCAAATTCATGACATTACTAAACTCAAATAATGTTAATGAATTGTACCGTTAAAAACTTAATTGATTAGTTAAGAAAAAATGTTCGGCAATTTGATAATTAACCCATATCATTTTTTTTTCTTTTGTCTTTTCGCTATAACAATATTATGAATTATCTCACCTACTCTAAACCGAACAACTGACTAATAAATCAATGAAACGCCAACTAATATTATGCTCTTGCTGCAGGCAACTGTATTGTTCGCTTTTGTAACGCTAAGCCTTTTGTTGTATACTTTTGCTAATTAAAACATTTACCTTCAGTTAAATTATTAATCAGTTCATATTCTGATTATGTTTAAGATAATAGGAACATACATTTTATTTTTTATACTAACATAAAAAGGCACAACTACTCAAACTCAATCAGTCAATAAATAAAAAAGAAATAAATAAATAAATAAAGATATGATAATAGAATGGGTCTTTAAAGAATACAGATAATTTGAACATGCATTTTTTCTCTCACCAGTCATGAAATACTTTATTTGTTCCAGCAATTTTACAATTAGGCCTAGATAAAGGTGTGGGCGACATTACATAATTATTTTCCTGCAAAAAAATCATATCACTAATCGGGAAGCGTCAGAATTTCTGAATTGTATGCTGATTAAATGGCAACGTCCAGCACAAATATTTTCACAGACAGACAGCGTTCGGACATACATCGTACTTGGGATAGACTGGTAATCGACTATCGTTTACATAGTGGTTATTTATATTTATTTGTTTCCAGATATAATGTAAGGGTAGATATATATGACATGATTTAAGAAATGATGCATTTGATATCATGCTTCATATAAGGACATAAAATAAAATATATAAGCACACAGCAAATCATTAAATACCCAAAGGTTTCAAAAAAGAAAAAAAATGATTTATTATAAAAATTCGTTTAAATTATAATTTAAATTCAACCAGTGTTGCTGAAAAACAACACATTTTACATAGTTATCATCATACAGGTAGTTCTCCTATGTAGGCTCTAGTATTTTATCCTATCATCAGACTCACATCGTGGTATAAACTGCCTATCGAATAAACTTAGCTTTATACTCATTCGTGAAATTTTATATACTCTGACGTCATCGGAACTACTTTCTTGAGTTCAAATGTGTTTTGTGTATTGGGCTCAACCGTGAAAGATACTATTCTTTTTAAATATATTTTTTCTTGTCGAGTATTTGAAAGTTGAAAATGCTTAACGCATATGCTTAATAAAAAGTTTCGAAAAGTTCGTGAATTGTTATAACCGTTTTTTAAATCCTGGGACTACTTAGGTGTGTACGCAGAACGGTTTGTTTGATAGCACACGCGGAAGAATACTAAAGGGCAGATAGTTGGGAGAATCCAGATTTTTTTCTTTTATTTTCGTGTCTAATTTAAAATTATCAGATTATTAGTTAGAATGATAGGATAAATAGAATACTAGGTTAGTGTTGGATAAAGATAAGTTTATCCTGCTCGGCAAAGAAAAAATAAACCGCTCGCCAAGGCTCGCGGTTTATATTTTCTTGGCCTCGCAGGATAAACTTATCTTTATCCAACACTAACCTAGTATTCTCTATATATTAATTCAGCGCGCGCAAACACGCACCCACATTCACATATATGTGTCAGGGCCATATTTTCCTAATATTTAAACTCCTTTCATGTTGTGTAATGTTGTCTCAGTTATCGACAAAAACACTATTCCCACGGCTAAAGTAACCAAACACCATATTGTACATGGATCTAATGATCTAGCCAGCTGTTAATTAGAAAACACGACATGTGACAACAGATAGAGTGTATTGATCTAAGATGTCTATATAAACAGAAATATATTCATATCCTAGCGTTTTTATAATAACACATACTACTAAATATAGTAACAAAATACGCTGTATTTTGTCGTTTGCATGGTCTCTAATGTAGGGAAAAAGCCCATGTTCCTGAAAGGAACCCATGGGCGACCATTTACAGATTCGAACGCGGGTTGTTTCAATAAAATGCCAAGCACATAACACTCTGCGCTATCCGGTTGCATGTCAAGATTTCAATGCTATTTGAATAAACACCTGTGTGAATGCATCTATAGCTGATCATTATTGCAATATGAAAGAACAAAATGTAAATTTTAAATATTCGTCTATAGTTACGTTGAACATGAGTATATAAATAAAGAATATTAATATTGAGATTTAGGGGATATTGTTAATTGCTTTAAATTTTGATTATCTTTTGATCGTATTTTCCTTCAGGCGCTGTCATAAAATACGGTATTTTATTACAAGTGAAAAAATATAAAATCTACAAGAAAAATCGAGTTTTATCGAGTTTTCCGTATCTTCCTAATCCCACCTTTTAGAGATAATGGTATCTCTTTACTGTTAAAGTTTTAATATTCTCCTGTGTGTATTTATCAGTCTTTTCACTAAAAGCATGGAATAAAAGGTGTCATCGGCTAAAAGATGATCACACAATCTGAACAATTATAGGGCAAACACATGTCAAAGTTTGGAACCTTATTTTTAATACGTATCTTATTTACGTCCAGTAACCTAGAAGGTTGGACTATAGTCAAAGTATATATATATATATATATATATATATATATAGAGAGAGAGAGAGAGAGAGAGAGAGAGAGAGAGGCACATACGTGTATAGTATGCATGTATTACCAGCAGCAACAACACCTCACTAGTCCTATTTTATCATTATCTGTATTCATTCGATAACCAGTATCATTATAGATATTACAATTTATATGATACCCTGTATATCACGTTACTTAATGTATTTTATCATTATCTGTATTCATTCGATAACCAGTATCATTATATATATTACAATTTATGTGATATCCTGTATATCACGTTACTTAATGCATTTTTTTCATTCCGATCAATAGTGATAGTAAGTGTACTGCTTGCACTTTCTCTCCATTTTATTTTCTTTCACGTTAATACATAAAATCGCAGAGAAAATAGATCTGCAGAAAACCACAGTTAAACCTTACCAATTTAATTATATAGTCCTCATTTCCAGACCACTGAAGAGCAGCGAACAGCATAAAACCTGATCAGCCTGCGAGTAACTCGCAGGCTGATCTGGTATTATGTTGTTCGCATAGGTCTTTTCATGGTTTCCTCTATGAGGGAAAGGGGTAATTTAAGGTTGAAAACTTGTAATGGGCACTTCTCAGGACCAAATATATGTTTATGTCAACCTGAAGAACACCGTATGGTCAACTTATATGAATGTTTTCATAAAGTTTTAGGATGGTTTTAGCATTTTTGTATTTTAACTCTTCTCTGCCAAACTCTTCTCTGGCCACTGGTACATATTATACAGGAAAATATAGGTTCTGTTCACCATTAAACAAGTGCTAATATGATCTATAGATGATCATTTATGAAAGGAAAGGAAGAAAACTGAAAATTCCATAAAGAAGATGTAATTTATGACAAAGGAATACTACTACCACTACTACTACTACTTCTACTACTACTACTATATATATACTATTAAACTTCTACTACTACTTCTACTACTACTTCTTCTACTACTTCTACTACTTCTACTACTACTTCTACTACTTCTACTACTACTTCTACTACTTCTACTACTACTTCTACTACTTCTTCTACTACTTCTACTACTACTTCTACTACTACTTCTACTACTTCTACTACTACTTCTACCACTACTACTACTACTTCTACTACTACTTCTACTACTTCTTCTACTACTTCTACTACTTCTACTACTACTTCTACTACTTCTTTACTACTACTTCTACTACTACTTCTACTACTTCTTCTACTACTTCTACTACTACTTCTACTACTTCTACTACTACTACTACTACTACTACTAATCTTTATTTATAGAAGGTAGCTCAGTAAGTTTACAGACATTGTAAGTACAACTTCTTTACACGAGGCCTTCTGAACTAAAACATCAATGTTATGTACAAAATGGTGATAAAAGAAATTATAACAACAAACAAAATA
The DNA here is from genome assembly GCA_021229015.1 of Solen grandis. Classification (NCBI taxonomy): domain Eukaryota; kingdom Metazoa; phylum Mollusca; class Bivalvia; order Adapedonta; family Solenidae; genus Solen; species Solen grandis. Next base: position 21,835,125 of record CM037780.1, on the reverse strand, counting down.
AAAACAAATCTTAAGTTCTTAATAGAAATCACTTTGCATATTTATGCAGATGATGATGGTAATGATGAAAATGATGTACAGAGTGATGGTGAGAATGAAAGGGAAATGTCTGATTACATATAACTGAAAATATATCAAATCTCTGAGCAGAAACCCATTATTAACACCAAGAACAAGGATCAAAGCGTAATATTTAATACATTAATAGCATACGCATTGTACATATTATTCGGACGTTTACGCATATATACACAATACATTATACCTCGTTGTTCAGTGATGTCCATGCTATTTTTTTGACATGTTAATAGTTTGACAAACTAAGGTACAGATGTATGAAACATATTGATTAAGTTCCGATACACGAAACAAGGAATAATGATTAAAGGCATTAGATGAAATAATGATGAAGCAGCCTTTTAAATGACTGCACGTTTGTTGCCGATTTAATACATTTAGATAAACCATTCCATACTGAAGCGCCCGTATGTCCAAAACCTTTTTTTTAAGAATTCTGTGTTCCGTTTATCATATGTTAATTTGTTGTTTGCTTGAGATCAATATTATATGCAGTAGTGAATTTCTAAGACACAAAACTTTTTAACATTTTCACCAGCATATATATAGGGGCATATAAATAAGACATACAAAAGGTATTTATTCTATTCTTAATCAACTGTGTAAATTTCAAGGTATGTTTCCAGGTGATCTTTTGAGAAAATTGGAAAATAAATGTTTTTGCCAATGATTAAACTCCAAATATGTATTAATTGAACAGTACATGTAACATGCATTTTTCTAAACATTTTCTATGTAAACTTATCGATAATTGTAGCGTAGTCTGACAAAAAGAAGAAACAATAAAAATAAATGTTTTTCAAATTTGGGTTCTGGTGGGAGTTGAACCAACGGCCATAATATTCTAATTAAAATGTTTTACACACTAGGCTAACATAAAAATGAGTACACCCCGAAATGGAGGTTTTCATTAAGAGTGTACTTACCTAAACTACCAATTTACACTGTCATGAGTAAGTCAAATGGTTTTCCATTTGTCTTTTTATTTTGTATTTGTATCCTAGTACAAATACATCACGCATAGCTATAATCCACGATCAGACATGCCGTTAGAATATTCCAAGTATCATATCATTAATTAATCGTGGACATGTGGTCGTGTTTATTGACGTCGGATCCGAAGTTTGGGAGTTCGATGAATATATTTTCATCATTAAATATTTGACCACCCCAGGAGTCATCAAAAGCAGTTAGCAACAGGTATAAAGCTCGTTTCCCGTCTTAAATTTAAATTCAACTATTCAAGAATAACTGTCAATCCCGCTATTCAATGAATAATACCCCCTTAATAAAAGATCAAAGGTAAAAATTCGATGTTTATTACAATATTACGAGCGTATGATAGCTACAATCCTAATATAACCTTAACTTAACTTGATAATGACGGTCATGCAATGCAACGTATATGTCTAATAAAAACATGTTTGATTGTATATGAATATGTATTACTAATGCATAAGTATACATGTATACGCATTTTAGTGCAAACTTTCTAATATTTAATGGAAAAGCCAAAATCAGACCCTAACACTTTCTGATGTTTCCCCTTTATTTATGTAGCATTCATGCTTTGTTTTGGTGAAGAAAATATCCAAGAACCATAAGGAACTGAAACACTGAGTGGTTGGCTTGTGTAAACATTGGAGGTCAGATAATTATTGGACTGCAATAAACAATTTATATTGATAAAGTACATTATTCTATTTAATGTATTGATATTGCAAAAGATAACGTGGGGGTCGCCGTGGCCGAGCGGTTACAGTCGTAGACTACAAATCTCTCAGCCCCTCAACGCTGTGGGTTCGAATCCCGGTAGGGACTTCGGATTTTTCATGTGAGGAAGCCTTCCAGCTGGCTTGCGGTAGGTCGGTGGTTCTACCCAGGTACCTCTGTGTACACGGGGTCTTCCTCCACATGTAATTAGCTGGACGTCGCTATATGATTGAAATACTATCGCAGCGACGGTAAACCCCAATACAACAACAACAAAAGATAACGTTACAAAACTTTTAATCTCTGAAAAAAATCTAACATTTTTTGCTCAAACAGGTTCCGCTTCACGTCCTCTTCCTCTTGACACCACCCAGCTGTTGGTATTTTAGTAAGCATGGCACACCAGTACATACTCAAGGACTTGTAATCTATATCACCCAAAAGGACAAGAAATAAAAAGTCATTTTCTTTTTCCACTTGTCTGTCTAAAGCCACCTTTAACTGAAACAAGCAATAACTATCTTTCAAGAAGTTGTTTGAGACAAAACAAATAACGTTCCTACTTGCATGTATTCCATCAAACATCAGTTCCAGTTTCATTCCTGGATCTGCGTCTCGTTGCCAAACATGTAATTTGAAATTGTGCTTCTTTTCCATGATATCTATAAGATCCTTATGGACAAACTCACTATCATCGTCATGATAGATCACATATCCATCATATCTTCTGAATTGATCCCCATCTTCAAGCAATTGCTTCTCTTCAGGGTCTGTTCGACGAGTTTTCCCCAGTTTGTATATCCAATACCTTAGGTACCATCTATTCCGGTAAATGACAACGTTTGTAAGCACGAGGACAAAGAAGGAGCCGATAATGATTGGTCCAATTGTCCACAAGTAGTTGTGAGTGAAGCAGGATTCTTCTGTAGGATTGAACTGTATTAAGCGGTATCTATTTGGTGTGCGACACCAGTACATATGTGGCCAGCCTCTTAACCGAACTTTACCGTGTTTTACTGTATCTAAAACCCAGTTTCTAAACCAGCGCAGTGAACACTTGCAGTCGAATCCGTTTTCACTGAGGTCCAGGAATGTCAACGTATTTAATAAGTTTTCCGGCAAATCCTTGCGTTGGATGTTTGAAATTCTATTTGAGCCAAGTCCAAGTTTTGAAATTCGTTTGACAGATTTAAAGGAATTGTGAATATTTCCTATAAGATTAGAGTCTGCAAACAGCTCTGACAAGTTTGGAAAGGATTATTTTTTAATTTTTTTGGAAAATTTTAAAAATAAATTTATTTAGAATTGCTATAAATCTCAGGTTAGTTAAACCCTGAAAAATATTATTATTATGAAATTCAAATTTTTCGATAGTTTTTATCGTTGTCATTTTCCCTAGATCTAGATGAATTAGACTAATAAATATTGCAAATGAATTTTTCTGTATAGTAACTAATTTATTTTCGGCTAGATACAAATGCTGCAAGTTCAATAAACAACTCCATAAGTCTGAATTTATGAATCTGATACCATTTTTACTAAGATTTATATGTCTGAGTTTCCTCATCGCATACTCTGGTGTTTTGGTGCTACAGAAATCAGGTTGGTTTCGGAACGAGTTTTCCGCCAAATCGATCGTATGTAATTGGCTAAGTCCTAAGTCCTATTTCGACATACATCTGAGACAACATACATTTTGAAGCAAGCAATTGTCCCATGTGATGCAGAGACAGAAATACACTAGACCTTAGCGTGCGTAAGGGGTTTCTGCGAATCGATATCTCACGAAGATGGGGACTTTTTATTGCATGAAACAGGTTGGCATTAATGCTCTTCAAACCTATGTTGTCAATACTTAATACCCTTACAGTTTTGCAGCTTCCAAGCGCAATGCGAAGCTGATCTTGTTTTATATTAGCGTTATTGCTTAAGTCCAGTTTTGTTAAGCCTATAAGTGCTGCAAACGCCTTGGTGAGAAAGACGTGATATTGTTGTTTGCCAGTGATAACGACCTATGAGGATATGAGGAAATATTAAAAAGAACATTTTCAGATATATAAGGAAGATAGTTGTTGTTGAATGTTATATCGCTTATAAATTTTGGCAAGGACGGTATATACTGGAGTTGTTTTCCGAATCCAACGCACATTGCAAATCCACCTGAGGATGCTTTTCTTTTGCAGCAACATTTATCATCTCCGCACGATTTAAACATACCTGTACAGTTGCACGTACAAAATAAACTTTCTTGACCAAGGCACGTCCAACAAACATACGATAACATCAATGATATAATACATATTGATAACGTATGTGTATACATTGTTTTCTTTTGTGGGTCTATATTCTAATACTATATGATAACTAACAGTTCGCCAAAAAATACTCTCCTGTAGATGATCAGCCAATCGCGTTAGTCTGAAAATTAAATAAAAGTATGAATGAATGAAAGAAAAACAACAACACCCACGAAAAAAGAATTAAAACAACAATAAACAAACAATCGCAATTTTCATGAGGAGACGAGGAGCAATAACACTTTCCCTGTCTTTAAATAAAGATATATATTTAAACAGAATAATCTTAGAATAAAAATACTTTCATACATAATAGCGCGCGCGCACACCCACACCCACAAAGAGTCCACCTACCAACACAATTTAATATTGATAAACAGGGGCCTATTTCTCAAAACTTCCGACAAAAAAATAAGGGTATTAGTTTGTTTTGAGTGGAATATAGGTTATATCTCATCGAGTAGTGATACAATTTCATATTTTCAGGAGTGCGTACGCGTATAGTAAAAATGTAGTTCAGGCATATCTTAAACATCACACTGGAATATTGATTTTGTCTCACTGATAGAACACATTTTTTCATCAGTTAACATTCAATAAATCTCTGCATTTGCAAATCTCACTAATCTAAATTAATATGAATCTTCTCCCTTTTATTTCACACATTATGGCTAGCTTGTGTTTGTTTAATAGGAAGTATCACATGTCCTTGTATTTTATTGTGCAAATAAGACATTAGTTGACATAATGGTAGACAACATCCGTACGACTAAGATGCACTTTGTTCGTGAAGTGAAATTAACAAAAGTTACAGGTAGCATATTTTAAAACTGTGTAGCATTCTAGAAAATTGGATTCCCATTTACATAGAAATTTCTTGGAATCGAGAAACAGATAAGTTTAATAGATTTTAATTCACAAAAAGAATTATATGAAATATAAATATTTTTTTTTAGTTTAAAAGCTATATAAAATTCCAGTGTTACACCAATCTATAAATAGAGACTGTGACGTCACGAGCTAGTACTAGTCATTTCAGACCGGTGTTGACACATTGGTGTTACACAAAAAGAAAAAAAAGAAATCTATTTCTCACACTAATAAGATAAACTTTTATATTAAATCAACAAATATATTTCAATAACAACATTCATGGAAAATGTAGAATATAACTAGTATAAACAAGACAATCAATCCTATGAAATATCCGTGTAGACACCCACCTGTTGATACGAATTTAGTGTGACAAGATTTTTCCAAGGAAAAATTAACCTTAATACTGTATGGAACGCCAGTGCAGCCTTCTATCGTGCACTCGTCTGCATTATATAAAGAACTAGCTTTCTTTATTCACACACACACACACACACACACACACACAGTTGTTCGTAAATTGCGGAAATGCATTTAAGTAATTCACGATTGTTAGATTATTATTATTATTTTCTCTGAATTTCTGTAATCTTATCATATCTTATCACATGATGAGGAATGATTAGTGTGTTTAAAAATTGTGTTAAGTTTATATAACGATATGCTATCAGTATAATCTCATATTCAGGACAGGTTCGTGCAAAGTTATATGTATAGGAAACCTCATTGAAATTTAATGTTAACCTTTATTAAAGAAGTTGTTATATTCTGATATGATATTATATTGATGATAACATTTTTGAAGGGTTAAATGTAAAAGACCTGACTACTTAAGACAGTAAGACCGCTGATACCAGAACTTGCTTAAGGCAGGTATATATTTCTTAGTTTACTTATTGCATACTTTTGTTGGTGTTATAAACATCAGGTTTATACGGAAACGAGTTTTCCGCCAAATCGATCACATACTGTTGACTGTTGTATATATATACACCTGCGACAGTTATATTTTGAACCAAGCATATTTCTTAACTGATGGAGAGACCGAACTACGCTAGAACTTTAGTGCACTTAAAGTGTTACAACAGACAGGGACTTAAATTGGTACTGCAATAAACATGCTTCTTCAGCTTCCAAGTGCAAGGCGAAGCTGATGTTGTTTTTATATCATATTTATTGCTTAAGTCAAGTTCTGACAATACTTTGAATATGTCAAAGGCGCTTGGTGTCAAGGGTATGATATTGTTGGATAATGTTAACAAAAAAAGTATATAATGAATCTAACATCTAAACGACACCTACTCAGTTGTCCGTACAAGACACACTTTCTTGTCCATTGCACTTTCAACAGCAATATAATAACATTGATAGCACAATACATATTGCTAATTTATACTCATTGATCCTACGTCACTACGTTATCGTGCAAATAACAATGTCGCTGAATTGTTGATCGGATTGGTACGATGATTTAAAACAACATATTCGTAACAAACATAACTCCAGTCACGGAAAAAAAGTTATATAATATATATAGCTTCCACAAAATTAGAAATACTATATTACACTTGCAGCCATGTTGATTTGCAATGATATCTATCAAACTTGGTTTTGGTCACCATGGATATGCCTCATACCTGCTCTAGTATGTATTGCCTTTTTTGTGATCAATTATGAGATGTCTAGACTGTGTACATGAATACATTTGGTGCCGTCAATATTTAATGTTCATTTACATGAATCTTTACATGTAATTGGTATCTAATTATTTAAGGTATTATGAATAATTATGGCTATAACAGCTGGTACAAAAATATTCTAAAAATCGATGGATGTAATACAGGTCTTAGTATTCTGGAGACTGGTTTCAGAGCGAATAGGAGTACTAAGTTGTTAACATTTCAAAATCATGTTCCCTAGCATTCCCTTCACATGCACTTCGTTACATTACTCTGAGTAGAAAGATAAGGGAAACATTATTTCAAAATATTGATCTTTATAATTGCTTCATCGAATATTGAAAACGTATGGATTATGCAATCAGAAACAGTTCACATATATAAAATGATTTATGAAATAGCTAGACAATTCCGGTGATAACATAACACGTATACAAGGAAAACACAGACATACACGCACACTTTCACACAATGTTACATACATGATATTTAAAGAATATTTGTCATCATTATATATGTGTAAACTGATTTTAAATTTACATAAGTTAAATACGTACAGATTTTCATTCAGAAAAAGAACAGAAAAGAGAAGGAAAAAATACATTGTTATACATATGCTTAACATATAGCTTTTGGAGAATAAAAGACCTTACTATGAACGGTTATACATTTCATCTCTCAATTTGAAACTTTTGTAAATAAAAATAGATAGTTTTCTTAAAATTAAAGAGTTTTCCAATTTGATAAGTTCTACAAATTTTGGTATGTTTGGGTGTTTCCAATAATAGCTATTAATATATCGTAATCTTAGATGGTGATAGAGTGGACATTCAAGTAGAAAATGGAATTCGTCTTCTAAACTGTTACAAGTTTGACATTTTCTTTCATTTCTTGGTATTTTATGCGGCTGATGCCATCTTCCAGTTTCAATTTCTAAATTATGAGCTGATACACGAAGTTTAGTCAAAGCTATTCTAAATTTCTTTATTTTGATTATATCTAAGTATGGCTGATAGTTAAAATCCGAAAATAAACAGTATAAACTAGCCCTTGATGATGATTGTAGCCGACTATTCCAATTTTGCATAAATAAATCTCTGCATCTTTGTTTAAGAGTATTTAAGAACAATGTTTCTTCCTCGACACCTTGATAAATCCATACAAATCCAAAACCTGTAGATTCTAAGATAAATTTGACATGAAAAGCCCAATTGCGTTTATTTGGATTGGTATCTAAATCTAATAGCATCATATCATAAATGTGTTTAATTAGTTTTCTCTCCTCAGTCCTTATTACTTTAAGCCAAAAATGAATTAGATTTGTATTACATACTGTTCTTAAGTCACATCTGCCTATTTCTCCATATATAAAATCATTCTGTGTCTGTTTTTTAACACCTAATATTTGTTTATAAAATTTTGTTTGAAAGGTTTCTAGTTTTTTAACAGGAAGATATCCCCACACCTCTGATCCGTAGCATAGTATCGGTGTAATCAGTCTATCAAAAAGATCTAAAAAATGACTTACTTGTAAATCTGTAAACTTAAACAAATAAGATTTTAACTTAAACAATGCTTTTAGTGCTTGATCGTTTAGAGCATCGAAGGTGCCGCTAAATGATCCTCCTGTAGTAAAAACAATACCAAGGTATGTAAATTTATCAACGATTTCTATAGTATTTCCTTTGTAAGTAAGATTTAAAGACATATTTAATCTTCCTTTTCTAAATGCCATGATTTTAGTTTTCTTAACATTAACAGTGAGTTTCCATTTATTACAATACTTTTCTAACAGATTTAAACCATCTTGTAACCCTGTGCTCGTTTCAGAAAATAATACAATGTCATCAGCATACATAAGTAGAAATAGTTTGATAAAATTAATGTCTACCCCTTTAAACCCATTTAATATCAGAGATTCCTCAAGATCATTTATGTATATAGAAGATAAAAATGGCGATAAGCAATCTCCCTGAAAAACACCGTAGAGACAACCATAAGACTCACTTGTACAGTTATTATATTTTACTCTCTATTTTATTTTACTATATAATGATTTATTTATATTAAGCATTTCTCCTCGTACTCCATATTGAATAAGTTTGTAGAATAAATTTTGCCTCACTATTAAATCAAAGGCCTTTGTAAAGTCAATAAATGCACAATAAAGTTTTCTATTTTCATTTAATATATGTGTAATTAGACCGTGAAGAACAAATATATTATCTTTTAATTTTAAGAACAATTTTAAATGTAAAAAAAGTGTCCCTCTATAATTTTCCGGTTTACTTGTGTCGCCTTTCTTATGCAATGGTATGACATACCCTTCAGTCCACTGTAAAGGGAAATAACCCATCTTAAACAATTTGTTGAATAAATTACATATATACTTACACAAATGATCAATCCCATATTTAAAAAATTCGTTTAACATCCCATCTGGTCCGCCTGTACGGCCAACCTGTATTTCTTTACACGCTTTATTAATTTCTTGGTCAGTTATGTTAATATTTAATTCTGAAAACATTATTTGAAATTCACCCTTGACATACCGTTCATTAAAGTATATAATACCTTCGTCTGCCTGATAAAAACGTGATTCTGGGTCGTTAATTGATTTAAAATATCTTGCAAAAGTAGAAATATTAATATTTGCATTTGTGTTTGGACAACATGTTTGTTTTAGCATTTTCCAGTACTCCTTAGCGTTATCATAACGCGCACGTTCTAACATTGTAGTATTTCTATAATTGTAATTTAACCTTTTCTCGCGTATTAATGACTAGTACTCTGATCTAGTTTTTGTCATAATGTGTCTGTTTTTTGTTGTGTCTTGCGTCCTGTAATTGTTAATATGATAATATGATGAAACATTAATTGTATTATGTAATTGTAAGGGTTCTGATAGACTTACCCATGAATGAACGAACTCATCCGATTAACACAGATTTGATTATTACACGTTTGCTTATATTTCATGTCCGATCGGTTTAAATGTCTAGATATATATACTGTGTACTGAATAAAAAATAATAAAATGTTTATACATTCATTCATGTTTTTGTGGGACGAAATTTATTGCGGTTTTGTGATAAAATATGGTTGAATAATTTCCGCAAATTCTTTTGTTTCTGATTTCTTACAACAGGAAGACTTGTTTGGTTTTTGCTTACCGCATCATCCTTTCTCTATAGAACTAAAATAACTATACTGACATTTGCTCTTTTTGT